>JAYESA010000009.1:125538330-125903330 GCA_036927795.1 Iris macrosiphon | reverse complement strand
TTGCTCAGGACATCAGGCGAGTACCTACCTCTGATAGTTTTTATTTCATGATAGTGTTTATATCACCTGTTCTAGAACTGTAATACTTGATCCTGACACATTGTTATACGAGCTGGTACTAGTGGATCCCGTCATAAGATGCTATCCCCTTACCGTGTTCAGCGGGTACTCTATCACGTATATTTTATCATGTGCTTCGGGTATTGATTCTCATGTGCTATCATGTGCTTCTTGTGCTCTAGCCTTCGTGTACGCGAGCTATTATCATGTACGTAGCATGCCGTAGTTGGATCCAAGAGTATTAGTGGGGGAGGGGAGTAGGAGTTGGTTATGTGATCAAAGCCAAACAGTATTCATGTGTATGTCGGTTATGCAACTCACGCATAATGGAGTTATCATAGTATTTTTCATGTGTAACCTAAGCCGATCACATAACGAACTTGTGCTCAAGGCACTTAGCTAGTATTCATGTTTTCTCACATGCAGTTACTTCTCTACTTGTATTGTTCTCCAGTTTACTTTGCAGCTACTTATTCTGCTCCAGCATGTATTTATTTTTATGTGCATCTTGTATACTTTTCTATTGCTAGTCATATACACCTTACCATGTATTTGGACTTGCTTTCAGAGTTATGTACTTCGCTCTAGTCCTGACTAGGCATATTTTATCCAGAGGATCCTGAGGATTTCTGTTCGACTTTCAACTGGCCGGGTGTCGACGAGGGTTGTGACCCTGAGATCGAGAAGGAATGCGCCGAGGAGACGCCGTTAGCGCCCTAGTTAGCTAGGTGGGTTTCCTGGGTTGTTCCCAGTTGATTATTTTGGATGATTATACTTATTCTTTTGATGCTGTGAGATGTTGTAGACTATTATAGACTTGGACTGTATTTTAGATATTGTCTTGCTCTTTGGTTCTAGTTTCCTTTTGATATCATATTGTGCTTTACTCTTTTTCTAGTTATTGTGATTGAGTATTCATATATATATTACGCGGTTGCCCTCCTTTTGGAGAGGTTATTGACAGATTTTTGTGAGTTATATAGATAGATTATTGACCTAGAATGGACCTTTACAGTATTCTACCGCCGATTCTGCGGCTTAGGCTGGACGTACCTACGACTCATGCCCGATTTTTCGGGTGCGGGTCATGACAAAAATGCTGATATCAATGGTGCTGGAGAAGAATCTAGGCTTCGAGGCTCTGAAGATGTCTTCCCAGCTTGCGATAGCGCCGATCAAAAATTTCAACGACGCTGGGAGAGCTGATGCGCTGGAGCAAATAGTTAATGGTTTAGAACAACCCATTAACGAGTATTTGCAACTATCTCGGGGCAACGTCGATGATTTGATTCAGGCCGAGTACGATTCCTCAACTGCGCAACTTGCTGAGCAAATGGAAACTCTGAACAAATCCATCCAGGAATAGCAGCAGAAGATGGATGAAGGGAAAGCCGTCTTGGAGGAGGTTATTCCTCTTCAAACAAAGTGCAAGGCCGAACATGAGAGAAATCAAACGAGGGTCCACAAACTGGAAGCCAAACTCGCTCAGGCAAAGAAGTGGGCTCTTCAATCATTGGCAGCTCTAGATGTGGTGAATGGCCGACTGGATACTGCTCAGCAGAACTTGGCACGTGCAGGAGTCACCTGCGCCGGTTTTGTTCATGCTCGATCCGAACTATCTTCCTTGAACAATGAGGAGGCAAGGCTGGAGCGGGCTCTTGCTGACATCTTGAACTCTAGGAATAAGAGGATGGCCTCCTTGGCGCAACAGATTCGTGATTTAACTGCTCCCCCCCCCCCAATGATGTACTTTTTGCTTCTTTATGTAATTTTTCTCTTCACAGAGGTAATGAAGAAACTTTATCTGACTTTGTGGACCTATCATTTTAGAATATAAATGACAGGCTAGGGTGAAAGTGATATCAGAGGTAATATGGATGTGATATCCCTTCGGTAAGTTTCAGCTGGATATATCTATTCAGAGGTTATATGGACATGATAGAATATGATCCAACTAAATTTGTGTATAAAACACTATCAGAGGTAATATGGACGTAATAGGTTTTGAAGTTCCAAATTAGTTAAACATATCTTTTCAGAGGTTATATGGAGATGATAGAATATGCTCCAACTAGTCTTTGTACGTAGTATCGTCAGAATAAGATCTTCACCATACTCCGTTTAAGCAAGGGAGGTTAAGCGTAGTACCTCTTCAGGAATTTGCTGTTGATATGAGCCATTATCAGATCTCCGTTAGGCTTGGCTAATATGTATGCGCCGTTTGAAAACGTTGTTTCAATCACATAAGGGCCCTCCCATTTGGGCTAGAATTTACCCTTACTTTTGTGCATGATGATCATTGGCCTTTTTACAGCTAGAACTAGCTCACCAACTTTGAACACTCTATCCTTCACTTTTCGGCTAAAAGTTCTGGAAATGTGTGCCTGGTAGAATGCAATACGCTGCTGAGCTTGAAGGTGTTTCTCGTCTAATCCTTCTAGCTCTTGAAGCCGTAATAGATCATTCTTTTCCTGAGTCAACTCATTAGCCACTGCTATTCTGAGTGAGGGAATTTAGACTTCAATGGGGATTCACTCCCGTAAACTAATGAGAATGGGGTACAACCTGTCGGTGTTCGTACCGTTGTGCGGTATGCCCAGAGGCACTCTCCGAGATTCTCATTCCAATCTCTTTTGTTCGTAGAGACGAACTTCTTTAAGAGTTTGATAATGGTTTTGTTGAAGGCTTCCGCCAAACCATTAGCAGCTGGATTATATGCCGTAGAGGCCATATTTTGTATCTGATTTTTATCGCAAAATCGGTGAAATGCTTGGCTGATGAATTGAGTCCCGTTGTCATGGATTATCCTTCGGGGTATCCCAAAAAATAAATGACGTGATGCTTGATAAACTTGATCACATTGGATATCTTTACCTCAGCAAGAGGGATTGCCTCTGCCCATTTAGAGAAATAATCGATAATAAACAATATGAACCGATGTCCTCTAGAAGATGACGGGTGAATAGGACCAATGATGTCCATACCCCATGCTTCGAAGGGCCATGATGTAATAATAGGATGTAGATACTCAGAAGGCTGATGTATAAAATCTGCATGAACTTGACAAGCTTTGCATTGTCTTACATATTTTACTGCATCTGCGATCATAGTAGGCCAGTAGTAGCCCATCTTCCTGATACGATCCTGTAACTTAGGACCGGATTGATGTGCTCCGCATACACTATCGTAAGCTTCATAGATAACCCATTTTGTATCATCGTCGGAGAGACATCGTAATAGCAGTCTATCGTATGTTTGGCGATATAGACTTTGGGAAGAAGCATCAAAATAGAAGCGTAGTGGTCGTCTTTTAATCGATACTGCTTCTTTAGGATCTTCTGGTAAGATTCCGTATGCCACGAAGTCTATAAAGGGACTTCTCTAGTCTCTCTTAGGAGGAACCGCGTTTACGGCGTAGCTGCGTTCCATGTGAAAATTATTTTTCACACAAAACAGATCTCTGTTGAGAAGAATCACCGAATTCTGCCTCCTTATAGGAATAGCTAGATCTGTAGCTAGACTGGCTAGGGCATCAGCTTCCAAATTTTGAGATTGAGGCACATGCTCTAGGAAGAACCCTTTGAAAGACATGGCAATCTCGATCGTTGCTTGGTGATAAGGAATGAGGTCTGGATTGCGGACTTCATATATTCCTCTGACCTGATTAACGATCAGCAAAGAATCACCAAAAGCTTCCAAGTATTCCACGTCCAATTCTTTAGCAACTTGAAGCCCGATTAGTATAGCGTTATACTCTACCACATTATTAGAGCAGGGTTCGCTAAGAGAATATGCTCGATAGATGACGAGTTTATCAGGAGTGACCAGGACAATTCCTACTCCTTAAACCACGTTTCCCCTGGGACCAATCCTGGAGGCACCATCGAAGAATAGCTGCCATGTAACACTTTCCATTGCGGAATTACATTCTACAACTTCATCGAGAATGTCCTCGTACAGTTTAGAGGTTTTCGAAATCAGATGAGTAGCTAAGAAATCAGTCAAGGCCTGACCCTTTATGGACTTCTGTGGGACGTACACCATATCATACGGTGTTAGTAACATCGCCCAAGTTGTGAGTCGGGAATTGAGAACACTCGGCTTGTTCATCAATACCCGAAGAGGATTAATCCTGGAGATGATATGAATAGTTTGGCCTGTGACATAATGTCGCATCTTCTGAATGGCGAACATTAAGGCCAAGTATTCTTTTTCCACTGGATTGTACCGGTATTCAGCTCCGACCATCATCCTGCTTAAATAGTAGATAGTATGTTCATGACCCTCATTGTTCTTCTCTATGAGGAGAGCTCCCAAAGAATGATCCATTGCTCGAACATACAGCAAAAATGGTCTTCCTATAACGGGAGGCACCAGAACTGAAGGATTAGTGAGGTAGCATTTGATATCATTAAACGCTTGCTGACAGGCTTTGTCCCATACGAAGGACACACCTTTCTTTATCAGACGGGAAAAAGGTTGACATCTCCCAGAAAGGTTGGATATGAATCTCCTGATATAAGCCAGACGACCTTAAAATCTTCTGAGTTCTCTTAGATTACGGGGTGGCCGCATTTCTAAGATAGCCTTCACTTTATCAGGGTCCACTTGGATGCCTTTAGCGATAATGACAAATCCTAGGAATCTGCCACTGGATACACCAAGAAAGGACTTTGTAGGATTCATTTTGAGTTGATGTTGGCGCATCAACTCGAATACTGTCTTCAAGTCTTGGATGTGATTAACCTTGAGGCAATTTTTGACAGTAATATTGTCTACGTAACATTCTACTGTTATGCGTAATTGCTCATGGAATATGTTACTCATAGCTCGCTGATATGTAGCCCCGGCATTCTTCAATCCGAAGGGCATGACTGTGTAGCAATATACCCCCAGAGGTATACGAAAGGCAGTATGCTTCTCGTCTTCAGGATGCATCTTGATCTGATTGTATCCTAAGAATCCGTCCATGAAGGACATACGTTCAAAACTGCATGTATTGTCGATCATGACGTATGTGATGGGAAGAGGAAACTCATCCTTGGGGCAGGCCGCATTAAGATCCCTAAAATCGATACAAATGCGAACTTTCCCACTTTTCTTCATGACCATGACAACGTTGGCGATCCAATCGGGATGTTGTTCTTCCCTGATGAACCCGAAGGCTATCAACTTCTTCATTTCAGCTTCAATGGCATCCATCATATCCGGGCGGAACCGGCGTTGGTGCTGCTTTACGGGTTTTGAATTGGGCAGTATGTTGAGCTTATGAGTAGCCACTTTTGGATCAAGGCCTGGCATATCCTCATAATTCTACGCAAAGACGTCGATAAATTCTTTTATCAGCTGGATCATTTCTTCCCTTTCTTCTTTGGAAAGATTGTTACTGATAAATATCATCTTTGGCAAAAGTTTATCCCCAACATTGATTTGGATAACTTTATCTTCAGTGGGCGGTTCTCTCTGCTCTAACCGGAGTTCCTATTGTGTATCCATTTATTGTGCCCAGGAGTCATTTTTAAACGGTTTAGATTCCTGTGCTTCTGCTTCGAGAGAACTGTCAATACCGTATTTGCTGACAATACTCATTCGATATCAGCATATGAGTTGGAGGACGACGAGTCATCTTGAGAAGAGGAAAAGGTATCCTCATTTGACTCAGAGGTTGCAAGAGACGTGATATACCCTAACCCAAAATGAGTTCGTTGACAGTAGGGATCACCATGCAACGGCATTCGCCTGCCTTTCCCATAGTTGAGGCCTGGTTCTGACTTCAGATCCTAACCCATACTTTGCATAATCTTCAAAGCTTGGGGGCTATATCTGTGAACCTGCATTTTACCAGCATCTGATTTGTGAGAATCTTCTTGTACAACCAGTCTATTACGCATGCGACCGAAGACTATCGGATGTTGATTGCTGCGAGTAGGCGGGATAATAAATATAGAATCTTCATGTGGCCTATATGTCGTGATGACATTAGATGTTGATGCGACTTCCCATACATACGGATGATAGGAGTCTATAGCTTCCAAGAATTTTTGTGCTATAGGCGCTATATCGTCATGGGGGGAAGATTCCTAATTTGGAAATTGAGCGTCAGTATACTGGAAAAGAGAATCTTTATTATCGTCAGAAACCATGTTCCCGGTTGTATTTACATCAGTTGGCTGCATGATGCGCCAAAGGTTGATGACCAAAGGTGGAGGCTTCTGGTTCAAAGTGATCACTAAAGGATCGCTTTCTTCTCTTGATTTAGTTTTGTTCAAGTGAATAGCCATGGGTTCCATGCCTTTCGGACGGGTAGTCCGCCCTTTCACCTGGATTGATAGAGGTCGCTCAACAGATGGTTCTTCTGGATCCCGGTGGGATTCCTCCTCCGTCTTGCCTGACACCTCTTTTATGTAGTCTTGGGTGTACAACATGGCATCGGAATAGTAGGACTCTACTCCCTTGAACGGGTTAAGGTCAGCAAACTCCATTTTTACTGTTCCTTGGGCATCTACATATTTGAAGCATTAATGTAAAGTCGAAGGAACAATATTGTGATCGTGGATCTATGGTATGCCTAACAGAATGTTGTAGGATACCTCTGAATCAATGACATAGCATATAGCCACTGATCTAAGATCTCCTATCTGGATCCTCAGTCGAATCTTTTCCAACGGCTTACTTTTCTTGGCGTTGAAGCCCACGATTGTAGTGGTGGTGTAAGCCAGTTCGCTTGTAGGAATCCTCAGCGGTCTGAGCAGACTATGAGGGATAATACTGATCGACGATCCTGGATCTATGTGAATACAGTCTACCTCCATGGAACCGACGTATCCGGTATAATAGAGGGGTCTGTCATGCCGGTTATGTTTCAACAGCATGTCATCTTGAGTGAAAGTGATATTGGGGACCACTTCCATCACACTATGGCATTGAGGACATGCCACAGGTTCTTTATCGGGGGACTTGAGCTGAGTCAAGCATACATCTTCCTGCATTAACGCTTCACTCAAGGCTTGACGAGTGTATTTGGACAGCCTTAGGAGCTCAAAAATGGACAATCTGGCTGGTGTATTGACCAACTGGGCCAGGATGTCGACGTTATATGGCTTCTCCAAACCTTTGTTTTGAATATTCTTTAAAGGTTTATCAAAGCGCACTTCTTTTTGCTTGCCCTTGTCCGCCGAAGTTGGTTTAGGAGGACCTACCTCTGGTATGACAGATTCAGGCTCTGGAAGTTTGGCAGCTGAAGTGTCTGCCGTTGCATCTTCTTGGTTTCCTCCATAGTCCTTGAGGTAAGCTTTCCCTGAACGGGTTCCGGTAGCCAAAGCCTCTTCTTCCGATGTCGAGAATATTGCAACCATATGGCATGGTTTATGTCTTGAGTTCTTTTTAGACTTAGCCTTAGCAGCTTGAGTCTCTTCCTCAATCTCTGACACCAGATCAGGATGAACCCATATAATCTCACCACGCTGGGTAGTTAGGGGTACCAAGTCATGATTTTGACCTTCCTCTTGGAACGTGTAAAGACATGTTCACTGATGCGAATGTAGGTTCTTCTTCCTGTAAAGACAAAGAGTAGTTCAACCGGTCAAAAATTGACCGTTTTGCCTTAGAACAGCAATAATTAACTACAACTTTGTGACTATTACAACAATGCTCCCTAGGAGATATAATAGACATGTCAGAAGATCCCTTATCTTTGCACTTCTGGATCAGAAGATTACGCAAATCAGGAGGATTAATAGAAGAAGAAGAAGAAGGCTTATTCGGCCTTTTTATATCAGTTGGAGTGCGGATATTGGGAATCATAAGTCTCTCCCTGCCATACGAATACAGCAGTTTAGCCATGTGAGTAGCACATGATCTATGAGGAGCGTATCTATCCACAAACTGGGCCTTCTTTACGCTGAAGGGCTTGTCCTGGCGTAATCCGGAGCTTTGCACAGGTTGGAGTAAAACTGAGGAAGTCCTCAATCGGCCGTCAATATTCCGAGTAATCTGAAGAGCGGGCTTTTACTTCTCTTGATGGCGTAAAGGCTGAGAGGTCAGAAAATTCACCACTTGTTTTTCCTTGCATTGATTACATGGACCATCTGCCTCTTTACAGAGGGGAGATGTATTTTTACGCACGGAGCGCTTTTGGAATTTCTGAGTTGGCACTGAGGCATTATCAGAAATTTTGTCTGCCACGTCACAGACGGGAGACTGAGTTTTATGCGCAGGGCGCGGAGTAGACTTCTGGATTGGCACTAAGGCATTGCCAGAAGTTTCGTCTGCCACGTCACAGACGGGAGACAGAGTTTTACGTGCAAGGCGCGGAGTAGACTTCTGGATTGGCACTAAGGCATTGCCAGAAGTTTTGTCTGCCATGTCACAGACTGGAGACAGAGTTTTACGCGCAAGGCGCGGAGTAGACTTCTGGATTGGCACTAAGGCATTGCCAAAAGTTTTGTCTGCCATGTCACAGACGGAAGACAAAGTTTTACGCACAAGGCGCGGAGGTTGCGGTGCTACAACCTTATTGGTCGGAGTGAGAGAGTCCGCAGGAAGGGTAGAGGATGTCCGGGGCATCCATACTTTACGTAATTTCTTGCTGTCTTGGACAGAGAGGGAATGAGAGCTACCCCCTGCTCGAAGCATGTCTTCGTAAGCAAATTGGTCGAATTGGACGACCAGAGTCTTCTTCGTTGACCCCACGAATACAGTATCGTGTTGAGCAATGGCTTTCTCGTCAGATGAGAAAGTAGTCCCCAGCAGAGTCGCCATCTTGTGTTTGATAATAAACGAAAGAAATTGAAACCAGGTTTATACGAAACCCTTTCTTTGGTTTACAAACAAGAAAAAGAAATACAATTAATCCTATACGAGGATGTTAAGTACAAAAATTTAATTCTGGGGAAATATTGCTATAGGAGTCTGATCTGCGATCGATCACTTTATCCCTTGGACCACACGATGACGAAGAAGTGTTGTAGAAGACGAAAAAGAAGCTTCAACGACTGCAGGAGGGGCTGAACTCTCGTTGCCAAAGCTCTCTATAGGTGCTTTCTTGACCTTGACCTTTGTTCTCCTCCACCTTTGTGCCACCTCTTTTTTTTACGACCCTGGACCTCCGTGGTCGGAGGTCTCTATTTATAGGGTTCAGATACAATCGGCGTAGAAATCGAACAGTGGAGAGAGCTGCACCTTTTATGCGGCGGTTATAATAACTACTACCCACATATGAATGATCTTCTGAATCGGCGTATGACGCGTGTCCCATTATGAGGTAATGCGTATAACTGCTCGTCGAAGATCACGGCATGCAAGCCACGTAGATAACTGCCCCTTGCGTAGAGATGGTTGGCATAAAGGCCAAATAACTGTCTCATAGGCGTAAAAGCCAAATAGCTGTTCTGTAGGCGTAAAAGCCAATAGCTGTCATGTTGGCATAGAAGCCAAATAGGCGTAGAAGCCGAGTAGGCGTAGAAGCCTGATGCTTTACAAATATAGCATGAGTTGGCGTATTCCGAGGAGATAGCATACGGCGTACTCCTATAGTTAAAAATAGCCAGGTCAGCGTAATTCAAGGAGATAGCGTACAGCATGCTCCTATAGCTAAAAATAGCCTGATTGTATAATATGCAGAGGTGGTGATGTGGACATATTAGCCATAATTATGGCTCACCCAGTCATTAAAAGTAGAACCAAATCTCGTGCATTAAATGCAGAGATCTACTCCCGTCACGCGCATTAACTGTAGAGACGTGCCTTGAGTTCTGTACGAAGAGCAGCTTTTGACGTAGCAGTTCGTTTTGTCTCATCTTGAGCGCAAAAGCTCATGCTTGCCTGTGTAAAACTAGGCAGCGTATTCCTTGAATGCGTAAACAATGTCTTATATCAAGGGTTATGTCATTAGACGACAGTCTGGGACTCTGTGCCGAATCATCATTACAGCCGTCCTCTCGATCGCTGTGCAGTACTCTTTGTCAGGAGTCAGGTTCACTGCATGATCTGACAAGTTCATTCAAGGAATATGAAGAGTTCCTCGTACAACTTCCCGCTGTATAAAAGCAGATAGATTTTACGCCAAAGTGGCTATGTAACAACATTTTTATGCTGAAGCAGTCTGGAAATACTATATTACGCAGGTTGTTCTGGAGCTATATTTTACGCTGAATAGCATTGAAGCTCTGTTGTTCGCCAATGGCTCTGAAGTCATGTCTTATACCACCCAGTGCTAGAGCTCTGTTTACGCAGCTTCCTGCATGTTGAGGATTTTATGCGTATAATTTCTCGGCGTATTTTTTATGCTTCTACATATATATATATATATTGGAGAGGTTATTGTGTGGTGGGGATGGCTCCATTTGAATGAGTGGTCTAGGTTCAACATAGAAAAAATATAAACAAAAGGAAAAGAGAGGGAGAGGGTTGAACGATCAAAGGGGAGAGGGTTAATTTCTTCATGGGTCTTGACCAATAGGATTGTGACACATCATTGCACTTTTGTAAATAAGCCCCCAACAATTGGAAAATTGCACAGAAGTGGGTTTTGGGATTTAATGAGGGAAAATACCATGTTTGGTATAATGTATTGGTTGAAAAGGATGTTTAGTGTTAAGGATGAAGCTTGAGGGTATGAATGGAGATTTGGTTTGGTATTGGGTCTAGTTTTGGGTCAAGTTGGGTCCTTACACTAATTTAATTAAAATTGATGTAAATGGTGTTCTAAAATTAATTGGAAGTATATGGGATTAAAATTAGGTGGAAACAACTGTCATGGATGTAGAAGACTCAAAATAAAATATTACCCTAATTTGGGTTGCATAAAATGGGTCGAGATTGTGTCTCCAATTTCGATTGGAACGCACAAGGATAAAAAATCAAATTTATTTGGAATTTAAAATAAACGTCCGCGACGAATATTGTACGACTAAAATGAAGCACAGAGAGCATATTCATGAGTTACACAAAGGTCAAAAAGAAAGGCGGACACGTCTAGGACAAGGGTATAAAATTTGTTGGAGGGCAAAAGCTTGGGTAGCGCTCTAAATATCGAAGCAACGGTAAGGCACAACAATTAAATAAAATCACGATAATTAATTACAACCTCCATAATTAAATCCCAAAAATGCTAATTAAAATCCATGATCCTATAATTCGGTCAGGGCTTCATCTAATGGGCTTCTAGGTCTAGTCTACTAACTCATGCAATTTCAAGAACACTATATATATAATATATATATCTATATACACATATCATATAATTATTTAAAATAAATACACGCAATATTTATAATATATAAAATGACAAAATTACCCCTATTTTGGAATATGGTAGTGACATATCTTGTCTTGTGCCAAACTGAATTCTTTTGTTTCAATCTGTCTTTCCAGTATGGCACCAAAGATGAGGGCTCGCAGCACTGGAGCAGCAGCTTCTGAGGGATCGACTACTTCCCGATCAGCTACTCAGGGAGTGCCACTTTTACCAGTTTAGGTTAGAGTTTTAGCTGCTTCAGGGAGTATTCTACCTCCTCCTCCATTGTCAACTGATGGAGCGCAGATGTTTGCACTTTTCCGTGAGATAATGGAGGCTCAACGAGCTCAGGATGAGGCTCAGCAGAGGTAGGCCGAGGTTATAAGACAGGGCATATAGAATGCTCACCTCGTTGCCTTGGCAGCAGTAGAGAGAGTTGAGGCACCACTGCAGCAGCCCATCCAGCCAAAGGAGAAAAATATCTTAGACTTCAAGAAGTTGGATACGAGAGACTTTAAGGGGACCAAGGGCATCCTATATGTTGATGAGTGGCTCAAGGATATCGAGCATATCATGAGGATTGCCTGCATCCCAGAGGACCTGCGAATTAAGGTGGTGGGACTTCATCTTATTGACATTGCTCATATCTGGTTCAGGAATGAGCCCATGAATGCCGATCCGGTACTGACATAGGAGTAATTCAAGGATCTTTTCAAATAAAAGTTCTACCCTGCGATAACTAGAGTGGTTCTGGAGAGACAGTTCCAGAATTTGGAGCAGCACGAGATGTCTATTGATGAGTATGTTAAGAAGTTCGGCAGGCTGAGTCAATTTACATAATACATGGTCAGAGATCCAGAAGAGAGAGAGACAGACAGTTCTGAGAGGTCTTGATCCAGGAGGTCAAGGTCTATATTTTTTTTTGCCCACACGACTTATGCTACTATCTTGGTAGAGGCTCAGAGGGTCGAGGTAGACTTGGGCCTTAGGACCAAGAGGAACATGGATGCTTTCAGGGGTGGTGGTAGTGCAGGACCCGTGAAGCATCCTAAGTTCTAACAGAGGACATTTTTGCCTCAACCACAGCTTCAGGTACCAGTTCGAGCCCCAGTTTATCATGTGCCACAACATCAGAGGTAAGTTCAGTAGGTTCCCTGTTGTACCTACTCTAAGAAGACCAGGCAGACTGGGACATCAGCAGGAAGAGGCTCAGAGTATGCCTGAATTATGGTGCCATGGGAGATCAGCTGAGAGAGTATCTCATAACTCTGGTTCGTACCGCACAAGGTGCAACTCACGGTGCAGCACCAGTACAGAGGGGGCCAACTCAACCACCTGCGGTACAGCAGTAGCCGAGAGACCACTCCCCACCTAGCAGGAATATTTTGCTCAGCATTGTTTGCCATCAACTAAAGTTGAACGAACTTTGTTGTATAACAAACGAAAGAAGTGCAAAGAAATCCTAAACAAAAAATCTATGTATAATATTTTTGATTCTATGGATTGTGACGATGGAGGTCGGGTACTGCAGCTGTCTTCTTTACTCCATTTACGATCCGGCGAGGGAATAAGGATGCATTTTTATGTCTCTTCCTCTCATATTAGTACATATAGTGGGTATGCAACCCTACTATTTATAGCCATCATGCTGATGGACTATATGTACGCATATGTTATACGTGCATAAATTCTAGGACTGCCATATGTCCATTCTTA
This sequence comes from Iris macrosiphon, assembly GCA_036927795.1. Classification (NCBI taxonomy): domain Eukaryota; kingdom Viridiplantae; phylum Streptophyta; class Magnoliopsida; order Asparagales; family Iridaceae; genus Iris; species Iris macrosiphon. Next base: position 125,890,318 of record JAYESA010000009.1, on the reverse strand, counting down.
ACTGAATGGTTGTAGCCGCGAATGCATGCCAGGGATGAACTGCCACGTGGTATCTTATTGGGATCTACTGTTGCTAAAGATTTGGGTTGCTCTTGTTTTGTGTTCGTGACTTGGTCAGATTAATATGTGGCCTACACTTAGTTGTAGAGAATCTCTTTAGTTAAAACAGAAAGACTTAGTCACATAGGGTGGCATAGAGAATGAACAGCATAGGGGCAGAGCCTCCCCGAGATTGGGTCTTAGGGTTGTTTGGACGAATAAGGACCACGATGCATAGGAATATTGACTCATGGAGAGCTTAGCTCATAGAGAGCTTGACGCATAGAGAGCTTGGAGCATAGAGAGCTTGGGAGCTTGACACATAGGTACCTTTGTCATATATATACGTGGCACTGCACAGCTGTACACGATCAAGGGTAATCACGGAAGTGATATAAGCGTTTACAACCACTACCAGCATCAAAATTGAGGCATTCAGAGCCATTATTGCTGTCAGAGTCATAAATGATGTGACTGACAGAAGTGGCACCATGCGCCCAAGATGTCACGTGTCTCTTACCTTCAATCACATAAATTATATGGAACATAACTTTAAATGAGTTTTAGTATGCGGCTTGATGTATGAGAGCATGTTTCTTCGAGATTTTTACGCTTCTACAAGACCCCCTTCAAAATTTTTAAACTGTGGATAAGTTTGGAGTACTTTGAGTATGAAACATGGAAAGAGACTTTCTTAACGCTAGGTTGTATGTCACATGAGTTTGCTTGTCTCATGCGCTAATTGACGCATTGATGAATCTGCCAGGCTATTAAATCTGTATTAAATGAGGGATTTGACTCGATCTTTGAGAAGATCTCTTAGAATTTTGAGCCATCTTTGTATGCTTTTATCGAGGTAAAAATTTACTAAGGATGACGATGGATCAAGAGCCCAAGCGCCATCCTTATATTTGGTCGCCACGTGGACTATGGTGATGCGGGAACCGAGGCAAGCTCGCCTATAAAAGAGGGGGAGTCTGGAAAGAGAAAGGCTCTTTGCTTTCTTCTTTGAATTTTCTTATCTCTTCATCTCCAATGACCGTCATGGCCTCCAAAGCTCCTTCTTCTTTCGCGGCCACGAAAGGCAAGGACCTCGCTGCTAGGGCTGCGGCTACTAAGAGAAAGAGAAAGGGAAAGGGGAAGGCCTTGCCACCTAGGCTGACCTCCCCAAGATCCCCTCCAATGTTCATAAACCCATTTTGGGTAGGGTTCTTTCTAGGGAATATGATGAGTTAGAACACAGAGACACTACTTGCATGGTTTGTCGCATGGGTGAAGAAACATGTGCGGCCATTTTACGTAGTCTTGCTGCATGGATAGCATGCGCAAACTTTTCATATGGTTTGTCGCATAGGTGAAAACCTGTCATGTGTGGATATGTCATGCGCAAACCATGACTTATCGTATATATTTGGAGCTATCATGCACCGGCCCTACTCTGATGCACTAACAATTTGTGTGGAGTCTTCTTGCTAATGATGTGCATAGCCTCTACTGCAATATTTTTAAGGTTTGCTTCTGAATTTTATTTTACTCTCACCTCTTCCACATTTTTGCAGTGACTTTGCCCACTAATCCTTCGGTTGAAATGGTTCTCAACCTTGAGCAGGTCCCGTTGAGTATAAACTTTGGAGACCTAACTGCTGCCATGTAAACCCAACTAGATAAGGGTTTTCCATCAGAAAGGAAAAAGCTGATCGCTGACCAGAGCGAGTTTTATCTCCTAAGTCAAATAAACTTAGGGAAGGCCGCTGCTAGGAAGGATTATTCTTTCAAGAACCCTACTTTCTTTTTGGGGATGCGCTGACCACGTCCTTTTTTGACTTGGGGAACTCCAAGGAGAACTAAAATTTCACCCATCGTGGGACAGAGATGTCCATGCCCACCTTTGAATGTCATATGCCTCTATCGGACTTCCATATAGTAATAGGCCAGAAGAAGATGGACTGAAACTTGACACCTAAACAATGGGGGGCTCTCGCTGGCAAGATTCAGCCCGGAACCGACCAAAACAAGGGGAATTTCTTTTGTCATAAGGAATCACCATCTTATTCTTTTCTCGGGCGAGCACCCGGTATCATCAGTAGTGACTTGAGGCCAAACCTCGATGCTTATGTCGTAGGGACTTTCCTTCATCTAGTAGGCAAGAAACGGTCATACCTGACTGGATAACTGCGAACTCTCGGCTGGGCCTATTATAGTCCTTCGTGGTGTCGCTTGACCAAGTGGGTATTAAAGTGCTACTAGTGAGAGCATAAGGATGTTGGCATATTTTTCGTTGTGAGGGGCACATATTACGGACTAGAGATAAACTGTTTCCTTTCCAATGCTCTGATGGAGATGTATAAATGTCATAAGGGAACTTACTTCACGTCTTGTGGTAAAATAGGGCTAGCCTTGCATGAGATGCACTCAGTGTCGAAGCTTCCCTGGGGTGAGGTCCCTACGGGGAATACACCCTGAGCAACGACAAACTAAGGGATTTCGAAAAGGAGAATCCGGAGTTCCTGGCCATCTATAAAGAATTATTGTGCCATCATAGCATCTATCAGAAAGTGTATAAGAAGGAAAAGGCTTCCGAAGGGGATATCCCCCATGTCACTGTCTGGACGTACTATCTTTTCCCGGATGAACCCGGGTCAGACCAGGTTTATGTTCGGGGACCACAATTTTAGGAGGCCGTCACATATTTGATCCTGGAATATTGTGAGTCGTCAGCCGAAGGTAAGAAATTTGGTTATTTCCTCATGGATACTCACGGGCTGTCCGATAAGGTGGTGTTAGTGGGATACTTGATGATCTATATACGCAATTGCGTGGTCGTGGGGGGGGTTCAAGCTCCATTGAGAGAATCGGTCATAAGCTTATCCTCCTAGCTGTGAGACTAGCTTTCAGCCACCCACTTGCACTGCTGCCCGGGATGGTCTACTGCATCCATCGTGGCCTTCAGTGTTTTGCTTCAAAGGTGAAGCATCACAAAGGTGTTAGAGAATTCAATAGGGTAGAGCTACCCTATCACTACCTGATGGGTTAACTTTTATTGCACCATCGTTCTTTGATGCGCCCCAGAACACATGAAGGGATGCTGGAGGGAGATACCCTTATCCGTCGCTATCGAGGGAGAAAGTGGAACTGTGAGGATGTGCCCTCATGTAGAAGAAAGCTTGCCCATTTAAATGGTTGGACATTCTTTACAACTGTTCCATAGTTCACTGAGGCGAAACAAAATACTACCCATTAGGAAAGTGGGGCTACTGATTGCCCTTTATCGGTGAAGATTTACTGCTGGCTTCTGGCTATCTGCCCCTCCCATTTGGTATACTAAGATCAGATAGATGTTTATTTGGAGCCTTATCTACCCAGCCGGTTTGTCCGTCAGTTTGGGTATTGCCAACTCCAGCTAGGGAATCCCAGTACTTTCCTTGGATATTATGGCAGTTTTCTTGATAGGGCTCGGGCGTGGAGTTACTATGCTGCCGATGGTACACAAGATGAGTTCGGGCTACCTGTTGCTAGTGCTCAACCGCCTATACTGTATATTGCGGGGAGTTTCTATTACACGATAAATGCTCCACCAGCGGATTACGTGCCTGAGATAAGTTACCTTGCAGGCACGATATTTGCGCCTTCGTCGACCAAGGGTCAACGAATGCCCAAGAAAGGAAAAAGTATCGTTCGGCCTTTGCTAATTGATTCGAACCCAACTTCTGAGGAGGGAACTCCTTCTGATGCCCCTCCTGCTCCCGAGCACAAGGCCGCTATGGCTCAACACCCTCGCCATTCTAAGAAGGCACAAGTAGAAGAAATTTTTGAGATAAAACCTGTAAAAGAATCTAGTCCTTCTTCGGAGGACATTATTAGAGGAGAGGTAGGACCCCTTGCACTGGTAGTTTCTGAACCAGACGCCACTTTAGATGCTATGGCGGTATCCGTAAAACCTCTTAATTTAATTTTTATGTCTTCTCTCCATAAATATTTTTCTTCTAGTCTATTTGAAACCTTGCAAACACGGGGGAGGAGGGATCTTCCTCGATGGTCTACAGCCGCAAAGATCTTCTATGAGAAGGTAGACGAAGAGACGATATCTCCTGAGTCACTGGCCGCAACTAAAAAGCCTGTACCTGAGGGTTTGGGTGATTATGCCCGAGAGGGATGGAACCGGCTACTCCAAACATTTCGGTGGATGACTTGGATGTTGTAGAGCTGGCTCTGACTGCACTAAATGAGCCACAAGTTTAGCCTTCCACTCCGGGTATGTTGCTTCATACTTTCTCAAGGGATGAGATTTTTTGCCTTCAGTTCTTTATTCTCTGGGTGAGGTTGATCATGGGTTGTTTTGGTCCTGCAAGTCCTGCCTCTCCCTTGAAGACGGTAAATGAGGCTTCCGAAGAAGGCGTAGAGGAAGAAAGAGGTGGAGGGCTCGTTCGGAAGAGGCCTGAGTCCCTCCCCTGCTCTTCTAGGGGTAAAGAACACCATGTGCGGCCTCCTGCAGAAACTGTTGTAGATGAGGCTTCTATAGTTATGGATCCATCTAGTGCGGCAGTTGATCCTCCAATCACTTCTACTGGGCAGTCTGCTATTGGGGTCTCCTTGGGTGTTGACACTATGAGCCATCCCAAGGAGCCTGTTGTCGGTGTTGCCGAAACAACGACTATTGGGTGGTCCTCCGAGGCTACCGCAGTATTATCTGATGTCGGAACACAGGAGGGTATTGAGACTACGGGGCACCCAGAACTCCTGTCCTAGGTTACAGTGCTACACAACTATCTCTTGCCAGGCTACTGGTGTCTATACACTTCTCGTGACTGTAAAAAGTTTGGTCACGAGCAAGGCTGCAAGTCGTTGTTCAGTTGTCATTTCGCTACTTGAATTGCTGGATACCGTCGTGCCCCTTGCTATGCATGTGGTTGCTTCTTCTGTCCAGCCGCCTTTAACTCCAACTACCCTGGAGAAGATTGACGAGACTGTACGGATCTCCCTACTGAGTTTTTAAATGTTCCTAAAATAAGGAGTTCAGAGCATGCTAGAGCGAAAGAAGTCTTTCGCTTGGGATAAACATTTTGCTACAAGCCAGGTCGACTCACTAAGGACCCTTCTCTGCTTTGAACAAATGGTTGACCCTCTAGGCCAGAAGTTGATCGAAGTGCAACAGTGTCTGAACAAGATACAGTAGTATAAGTGAGCGGATATGGGGAGATTGATGTACCATAAATATGATCAGCTACTAGAGGCCATAGAGCTGGAAAAGAGTCTTTATGTGTCATTGTAGGAAGACTTGTAGTGCGACCTCCAGGGTCTGTGTGAGGATCGCGACAGACTAAATGGTCTCAGGGAGGGTTGCCTCACAAGGAAGAATGTCTTGACTCGGGAGGCAGCCGAAGTTATGGAGGAGATCAGGAAGCTTCAGGTCTGGTTGAATACGCTAGGTAATAACCCTAGGGAACTGTCACGCCTCAGTCCCAAAATATATAGAACCAGGCCACGTGGTAATAGCCAGCTGACACGTCTCCGAGGATATCCCAATTTAATGGATCCACGAAGAGAGCTACACTGTCCTATAATACTAACATGTCCAGTATCAGTCAATAACAGGTAAACTAATCTCATCCATAAAATAAAGAGCAAGAAACACTAAATAAAACTGCTGGTTGATAAATACCAGTCTCAAGATATCATAGTACAACCAGTAATGTCTGGTGGGAACAAACCCACTACTATGACGAAATAAAGTACTGAAATGAGATATAAAAGGAAGACTAGAGCACCAGCTGAGTAGATAATGATGCGCCCAATCTAGGCTAAAGGCCGACCAACTGATCACGGAAACTCTGACGGCTGTACCTCCAACTCCTCAGCTGTAGCAAATCTCGTCTCCTGTCCTGGGCCGTATACGGTGGGGTAGTAAGCCTCGTCTAAATCTGGAAAGAAGCCAGGTCCTCAGAGGGACGTAACAAGATACAAGAAAACAACATGCTATATATGAATACTGAATAAAATAAATACAATAAGGGTGTGCTAGCCATCTAAGTGAATGCAATGTGAGGCCAACTCTGATGCGTATGGGTGGGAGTAGGCATAGCGTCCATGCTCCGAAGAGAGTGGCATCTGTACAGTATATCGTCCATATCGCTCCGAAGAATGTGGCATCAGTATAAGGGAAAATCATTGGACCCGAGGCTCCTCCGAACTACGGCTCCAATGTGGGTACCCCATACGCCTACTAGTTGTCCTCCCCGCCCAATGTAGATATACAAGTCGACTACTCGACGTGCATACCATGTAACTATATGCCAAGTCTCTAAATTATACCCTGAACTATGTACTAACCGTGAGGTAGGATGTACGCAACGATAGCTAGTCGAGTGCGCAAGCCCACATCCCAATATGAATATATCTCAGTGAACGTGTAAAGTGTCAGGTCCTGGAAGATATCGACGTATCCTCCTAACGGGGACGAGTCTACTAGTGACTAGGCCAAGTATACTAAATCATCGACGTACACGTCGAACGTACCCGAAACAACTCGGACGAGCACAGTTGTATAAATTTACAAGCAATGAGAACACAATACAACATATGCATATTTAAATTAGACAGTAATATAGCAAGGTATCTTGCCTGTATCCGGAAGCTGTGAATGCCAGAAGCCTGCTCCGGCGATGTCTCCTGTCTGATCCGATGATCCTAACACACAATATAATATAACAATCAATCATCAGATACTAGGACCCAATGTACTGACATTACTTGGCTCTTGAGGGTCTGTCTCAAGTTCACGGCTGGTCTAAGACAGCGTTACATGTGCACGTAGCTAAGGTGTACACACGTTCTGTCATCGATCATGTGCCTCAAGACATTAGTTCTAATTTATGGTTTTTCGGAAATTATATTATGTCTAGTACAATTTCTGGAACTTATCTATCCATGTCCAGTACACGCGGTTTTTCCAGGTTTTTATGGATGGTTTATAAGTCAGTTATAACAATTTCTGTTATGAGGACAATTATTGAATTTATGAATTACTATCTATTAGTCATCTAAGCAATAGGATTAAGACTTCACATAACCAAAATTAGGGTTTTCAATTCGTTAACTCGTACTCATGCAATGATACGACACGACGGCATAATGAGGTTAACCAATGATCGATGCTTATTACCTGGTAGAGGCCGAGCTCGTCCGCGGTTATGCTCCGGCGTATATGGGGCTCCGGCCGGCGGCAACTAGCAAGGCAACAGCGGTGGCGACAACAGCAGGCGCGGCAGCGGCAGCAGTGCGCGGGGGTCGGGTTGGCTCCGCGGCGGCTCGTCGCTCGGCGTACGGCTGTGTCGATCGAAGGGACAGCGGCAGCGGGTGTAGGGACTAAGGGCAGTCGGTAGGGGTATTTAGGCGGCTGTGGAGGGGGTGTTATGCGGCTGTGGAGGGGGTGTTATGCGGCTGTGGTGATGGTGTTGGGTAATGGCGGCAGCAGTCGGTCGGGTGTAGGGGAGGGGTCGGCTAGGGTTTGGAGAGGGTGGTGTAGGTTTGCTTCTCTAGGGTTTCAAGGGAAGGAACTTCATATATATACAGGTAGGGAAGTTGTAGGCTGATCTCGTCTTGGGTTTGTCCAGTCTCAATGAAATGGGCTGGTCCAAAGGAAAGAGTATTGGTGGGCTGTATAAGTGCTGCTTGAGGTAAACTTGGCCTTAATTAACAATTAACTAACAATTTAACTAGGTAATTCATCGTGTATTTAAAACATTATGAGCTATATTATGAGTGGTACACAGGTATCAAGGCATACAGGTTTGAGGTAGACTGATACCCTAATTTGGGATTTGGGTTGTGGTTTTATCTGGGTAAAGTAATTGATTAAATCTTATTTTTAGCCGAGGGGGTTTACAATCTACCCTCTTTAGAGCATTTCGTCCTCAAAATTTAAAACATACGTAAGGTAAGAACTAATGACTGAAAAGAAATTATAATACGTACCTAGTCTTTCGAAGAGATGGGGATAACGTCTTCTAAAGTCCTCCTCGCGTTCCTAAGTCGACTCGCCTGGTGCATGATGCCTCCATGCGACACGAACTAGGGGAATGGTCTGCCCTCGCAATACCTTCTCGTTCCTGTCGAGGATCTCCACAGGCTCCTCTTCATACGATAGGCTCGGGCCGACTGTGATCTCGGAATGGTCAAGTACGTGACTAGGATCCGATATGTACCTCCTCAATTGAGATACATGGAAGACGTCGTGGACTCCTTCCAAAGTCTGCGGTAATGCTAATCTGTAAGCAACCTCTCCGACACGTTCTAAGATGTCGAACGGTCCGATGTACCTCGGACTCAGCTTTCCTCTGCCTCCGAATCTAATAGTCCCTCGTGTAGGTGAGATCTTTAAGAATACGTGATCTCCAACCTGAAACTCTAAGGGTCGGCGATGCGCATTCGCCCAATGCTTCTGTCAGTCTTGTGCTGCTCGAAGGTGTCCTTGGATCTTCTTTACCTTCTCTACCGTCCGAACAACCAACTCTGGTCCGAGAATCTGTCGTTCGCCTATATCACTCCAGCATACTGGAGAACGACACTTCCTGCCATACAATGCTTCATAGGGAGCCATCTGAATGCTAGCTTGATAGCTGTTGTTGTAGGAAAACTCGACCAAATATAAGTGGTCCTCCCATGATCCTCCGAAGTCCAGCATGCACGCTCTTAACATGTCTTCTAGCGTTTGAATGGTGCGCTCTGACTGGCCATCTGTTTGTGGGTGATACGCTGTGCTAAACTTTAGGCGAGTACCAAGGCTCTCTTGCATACTCCGCCAAAAGTAAGACGTAAATCTCGTATCCCTGTCAGACACGATGCTAACTGGCACTCCATGTAGGCGTACGATCTCCCTCATATACATATCTGCTAAAGCCTCTATCGATTGTCCAACTCTAAAGGGTAGAAAGTGTGCGGACTTGGTGAGTCTATCCATGATTACCCATACTGCATTACGCCCACTAGGACTCCTCGGAAAGCCCGTAACAAAATCCATAGTGATATGCTCCCATTTCCACTCTGGTATAGGAAGTGGTTGAAGCAACCCTGCAGATCTCTGGTGCTCAGCCTTGACTTGCTGGCACACCAGGCACTTGGCCACGAAGTGTGCTATCTCTCTCTTCATTCCATGCCACCAGTAGTACTGTCTTAGGTCTCTGTACATCTTCGTGCCTCCTGGGTGAATAGAATAGGTGGAACTATGTGCCTCTGTCATCAATTCCTGTCAAAGTTCTCCATTTGGAACATAGAGACGATCTCCGCATCTCAGTGTTCCGTCTTCATGTATCCTCAATCCTGTCTGTAATCCAGCCTCTGTCCTCTGTCTGAGCCTCTGAAATCTGGCATCCGTCGGCAAAGCAGCCTTGATTCTCTCTACCAGTGTCGATTGCAATTGGAAACTCGACAACTGTCCGTCTACTCCGGGTATGACAATCTCTATACCCATTTGTTCTAGATCTCTCAACAGATATTGTTGGGTAGTCAAGAAGAATGCCATAGGTCTTCTGCTCAATGCGTCTGCTACTACGTTGGCCTTTCCCGGGTGGTACTATAGCTCAATTTCGAAGTCTGTCATCACCTCGAGCCAATGTCTCTGCCTCTGATTAAGGTCCTTCTGAGTGTAGACATTTTTCAAGCTCTTATGATCAGTGAATATCTCCACTCTTTCTCCATATAGGTAATGCCTCCAAAGCTTTAAAGCAAAGATCACTGCTGCAAGCTCCAAGTCGTGGGTGGGATAGTTCTTCTCATGTGTCCTCAATTGTCTAGAAGCATAAGCTACAACCTTTCCATGCTGCATCAAGATGCATCCTAATCCTTTTTCGGATGCATCGCTGTAGATTACGAATCCTCCGGTCCAGAAGGTATCGTCAAGATGGGTGCTGTAGTCAAGTGCTTCTTCAGCTCATCGAATGCCTTCTGACACTCCTCTATCCAAGTGAACTCCTGCTCCTTACGGGTCAAGCGGGTCATTGGCTCTGCAATCTTCGCGAAGTTCTCTACGAACCTCTGGTAATATCCGGCAAGTCCTAGGAAACTCCTCACTTCTGAGACATTGGTAGGGGTTGGCCATGTCTCTACAGATGAAATCTTCATCGGATCTACTGAGATACCGTCTCCTGAGATGACGTGCCCAAGGAAGGCGACACGATCTAGGAGAAACTCGTACTTGCTAAGCTTGGCATACAGTCTCTCTCTCCTCAGTGTCTCTAACACTAGTCTCAAGTGCTCTTCGTGCTCCTCATGGCTTTTCGAATACACCAAAATGTCGTCGATGAAAACTACCACGAATCGGTCTAAGTATTGGTGGAATACTCTGTTCATCAAGTTCATAAATACAGCTGGCGCATTCGTCAGCCCAAAAGGCATTACTAAGAACTCATAGTGACCATAATGAGTCCTGAATGCTGTCTTTTGAATGTCCTCTCTTCGCACCTTCACTTGATGATAACCCGATCTCAAGTCGATTTTGGTGAACACTACTGCTCCTATCAACTGGTCGAATAAGTCGTCAATCCGCGGCAGGGGGTACTTGTTCTTGATAGTCAAAGCATTAAGGGCTCTGTAATCAATACACATACGTACTGTTCCATCCTTTTTAGGCACAAACAATACGGGTGCTCCCCATAGTGATGCACTAGGACGGATAAATCCCTTACTCTGCAACTCCTCCAATTGTAGCTTCAGTTCGTCTAACTCCTTCTTCGCCAATCGGTACACATTAGAAGATACCGGTGCTGCTCCTGGTACTAGCTCAATGGTGAACTCCACGTCTCTATCTGGGGGTAAGCCTGGCAATTCGTCGGGGAAAACATCCTCGAATTCTGCAACTATTGGTGGGGGTGCAACCTCCATAGCCATGCAAGTTCCCGCTGTCTGTCCTACTCCTTGCTCGATGGCCCCTCGCATGTATTCGAACTCTGGTTGATCTGGTGGTCTAAAATTGACGCTACCCTTCCGGCAGTTCAGTACTGCGTTATACTGGCTTAACCAGTCCATGCCTAACACAATATCAAAGTACGGCATAGGCAATACCAAGAATCGCGCTCTCATCTCTCTACCACAAACGTTTACCGAGCACGTTCTAATAGTGCTGGTAACCGGCACGATACCTCCTCCGGTAAGAATCTTCCAACTCTTAGGTAAGGGGGAAGTCGCTACTCTATGCATTGCTACGAATCTACTAGATATAAATGATAATGTAGCACCAGAATCAAACAATGCTGTCGCAGGTAAGGATGCGACTAAGATGGTACCTGTGATTGCTTCTCCTTCTGTTTCCTCCTCAGTAGCTGCTAATGTAAAGGCCTGTCCCTGTCTCTGTCCTCCTGCCTGCTGTCGGGCCCGATCAAACTGGGCCTGCTGTAGGGGCAAGGGTGGTCCTCTCTGGAATCCTCCGGGTGCTGGTGGACGCTGTCCTCCTGGTGGGGGTAGTATCCTCGGGGCTGGTGCTGTTGGCCTTTGTCCGGCCTGTGGGGCTGCTTTCCTGCGCTGCGGGCAATCTCTGGCAAGGTGTTGGCTTGCTCCATAAATCATGCATGTCCTAAGTCTCTTTCGACAGTCCTTCTCGAAGTGTCCTCTCTTACCACAGAAGTGGCAAGTCGAAAGTTCCTGGTGTGGATATGGTGCTGCTCTCTGTTGAGTCTGTGCTCCGAGACGACGGATGGGTCCTCCTGCTCCGGGCTGGACTCTAGCTGGCGTGGTCATGCTGGAACGTCTAGATCTTCTGACAATGGCCTCATGGATCCTCGCCTCTGCGAGAACCTCCTCATATAAAATCCTCGCCTATGCGGTGGTGTATCTCTGTAGCTCAAAGTTGAGGCCATGGTAGAATCTCTGAGCCTTTTCTAGATCATTGGGTATCAGGACGGCCCCAAATCTGCTAAGGCGGCTAAACTCCATGTCATAGGCATCAACAGTCATATTTCCCTGTTCTAGATGTAGGAACTGGGAGTACAGGGCATTTCTGACTATTGCTGGAAAATACTTCGCATTAAAGTATTCCAAGAACTGTTCCCAAGTCTGGTTCTTGCCTACACTGCGCTCAATAGAATCCCACCAGTGATGGGCGTTGCCTTTTAGTTGGGCCCTCACTGCGGTCATCCAAAGGTCTGGATGCAGTTGTAAAGCCTCTAATAGCATCTCCATGTTGGCGATCCAATCGAAGATCTGTTTTGCAGTCTCATTGCCTGTGAAGGTATCTGGTCCCATCTGTTAGAACCATCTAACAGTAGCACCCGTCGGGGCTGGTGGAGGTGCTGGTACTGGTGTCGTGACAGGTGTCCTCTCTAGTACTGCCATCAGGCTCTGTCGTAATGTCTCGGTCTGCTGCCACTGTGCTTGCATCATTGCCTGGAAGAACTGAAGCATCTGTGGCTGGCCATCTAGCTGCGGCATCTGGTGTAGATAAGATGGAGGCGGTGGTAGTGGAATCTCTGGTTGTGCAGTAGGCGTCTCCTCAGATGTCGGCCTCTCAGTCTGCGGCATCGGTGTAGCTCCTGAAGTCTGGCCCTCACAATGCTGCGTGGGGATCGTCTTGGAAGTCTGTCCCTCCGGCTGGGGTGTAGGATCACCCTGCGATGTCTCGTGCCAATGTATCAGCGGGGTCTGCAGCGGGTGTTGCCCTTGGGGTACCTCATCTCCTTAAGGGGTATTGTCTGGTACTGCGGCACGGGTGCTCCTCGTCCACTGCACAAATTCATCTTGCTGCAAGGAATAGAGCTTTGTTAAAAGAGTACGTGAATAAACAAACATGATGCAGATATTTAGAAGCAGTACAAAGGGAATTCAAAGACGAATCAAAAGTGGATGAGACCTATAATTCCTATCCAATTGTAGGCTCGCTGGGCATGTTACCATACCCCAAGCAAAAAGTAGACCTGCATGGGCCACCACTAAAACAATGTCACGCCCATGTCCCAAAATATATAGAACCAGGCCACGTAGCAATAGCCAGCTGACACGTCTCCGAGGATATCCTAATTTAATGGATCCACGAAGAGTGCTACGCTGTCCTATAATACTAACATGTCCAGTATCAGTCAATAACAGGTAAACTAATCTCATCCACAAAATAAAGAGCAAAAAATACTAAATAAAACTGCTGGTTGATAAATACCAGTCTCAAGATATCATAGTACAACCAGTAATGTCTGGTGGGAACAAACCCACTACTATGACAAAATAAAGTACTGAAATAAGATATAAAAGAAAGACTAGAGCACCAGCTGAGTAGATAATGATGCGCCCAATCTAGGCTAAAGGCCTACCAACTGATCACGGAAACTCTGACGGCTGTACCTCCAACTCCTCAGCTGTAGCAAATCTCGTCTCCTGTCCTGGGCCGTATACGGTGGGGTAGTAAGCCTCGTCTAAATCTGGGAAGAAGCCAGGTCCTCAGAGGGACGTAACAAGATACAAAAAAACAACATGCTATATATGAATACTGAATAAAATAAATACAATAAGGGTGTGCTAGCCATCTAAGTGAATGCAATATGAGGCCAACTCTGATGCGTATGGGTGGGTGTAGGCATAGCGTCCATGCTCCGAAGAGAGTGGCATCTGTACAGTATATCGTCCATATCGCTCCGAAGAACGTGGCATCAGTATAAGGGAAAATCATTGGACTCGAGGCTCCTCCGAACTACGGCTCCAATGTGGGTACCCCATACGCCTACTAGTTGTCCTTCCCGCCCAATTTAGATATACAAGTCGACTACTCGACGTGCATACCAAGTAACTATATGCCAAGTCTCTAAATTATACCCTGAACTATGTACTAACCGTGAGGTAGGATGTACGCAATGATAGTTAGTCGAGTGCGCAAGCCCACATCCCAATATGAATATGTCTCAGTGAACGTGTAAAGTGTCAGGTCCTGGAAGATATCGACGTATCCTCCTAATGGGGACGAGTCTACTAGTGACTAGGCCAAGTATACTAAATCATCGACGTACACGTCGAACGCACCCGAGATAACTCGGACGAGCACAGTTGTATAAATTTATAAGCAACGAGAACACAATACAACATATGCATATTTAAATTAGACAGTAATATAGCAAGGTATCTTGCCTGTATCCGGAAGCTGTGAATGCCAGAAGCCTGCTCCGACGATGTCTCTTGTCTGATCCGATGATCCTAACACATAATATAATATAACAATCAATCATCAGACACTAGGACCCAATGTACTGACATTACGTGGCTCTTGAGGGTCTGTCTCAAGTTCACGGCTGGTCTAAGACAGCGTTACTTGTGCACGTAGCTAAGGTGTACACGCGTTCTGTCATCGATCATGTGCCTCAAGACATTAGTTCTAATTTATGGTTTTTCGGAAATTATATTATGTCTAGTACAATTTCTGGAACTTATCTATCCATGTCCAGTACACGCGGTTTGTCCAGGTTTTTATGGATGGTTTATAAGTCAGTTATAACAATTTCTGTTATGAGGACAATTACTGAATTTATGAATTACTTTCTATTAGTCATCTAAGCAATAGGATTAAGACTTCACATAACCAAAATTAGGGTTTTCAATTTGTTAACTCGTACTCATGCAATGATACGACACGACGGCATAATAAGGTTAACCAATGATCGATGCTTATTACCTGGTAGAGGCCGAGCTCGTCCGAGGCTATGCTCCGGCGTATATGGGGCTCCGGCCGGAGGCAACTAGCAAGGCAGCAGCGGTGGCGACAGCAGCAGGCGCGGCAGCGGCAGCAGCGCGCGGGGGTCGGGTTGGCTCCGCGGTGGCTCGTCGCTCGGCGTACGGCTGTGTCGATCGAAGGGACAGCGGCAGCGGGTGTAGGGACTAAGGGCAGTCGGTAGGGGTGTTTAGGCGGCTGTGGAGGGGGTGTTATGCGGCTGTGGAGGGGGTGTTATGCGGCTGTGGTGATGGTGTTGGGTAATGGCGACAACAGTCGGTCGGGTGTAGGGGAGGGGTCGGCTAGGGTTTGGAGAGGGTGGTATAGGTTTGCTTCTCTAGGGTTTCAAGGGAAGTAACTTCATATATATACAGGTAGGGAAGTTGTGGGCTGATCTCGTCTTGGGTTTGTCTAGTCTCAATAAAATGGGATGGTCCAAAGGAAAGAGTATTGGTGGGCTGTATAAGTGCTGCTTGAGGTAAACTTGGCCTTAATTAACAATTAACTAACAATTTAACTAGGTAATTCATCGTGTATTTAAAACATTAGGAGCTATATTATGAGTGGTACACAGGTATCGTGGCATACAGGTTTGAGGTAGACTGATACCCTAATTTGGGATTTGGGTTGTGGTTTCATCTGGGTAAAGTAATTGATTAAATCTTATTTTTAGCCGAGGGGGTTAACAGGAACCTAGCATGAGGAGGAAGCTATCTATGTTGAGACTAGCCAAGTGGCCAAGAACACGGCTGTCGTCGAAGCTACCCTGCAGAAGATGGACGAAAATACGAGGCTTATGCCCATTATAAAGACCCGAAGGCCATGGCTAGAGAAGTCGAGCGTCAGGCCAAAGCCAACTTAGATAACAACATCAATTGGCTTCATGGGCGAATAGAAGAGTTGTGTTCTGATCAGTAGCATCAGTAGTTTCCTCCTCCCTCCTCCTTTCATTTTCTCTTTTTGTTTTGATTTGAGGCATTAGTACAACCCTCAATGTAGTTGGTTCTCTGTTTCCTTTAAGCAAAAGAAATAAAAGTTTTCTATTTTGTTGGCAATTATGTGTGAACCTTGGATATTGTACTAGAGATAATATGGATGTAATACAATATCGTAGTTTACTAAGGATGTCCCAATAAGGGATTTTTGGTGTACCTATTACTTCTTGTGCACTTGACTGCAAGTAACAAGTTCGAAATAAAATCCTATCAGAGGTGATATGGACGTGATATATTTTTTAGGCATATCATCGCTGGCGTACCTATAATTAAGTATGGATGATGATCATTATTAGAGGTATGATAAAAAGTAGTTTATCTAAGTGAGCAAGTCTCTATTAGGTTTTGCGAGCCAGTAGGCACTGTTGGAGTATATCGACTCCACGATGTAAGGGCCTTCTCATTTAGCTTAGAATTTTCCAGCCATGTTGTGTGTCATAACCATCGGTCTTCTTACTGTCAAGATGAGGTCAACCACTTAGAATATTCTCTCCTTGACTCATTTGTTGAAAGCTCCCGAGAGGCGTGCTTGATATAACTCGATCTACTATTTAGCTATGAGGCATTTCTCATCGAGTACTTTCAACTCTAGTAGCCGTTGGCGGTAGTTATCGTCATCTGTCAGCTGGTTAGAGAGGGCCACCTGGAGTGAGGGAATTTGGACCTCTAGGGAGAGTATCACCTCGCTCTCATAGACTAGAGAGAACGTTGTGTTGCCAGTTAGTATTCAGACCGTTGTGCGATAGACCCAAAGATACTCGCCCAGTTACTCATTCCAATCATACTAGTTGGATGACACAAACTTCTTGAGCAGCTTTATGATAGTCTTATTGAATACCTCTGCCAGACTGTTTGCTGCTTGGTTGTAAGCATTCGAGGCTACGTTCTGAATTTTGTTTTTATCATAAAACCTATAGAAAGCGTAACTTGCAAACTGTGGAGCATTGTGGTGGATAATCCTCCAAGGTAGTCAAAAAATGTATATAATGTGATGTTTAACGAAGTTGATCACATTTGACATCTTTACTTCAGTGAGCAGAACATCTTCGCCCATTTGGATAAGTAATCCATGATATCCTAGATAAATCGATGCCCCTTAGATGAAGGTGGACTAATTGGTCTAATGATATCCATTCCCTATGCTTCGAACACCCAGGATGCTACTATTGGGTATAGGAATTCTGAGGGCTAGTGGATAAAGTCATCATAGATTTGGCACATCCGGCACTTCCTTGCGTAGTCGACGGCAACTACTACCATTGTCGGCTAATAATAGCCCATTCTCTGAGGACAATCCTGTAGCTTCGGGCCGGGTTGGTGTACACTGCAAACACTATCGTGAGCCTTACACAGTGCTTGCTTTGACTCTGCATTCGATAAGCATCATAGAAAATGCCCTTCATAGGAACGGCGAAATAATATTTTGGTAGCAGTATCGTAATAGAACTGGAGGAAACGTCTCCTGATGGAAGTAGCTTCCTTTGGTTTCTCGAACAGAATCCCATAGGCCGCGTAGTCTATGAAAGGGAGTCTTTAGTCTTGGATGTTGATATATGTCTCTACTGAATAGGTCACACACGTGCAGAGGTTGTTATTCGGGCAGACCAGTTCTTGACCGACTACTGTGATCAGTTGATGGGTGTCAGTCGGGACTGCCAAGGAACCTACAAGGCCAACGAGAGCGTCAGCCTCAATATTTTATAGCCGCGACACGTGATCTATGAAGAACTAGTCGACGATGAAAATTATGTCAAGTGTGGCTTAGTGGTAGTCAACCCCCTCATGTTGGACTTTGTACTCGCCCCAGACCTAACTAACTATCAATTTGGAGTCGTCGTAGGCCTCTAAGTAGTCAACCTCCACTTGTTTAGCGAGTTGGAGCCTAATAACAAGAGTATTATACTCTTCTATGTTGTTAAAACATGGCTCGATGATAGAGTAAGCATGGTGGATAACCAGATCATCGAAAAAATCAACACTATCCCAACTCCAGTGACGATATCGCCTTTGGGAACTGTTCTTGAAGCACAGTCGAAGAACATTCGCCACACAGCCTCTATTGTCATTAAGTTGGAGTCCAGTACTTCGTCAGGGATCTCCTAGTAAAGCTTAAGGGTTTCTGGCACAGGATGGGCAGCCAAAAATTGGCTAATGCTTGGCCCTTGACTACCTTCTGCGGGACAAATACCATGTCGTATGGTGACAATAGTATTAACAAGTGGCTAGGCAATAGTTGAGTGCCCCTGGCTTGGTCATGAGGACTCTGAGGGGGTTGACCCAAGAGACCACATAAATTATTTTTCCAGCCACAAAATGGCGGGTTTCCTGGATAGCAAATACCAAAGTAAGGCAGTCTTTCTCTACCGGGTTATATCTATGCTCCGTACTAACCATCATTCTGCTAAGCTAATAGATGACATGCTTATGAACTGTATCACTCTTCTGGGCTAGTAGAGCACAATAATCCATCGCTCATACATAAAGCAAGAAGGGTTTTCCTATGAC
The DNA here is from genome assembly GCA_036927795.1 of Iris macrosiphon. NCBI lineage: Eukaryota > Viridiplantae > Streptophyta > Magnoliopsida > Asparagales > Iridaceae > Iris > Iris macrosiphon. Next base: position 125,872,105 of record JAYESA010000009.1, on the reverse strand, counting down.
TGGGGCCACCAATACTGGGGTGTTCGAGAGGTACTTCTTGATGTCATCGAACACTCGTTGGTATTTTTTGGTCAAGACAAATGAGACTCCCTTCTTCCTAAGCTGAGTGAAGGGTTGGCAACGTCCAGAGAGGTTTGATATGAACGTTCTAATGTATGTCAATCTTCCTTGAAGGCCACGAAGTTTTCTAAGGTTCTTTGGCGGATATATTTTAAGAATTGATTTGGTCTTATCGGGGTCTATGTAGATACCCTTCAAAGTTATGACAAAACCCAAGAACTTGTTCTTGGAGACTCCCAGGAAAGATTTGGTTGGGTTCATCTTGAGCTGGTGCGCCCGCATCAGATCGAATATTAGCCTCATATCATGAAGAAGGTTATCTTGAATACAAATTTTGATGGCGATGTCATCAACAAAATACTTGATTGTCTTGTATAGATGTTCACAAAATATGGTGCTCACAGCTTGCTAGTATGTCGTACCTTTATTCTTCTGACCAAAGGGCATGACTGTGTAGCAATATACCCCTTTCGGCGTTCGAAATGATGTACACTTCTCGTCGTCCAAAAATTTATTGATTTGGTTGTAACCTGAGTATCCGTCCATGAAGGACATGCGCTCGAAACCATAAGTGTTGTCGATTATTATGTCTATAATTGGGAGCAGAAACTCGTCCTTTGGGCATGCCCCATTCAGATCACTAATATATATATATATATATATATATATATATATATATATATATATATATATATATATATATATATACACACTAACTACAACTATATATACATATATACATACCCATAATAATACCTATAGTATAGCATACACATAATATATAGTAACATATATATATACATATCCATAATATCACTAATATGTACACATATATATAATCATACAAATATATATATTTATAACATAACATACAAGTATATATATAGATAACATATATATACTAACATATACATATATACACTACTATATATATATACTACTATAATTACTAGCTATTACATATGTAGAAATATAGCTACATATATACATAACACATAGGTACATAGATATATGATACACTCACACATAAATATATATATATATATATATATATATATATATATATATATATATATATATATACATAATATATATATATGTATATAATTACATATTATAATGACTAAGAATAATAGGAAAGTAGATCTAGAAATAAATTGCATAATACATGGAGCATATCATACCCGTATCCCACTAGATCTAGGATATGCTTGCGACACGAGTCCACCACACATCCAAACGTACCCCGAAGGACACGAGCAAGTCTAATATACCATTTATGAATAATATGAAGAGTCAAACACAAATCTATGTATCTGTGTCAAAATGTGACATGCACAAAGTCCCGTATCGGAGGAAAAACCTCCATATCAACACGTATTACCAAATTGTTGGGATACGGCCTACACGTTCCCAATTATGGATACGACACTAGCCCCAAACACACAAGCACATGCCAAATTAATCTATAGAACCACTTGACACACACAACAAATGTTAATATCGGAATTCTTCCAAAATTGACACAAAAAGCACTATAACTTTCTCAATAGGCCTCTTATGAACACAAAACCAAATCCTATGGGCAGCCTATGAATATGGGTTGAATTCTTATGGTTAAATCTCAGATTTATAACCTAAATTAAGAGAGAAAACTGAATTTTACCTATTGGGAGATGAATTCCCAATGAAACCTCCAAATGTGATAAAATTGGCCTCCAACTTGTAGATCATTGCTCCTCTTTGTAGATCATTGCTTCCTCCTTCTAGATTCTTGCTCCACTAGTCTCCAATAATGATTTAGAAAAGAATTAGGAAGAAATTTGGTAGGGAAAATGATTTAAAATAAAGGAATTTGGTTGAGAAAAATTCTAGATCTAGTTTTCAAATGAAAAGAGGAGAGAAAAATTTTCTCCCTCTTCTTTAATAGCCCTCCCCCTTACCCCTTCCTCAAGTCACTATATAATATCCATTATACCCCTTGGGGCCTCTCATGAAGAAATAATTAAGGAGGAAATCTTTTAGTCTAATAGTTTAATTAAATTAATCATCCTCCTAATCAATGGGCTTTCTAGTTGGGCTCAATTCTAACAATTAATACATGTTGGTCCATAAGTCTAAACTAAATTAGTTAGGTCCACTAATACAAGTCCAAAATAAATAAATAACATCTAATAACAATTAAATAATTTAACAAATAATTATTTAATATGCACAATATTTAATTAATTATGAAGTTACTAAAATACCATTTCCTAAAAAATGTGGTAGTGACAAGTCTACCCTCCTTAAAATAATTTTTTCCTCGAAATTCAAAAACGAAAACTACCCCCAGAAAATAACAGAATATAACAAAAGAATAGAGCTAAAGAACAGAACTAACTATGAAAGAATATACCTCAAGGCACGAACAAATATGGATAACGCTCTCACATTTTATCCTCTCTCTCCCAGGTAGACTCCCCAGGAGAGTGATGCCTCCATGCGATGCGTACCAAAGGAATATTCTAGTTTCTCGGTACCTTCTCTCTCCAATCTAGAATCTCAATTGGCTGCTCTAGATAGCTAAGAGTAGGGCCCACCTCTATCTCCGAGTGATCCAATACATGACTAGGATTTGTCATGTACCATCTCAACTATGACACATGAAATACGTTGTGCACTCCCTCTAATGCAGGTGGCAAGTCTAGTTTATAAGCAACTATACTGACCCTTTCTAGAATAGTGAAAGGTTCGATGAATCGCGGACTAAGCTTCCCGCCTCTACCGAAGCGAATCGTGCCTCGTGTCGGAAAAATCATCAGAAATACCAAACCACCCACCTAGAAAAAATACCACCTTAAGAACTTTACTATAACAAACAACCAATAACAAGCACACAAAAAAATCTAAAACTATACCTCAAACTCCAAAGGTCTCCGGTGGCTATCAGCCCAATGTCGTTGTTTGTCCTGTGCCACTCGAAGTCTGTCTCTAATCAGCTGAACCTTCTCCGCTGCATCCACAACCATCTATGGCCCAAGCAAAACTCTCTCTCCAACATCTTCCCATGACAAGGGAGTACGACATCTCCAACCGTACAGAGCTTCAAAAAGTGACATTTCTATACTAGCCTGGTTGCTGTTGTTGTAAGCAAACACTACCAAATAAAGATGGTCCTCCCAAGAACTCCTAAAATCTAGTACACAAGTGTGCAACATATCCTCGAGAGTTTGAATAGTCCTCTATGACTGCCCATTTGTCTGGGGATGATATGCAGTACTAAACTTGAGCTGGGTGCCCAAACTCGCCTGCAAACTCCTCCAGAAATAAGAAGTGAAAGGACTATCCTGATCCGAGACTATGCTGACAGAAACTCCATATATCCTAATGATCTGTCTCACATACATCTCTACCAGCTTCTCCGTAGACAAACTGTCACGACCCGCACCCGGAATTTGGGCATGAGTCGTGGGTACGTCCAGCCTACGCCGCAGCATCGGCGGTAGAACGCTGTCTAGGTCACAAACATAGTATATCCTGTCAATAGTCTCAACTCCGTACGGAGGACAATGATAATTACATCACAGTTCTATAATATACTCAATCACAACTATAAACATAATGGCACGATGAGAATTGAAAGAGTTCTATTAAAAACCAACCACAATAATCCAACTCAAATCCTGGGTCTAAATGACCTCACAAAGTCACAAGTAATAAATACATCTCAGTCTCAGTATAAAACAATAATGCAGAAAAGTAGTCTAAGAACAGGCTGGTAAGTTCTCCTCTAGGATAGGCACCTCCTCTGGGATTTCTGGAGTGAAATCTTCCTCTATTCCTGGGACGTAATGAGTGGGGCAAAAGTCCTCCAGGTCCTCTGAAAATATTGTTATCCAGTCAGGATTGGAGCGAAGCACAAGCACTAACAGCAGTTTCATTAAATTGACAAAATCTATAAACAGTGTAAGAGATACAAGATGGAAATAAATACTGAAACTGAGAAGTACAGGAGAAAATGAAATAGACAATAGAGCATCTAGCAATGAACAATAAACAGTGAATGCTAGAACAAATGTATCTGAATAAAGATAAAACATCTAGCTATGTGTTTGAAATATTAGTTTATTATGTGATCGGCTTGGGACTAGATCAGGCTGGTTATATATGATTAGCTATGATTCTTGAAGGTCAGGCTAACCATATGGTTAGCTATGATGCATGATAATGGTCAGGCTAATCATATATAACAGCTATGAGGCATGATGATGGTCAGGCCGCACCCGACGTGAGATGTGGGGTGAGCTATGATGCATGGTAAGGGTGGATATGATCACATAATCTACTAATAGTTCCCCATCCCCCAGCTAGCACGATGAATTCCAATCACGACTCCTCATGATGGGGATCTAGGGTGCTAACCCGTGTATCCATAGTGTCGGAATCAAGTATGTAATACACTACAATTTATAGAAGTAATCAACCATGAAAACTGTCAGAGAATGTACTCGCCTGTGGTCCTGAGCAGAATGTGAGGATCGAGGTCCAAAATGGAATCACAATGACCTATTTATGGAAATTCAATGTTAATTAATGAATTAAAAGAATAACATGCTTAACAATTTAAAAATTAGGTTTCTAGGTCATGTCTAAGGTTTACTGGTCAATACTAGGTCCAACTGAGTCAATTGGTCTAATTTCTGCTACTAACTAGCTATTCTAGGTCTTAGCTAGGTCCAACTAGGTTAACTAGGTCTCTAAATTATTCTAGGTCAAACAAGGTCCAAATTACCCTTAAAGTTGGCTTTTGTGGTCAAACTAGTCAATACTAGACAAAGCTAGGTTGTACCTAGGTTTCTAAGTCCATACTAGCAAGTTCAAGCTTATCTCACCCATATATAACCTATTACCTAAAATATCTTGACCTATAGTGAATATCTCACCCTGAACCACAATATCTTAGTATTGGTCAATACCTAGATTAGATCTCCTTAAAATTAAGGATACTAAGTATCGTACAATATATATAGTTAGGCATACTTATAATCAATATCTTAACTACTAGTATCACATTACCTTAAAACCACTCTGAACTCAGACCTACACTTCTAATACACACTGCCCACACACACTGATACAATACATAGCTCACTCAGTCACTTCACACACCCCCACTCCTAGACACTCTGCTATTACACTAATCCTGCACACCCAGAATTACTCACAGGCACATATGCCTCACACTGCCTTCTCACATGGACCCTGGTTCTATGGCACACACACACTCACAGAGTTCTACACACATACTCACCACAGACACTTACTGGAATTGAAATCCTACACATACAGTCACATTCACCCTCAACTACCTACACGCAGGTATCATCCTATTGACCTGTGAACATTCCACACTACCACCTACACATACACAGGTGCACACACACTGCTACCCAAAATTCAGTATCCTAGAGACACTCTAATACACACATACAACTGAATTTACCCCCAATGCACACACACATGTTCAGTTTAACAGATTTCCCCTCTCCAATTCAAATATACTGACAGGAACCCCAATGCACAGCCATAACCCAATACCACCTAGGCACACATTGATACACACTGCTGTATACAATTTGCTGCACCTCACATCCACTCACACTGCTCTGCACACAGACACTTCAAGATACTGATACATGAATATAAATCCTACACTACAATATTACCCATAGGTACTCACAGTCAGTAAAAACCTGCACTTACACACAGACATCTTAATACCCAGATCTCCAACTGACACACAAACACAGCCACACAGTTTACATAGAATCCTCTATTGAAACCAACTAGAACCTGTTTTTCCCCCATCCTTTATGTGCACACAAATGCACTTGTGGACAGGCACAGCACACCCACAACCATACAGGTATCTATCTAACACTGAAATTGGTAGATACACAGAAATAAATATTGAAACACACAGGTTCTACCTCCTCTAACTCACCCCAATACCCGACCACACACAGTGCAGAAATTCTACACTGCCTGATACTCCACATAGTACATAACACCCAGATTTGGGATACACACACACACTGTCTACCTCATGAACTGACACACAGGAATACTCTGAGAACACACACATGCCACAGTTCTCAGTTGCCCTCTCTCCCTTCCTTCTCACACAGGCACAATAACTCACCCAAATCAATACACTCATGCACACATAGATTCTGAATTCCTCACCCAGCTACATACCTACACACAGGAAATAATATAGGGATACACCTAAACCTAGACAATACTGATACACAAACTCAACACTGATACATCTACACTACACTCATAGTTCCTCACAGTTTTGCACAAGTCTGGTTACACACAGGAAAACACCCCTCTACTAATACCTACATCAAAACCCGACTGCACCCTGTTCCCCAAATCTTACTGTAAAATGAATGCCCCCAAAACACACAATACATTTATATGCATATAGATTCATATATCAATTATACAGAAATATAAATAAGTTAGATAGGTAAATTCCTAATAACAATTAAACATCACATACATGTTCATACACCCGACTGTACACAGGGTTCTTCCAATCCTGATTTCTACATCAAAATACCAGAAATACTCAATCAAACCCTAAATCAACATAATAGACTACAAGTAGGAGAGGTAATCATGTATACTAGCAACCCTTAGGATTTGGGTTCCTGAGATTGGGAAAAATCAAACGAAAATTTACCAAACCCTAGATCTCCTAGGTTTACATGAAAAATCCCTAAAATTCGAATTCCAACCTTAGGGTGGGTTCCTAATGGCCATGAACATCTGAAAACAGGAATTAAATGAATAAAAACTAGGGTTTTACCTGCAGGGAAAGTTTCTTCAATGAGATTCTTCTTCTCCAAGGCTTCCTGACCCACGTTCCTTGCTTTGGAGGAAGAGGAAATGGAACCTAGGGTTAGGGTTTCGAATTTTTGGAGTGGGGAGATGTTTCTCTAGATGGAGGCTAGGGTTTCTCTCTCTATATGAAGAACAAGAGGGTTCCTTTTATATATATAGGCCCAGTTAGGGTTTCTAGTGTATGGCCTAGGTTTAATCCCTAGGTTAGGTCATGTAGAACCTAATTAGCTAAGGTTTAGCCAGTCTAGAGTTTGAGGGTTCACCCTAAAATGTGAATTCTAGGGTTTCACTAGAACTGGTTTCCAAATTAGGGTTTAGTCAACAGGGTTTGACCTAATGGGTTCTAGGGCTTGACCTAAACCAAAAATCACTAACAATATGAATAGTTTATGTAACTCAGCAGATTAATTAAATAAATAATTATTTAAAATGGTGAAATTACACAAATGCCCTCATATGGAAAAGTGGTAGTGACAAGTCTACCCTCCTAAAAGAAATTTCGTCCTCGAAATTGGACTGAACTACAACAAGAATGAAATCAGGAAAGGAATATACCTCAAGTCTAGAAGAGATACGGGTATTGCTCGCACATTTCGTCCTCTCTCTCCCAGGTCGACTCCCCTGGAGAGTGATGTCTCCATGCAACCCGAACCAAAGGAATAGTTTGGTTCCGCAACACCTTCTCTCTGCGGTCCAAGATCCCTACGGGCTGCTCTGGGTAGCTGAGCGTCGGACCAACCTCAATCTCCGAGTGGTCAAGTACATGACTAGGGTCTACCACGTACCGTCTCAGCTGCGACACGTGGAACACATCATGCACTCCTTCTAATGCAGGCGGCAAGTCTAGTCTATACGCCACTGCACCTACCCTTGCAAGAATACCGAAGGGTCCGATGTAGCGTGGGCTAAGCTTCCCGCTTCTACCAAAACGAATCGTTCCACGCTTCGGAGAAATCCGTAGGAATACTAGGTCGCCAACCTAAAACAAAACAGTCTTAGCATGCAGTCTAAACAACAAACACAAGCTAGAAAAACAACAATCTATACCTGAAACTCAAGGGGTCTACGGTGGCTGTCGGCCCAATGCCGCTGTCTGTCCTGCGCCACTCGCAGTCTGTCTCTGATGAGTTTCACCTTTTCTGCTGCATCCACGACCATTTCTGGTCCTAGCAAGGCTCTCTCCCCAACGTCGTCCCATGATAGCGGTGTACGACACCTCCGTCCATAAAGAGCCTCAAACGGTGACATCTCGATGCTGGCCTGGTAGCTGTTGTTGTAAGCAAACTCTACCAGGTGCAGATGATCCTCCCAAGAACCTCCGAGATCTAGAACACAAGTGTGTAGCATATCCTCGAGAGTCTGAATGGTCCTTTCAGACTGTCCGTCTGTCTGGGGGTGATATGCGGTACTGAACTTGAGCTGAGTGCCCAAGCTAGCCTGCAGACTCCTCCAGAAGTGGGAAGTGAAACGACTATCTCGATCTGAGACGATGCTCACAGGAACTCCATGAAGTCTAACAATCTGTCGTACGTACATCTCTGCTAGCCTCTCTGTCGACGTGCCCACCTTGAAAGGTAAGAAATGGGCTGATTTGGTCAACCTGTCCACGATGACCCAAATCGCGTCCTTCCCTCCTGGAGAACGTGGAAGCCCTGAAACGAAATCCATGGTCATGTGCTCCCATTTCCATTCTGGAATCGGTAAAGGTTGAAGCAAACCTCCTGGCCTCTGCCGGTCTGCCTTTACCTGCTGGCACACTAGACACCGGGATACGAAGCGTGCTACCTCGCGCTTCATTCCATACCACCATACGTGCTCCCTCAAGTCTCGATACATCTTATTGGCACCGGGATGCATCGAGTACTGAGAGCGGTGTGCCTCCTGCAAAACCTCCTCGCGCAGCTCCCCGCTCGGCACACATATCCTTGTGCCGTGCCGTAGAGAACCATCATCTGCGATAGTGAAGTCGTCTGACAATCCCATCTGAACTTGGGCTCTGATACTCCTCAGAGTCTCATCATCGTACTGTGCAGCTCTGATCCTGTCCATCAGTTCGGACTGTATCTGCAATCCCCACATCTGAATTTCAGTACCGGGAACTAACACCTTAATCTCTAAGCTTTCCAGATCAGCCAACAAATGTCTATCTGTCGTCAAGTACATAGCCATCGGATACCTGCTCAAGGCATCGGCGACTACGTTGGCCTTCCCTGGATGGTACTGCAATGACATATCAAAGTCTTTCATCAACTCTAACCACCTCCTCTGCCTCATGTTCAGCTCCTTCTGTGTGAATACGTACTTCAAGCTCTTGTGGTCTGTGAAGATTTCCACACGCTCTCCGTACAGGTAATGTTTCCACAGCTTTAGAGCGAATATAACTGCTGCCAACTCTAAATCGTGGGTGGGATAATTCTTTTCATGAGGGCGTAACTGCCTGGAAGCATAGGCAATTACCTTCCCGTGCTGTTGAAGAACACATCCCAGACCCTTCCCTGAAGCATCACTGTAGATGGTAAAACCACCTGTCCCTGATGGCAACGTCAAAATTGGAGCTGTCGTCAACCTCTTCTTCAGCTCATCAAATGCAGCCTGGCACTCCTCTGTCCACACAAAATCCACGTCCTTCCTAGTCAGTCTGGTCATCGGCGCTGCAATCTTGGAGAAGTCTTGTACAAACCTCCTGTAGTATCCTGCTAGCCCGAGAAAACTCCTGATCTCAGCTACCGAACTGGGGGTAGCCCATGACTCCACTGCCTCGATCTTCTGTGGGTTAACCGAGATTCCGTCACCCGATACCACATGCCCAAGAAATTCGACCTTGTCAAGGAAGAATTCACACTTAGAGAGTTTCCCGTACAGCTTCTCCCTCCTGAGAGTCTCTAAGACCAATCTCAGGTGCTCTTCGTGCTCCTCCGGGGTCTTGGAATACACAAGAATATCGTCGATGAACACCACCACGAACTTGTCAAGGTACTGGTGGAACACCTTGTTCATCAGGTTCATGAATACTGCCGGTGCATTGGTTAAACCAAATGGCATCACCAGAAACTCAAACTGGCCGTATCTGGTCTGAAAGGCTGTCTTCGGCGTGTCTTCCTTCTTTACCTTCATCTGGTGATAGCCTGACCTCAAATCTATCTTTGAAAACACCCTCGCCCCGCTCAACTGATTGAAAAGATCATCTATCCTCGGCAGCGGGTACTTGTTCTTGATAGTGATATTGTTCAAAGCTCTATAATCAATGCACATGCGTATTGTGCCGTCCTTCTTCGGTACGAACAATACCGGAGCTCCCCATGGTGATGAACTAGATTTGATGAAGCCTTTGTCCTGCAGCTCCTCGACTTGCTTCTTCAGTTCTGCCAGCTCGCTGTTGTTGACTCTATAGACATGTTGTGAAATGGGCTCCGCTCCTGGAACCAGGTCTATAGAGAACTCAACGTCTCTGTCTGGCGGCAAGCCTGGCAACTCTTCTGGAAATACATCCAGGAACTCCGCTATCAGAGGATGTGGCAACTCCTCTTCTTCCGTCCTGGCTCCGCAAAATGTGCTCCCTCTCTGCTCCGCTGTTCCTCTGACGACCTCAAACTCCGGCTCTCCTGGTGGTCTAAACAATACTCTGCCTCTATAACAATCTATAGTGGCATGATGCCTACTCAACCAGTCCATTCCGAGTACAATATCGTACCCCGGAAGTGGCATGACAAGTAAGCTCACGCTCAACTCTCAGCCTCCTACTGACACTCTCCGGTCCTTGCAGTGATCACGGACTAGGATAATACCTCCGCCAGTCATGATCTTGCAAGTCCTAGCTAAGGGTTCTGTGTCTAAATGATGTCGAAGTGCATATGATGCAGACACAAAACTATGGGAAGTGCCAGAGTCAAATAAGGTAAATGCGGGAATACAATCGAGAAGAACCGAACCTGTGATCAAGTCTCCTGCTGGCTCGATCTCCTCGACTGCCATGGCGTACGCTCGCCCCTGGGGTGCACCTCTCTGCTGCTGATGTTGGGCAAACCTCTGATTTTGCGGTGGAAGTGGTCCCCTCTGTTGTTGGCCTCCTGGTACGGTAGGTACCCTGCCTGGTCCCCTCTGGGCGGCTGCTCCACCCTGACCTGGACGAATGGTAGGGCAATCCTTCAGCTGGTGTATCGTCGATCCGCAGTACAAACATGAGCCTAACCTCTTCCTGCAGTTCTCTCTGGTATGTCCCATCTTCCCGCAATACGCACACTGGATGGCGGGCTGAGTCTGCCGCTGCTGCTGTTGTTGAACCTGCCCTCGGGCTGGTGCCTGGTGCTGCTGGTGCTGCTGCTGAAAGGGCCTCTGCTGCTGGAAGTGTGGACGCTTGCCTGGTCCCGCACTGCTGTTTGTTCCTCCAGAAACATCGCGTCCCCTCTTGGGCCTGAGGTCCAAGTCATCCTCGGCTACTTGGGCATCCATCAATATGCCCTCGTAGGTAGCTGTGCGACGTCCCGACGTGCGAGACTTGATCTCTCTTGTCAGCCCCTTTCTGAATTTCCGGGCCCTGTCCCCCGGATCTCTAATCATTGACGGCACGAAGCGGCTCAGACGGCTAAACTCCGCGGCATACTCATCGACGGACGAGCTCCCCTGGACTAAGTCATGGAACTAACTTTCCAAGGCTCCTAGGGCAATGTCAGGAAAGAATTTCTCCTTGAAGAGCTCCCTGAAGTCTTCCCAAGTCAGTCCCCTACGCATGAGTCTCGGTTCCGTGCGAAACCACGTCAGGGCAATGTCAAACATCTGGCTGCCAGCTGCCTCGATCTTGAGCGCCTCTGGAAGCTGCGCCAAACGCAAGTTCCTCTCGATGTCCTCTAGCCAATCATCGGCGTAGAGTATCCCTTCTGTCCCCTTGAACTCCCGAGGCATCATCCTCTTGAAGTCCACAATGGTGCCCGGCCTCTGTTGTTGCTGACCAGGATGTTGCTGCTGCTGAGCGACCCTCTCCACAGCCTGGAGAGCCACTTGGTGAGCATTCTCCATGTTCACCCTCATCATCTCTGTCTGAGCCTGATGGGCCTCAGCCTGCATTCTCTGGGCCTCTGCCGACGTCCTCTGGGCATCGACCATGCCCTGAATCAAAGCGAACATCTGTGCCCCATCGGCAGGCACACCTCCGGGATACTGAACTGGTGGTGGTGGTGGTAGCTCCGTCGTAGCTGCGGGGACCCTCTGAACAGGTGGTGGAGGACCCCCGACTGCTGCAGACACTCCCACTTGTACTGGAGATGTAGGAGGTGCTGCTGATGTCTGTCCGGCAGCGCGAGAGGTGGCAGACCTCTCTGTATCTGCTGCTCCGAGTCTCTGGGATCTTCTTGGCGGCATCCTGAAGACAGATCGAAAGATTCAATTAAGGCAATAGATATGATATCAAGGAAGGACAGAAAAATTTCTAAAGGAATAAATCATTAAGAATAGTATCATAAGAATCAGAATTCCCTAATTGTGATTGAGCATATCCTTGGCCTAATTCCTATTACTACAATATCGCTCTACTGTGAATCTAAGACTACGGACTAGACCTGCATGGGCCACCACTAAAAACGTGTCACGACCCGCACCCGGAATTTGGGCATGAGTCGTGGGTACGTCCAGCCTACGCCGCAGCATCAGCGGTAGAACGCTGTCTAAGTCACAAACATAGTATATCCTGTCAATAGTCTCAACTCCGTACGGAGGACAATGATAATTACATCACAGTTCTATAATATACTCAATCACAACTATAAACATAATGGCACGATGAGAATTGAAAGAGTTCTATTAAAAACCAACCACAATAATCCAACTCAAATCCTGGGTCTAAATGACCTCATAAAGTCACAAGTAATAAATACATCTCAGTCTCAGAATAAAACAATAATGCAGAAAAGTAGTCTAAGAACAGGCTGGTAAGTTCTCCTCTAGGATAGGCACCTCCTCTGGGATTTTTGGAGTAAAATCTCCCTCTATTCCTGGGCCGTAATGAGTGGGGCAAAAGTCCTCCAGGTCCTCTGAAAATGTTGTTATCCAGTCAGGATTGGAGCGAAGCACAAGCACTAACAGCAGTTTTATTAAATTGACAAAATCTATAAACAGTGTAAGAGATACAAGATGGAAATAAATGCTGAAACTGAGAAGTACAGGAGAAAATGAAATAGACAATAGAGCATCTAGCAATGAACAATAAACAGTGAATGCTAGAACAAATGTATCTGAATAAAGATAAAACATCTAGCTATGTGTTTGAAATATTAGTTTATTATGTGATCGGCTAGGGACTAGATCAGGCTGGTTATATATGATTAGCTATGATTCTTGAAGGTCAGGCTAACCATATGGTTAGCTATGATGCATGATAATGGTCAGGCTAATCATATATAACAGCTATGAGGCATGATGATGGTCAGGCCGCACCCGACGTGAGATGTGGGGTGAGCTATGATGCATGGTAAGGGTGGATATGATCACATAATCTACTAATAGTTCCCCATCCCCCAGCTAGCACAATGAATTCCAATCACGACTCCTCATGATGGGGATCTAGGGTGCTAACCCGTGTATCCATAGTGTCGGAATCAAGTATGTAATACACTACAATTTATAGAAGTAATCAACCATGAAAACTGTCAGAGAATGTACTCGCCTGTGGTCCTGAGCAGAATGTGAGGATCGAGGTCCAAAATGGAATCACAATGACCTATTTATGGAAATTCAATGTTAATTAATGAATTAAAAGAATAACATGCTTAACAATTTAAAAACGAGGTTTTTAGGTCATGTCTAAGGTTTACTGGTCAATACTTGGTCCAACTGAGTCAATTGGTCTAATTTCTGCTACTAACTAGCTATTCTAGGTCTTAGCTAGGTCCAACTAGGTTAACTAGGTCTCTAAATTATTCTAGGTCAAACAAGGTCCAAATTACCCTTAAAGTTGGCTTTTGTGGTCAAACTAGTCAATACTAGACAAAGCTAGGTTGTACCTAGGTTTCTAAGTCCATACTAGCAAGTTCAAGCTTATCTCACCCATATATAACCTATTACCTAAAATATCTTGACCTATAGTGAATATCTTACCCTGAACCACAATATCTTAGTATTGGTTAATACCTAGATTAGATCTCCTTAAAATTAAGGATACTAAGTATCGTACAATATATATAGTTAGGCATACTTATAATCAATATCTTAACTACTAGTATCATATTACCTTAAAACCACTCTGAACTCAGACCTACACTTCTAATACACACTGCCCACACACACTGATACAATACATAGCTCACTCAGTCACTTCACACACCCCCACTCCTAGACACTCTGCTATTACACTAATCCTGCACACCCAGAATTACTCACAGGCACATATGCCTCACACTGCCTTCTCACATGGACCCTGGTTCTATGGCACACACACACTCACAGAGTTCTACACACATACTCACCACAGACACTTACTGGAATTGAAATCCTACACATACAGTCACATTCACCCTCAACTACCTACACACAGGTATCATCCTATTGACCTGTGAACATTCCACACTACCACCTACACATACACAGGTGCACACACACTGCTACCCAAAATTCAGTATCCTAGAGACACTCTAATACACACATACAACTGAATTTACCCCCAATGCACACACACATGTTCAGTTTAACAGATTTCCCCTCTCCAATTCAAATATACTGACAGGAACCCCAATGCACAGCCATAACCCAATACAACCTAGGCACACATTGATACACACTGCTGTATACAATTTGCTGCACCTCACATCCACTCACACTGCTCTGCACACAGACACTTCAAGATACTGATACATGAATATAAATCCTACACTACAATATTACCCATAGGTACTCACAGTCAGTAAAAACCTGCACTTACACACAGACATCTTAATACCCAGATCTCTAACTGACACACAAACACAGCCACACAGTTTACATAGAATCCTCTATTGAAACCAACTAGAACCTGTTTTTCCCCTATCCTTTATGTGCACACAAATGCACTTGTGGACAGGCACAGCACACCCACAACCATACAGGTATCTATCTAACACTGAAATTGGTAGATACACAGAAATAAATATTGAAACACACAGGTTCTACCTCCTCTAACTCACCCCAATACCCGACCACACACAGTGCAGAAATTCTACACTGCCTGATACTCCACATACAGTACATAACACCCAGATTTGGGATACACACACACACTGTCTACCTCATGAACTGACACACAGGAATACTCTGAGAACACACACATGCCACAGTTCTCAGTTGCCCTCTCTCCCTTCTTTCTCACACAGGCACAATAACTCACCCAAATCAATACACTCATGTACACATAGATTCTGAATTCCTCACCCAGCTACATACCTACACACAGGAAATAACATAGGGATACACCTAAACCTAGACAATACTGATACACAAACTCAACACTGATACATCTACACTACACTCATAGTTCCTCACAGTTTTGCACAAGTCTGGTTACACACAGGAAAACACCCCTCTACTAATACCTACATCAAAACCCGACTGCACCCTGTTCCCCAAATCTTACTGTAAAATGAATGCCCCCAAAACACACAATACATATATATGCATATAGATTCATATATCAATTATACAGAAATATAAATAAGTTAGATAGGTAAATTCCTAATAACAATTAAACATCACATACATGTTCATACACCCGACTGTACACAGGGTTCTTCCAATCCTGATTTCTACATCAAAATACCAGAAATACTCAATCAAACCCTAAATCAACATAATAGACTACAAGTAGGAGAGGTAATCATGTATACTAGCAACCCTTAGGATTTGGGTTCCTGAGATTGGGAAAAATTAAACGAAAATTCACCAAACCCTAGATCTCCTAGGTTTACATGAAAAATCCCTAAAATTCGAATTCCAACCTTAGGGTGGGTTCCTAATGGCCATGAACATCTGAAAACAGGAATTAAATGAATAAAAACTAGGGTTTTACCTGCAGGGAAAGTTTCTTCAATGAGATTCTTCTTCTCCAAGGCTTCCTGACCCACGTTCCTTGCTTTGGAGGAAGAGGAAATGGAACCTAGGGTTAGGGTTTCGAATTTTTGGAGTGGGGAGATGTTTCTCTAGATGGAGGCTAGGGTTTCTCTCTCTATATGAAGAACAAGAGGGTTCCTTTTATATATATAGGCCCAGTTAGGGTTTCTAGTGTATGGCCTAGGTTTAACCCCTAGGTTAGGTCATGTAGAACCTAATTAGCTAAGGTTTAGCCAGTCTAGAGTTTGAGGGTTCACCCTAAAATGTGAATTCTAGGGTTTCACTAGAACTGGTTTCCAAATTAGGGTTTAGTCAACAGGGTTTGACCTAATGGGTTCTAGGGCTTGACCTAAACCAAAAATCACTAACAATATGAATAGTTTATGTAACTCAGCAGATTAATTAAATAAATAATTATTTAAAATGGTGAAATTACACAAATGCCCTCATATGGAAAAGTGGTAGTGACACAAACCTACCTTGAAAGGCAAAAAGTAGGCCGACTTGGTCAACCTGTCAATGATGACCCAAATTGCGTCTTTTTCTCCTGGAGATCGTGGTAGTCCGGACACAAAATCCATAGTAATGTGCTCCCATTTTTACTCTGAAATGGGTAATGGTTGAAGTAAACCTCCTGGCCTCTGCCTCTCGGCTTTCACCTACTGACACACTAAGCATCTGGATACAAACTGTGCCACTTTCTTCTTCATGCCATACCACCACACAATCTCACACATATCCCGATACATCTTACTGGCACCTGGATGTATGAAATACTGGGAGCGATGTACTTCCTGCAATACCTCCTCATGCAGCTTCCCACTAGGCACACATAATTTTACTCTATGCTGCAAAGAACCATCCTCGACAATGGTGAACTCATCCTCCAATCCTGCTCTCACCTGAGCTCTGATGCTTCTCAAAGATACATCCTCATACTGTGGTGTCTTGATCCTGTCCATTAAATCTGAGTGTATCTACAATCCCCACATCTGTATAGCCAAACCAAGAACTATCACCTCAATATCCAAGCTCTCTAAGTCCTCCAACAAATATCGATCCTACATCAAGAACATAGCTACCAGATACCTGCTCAAAGCATCGACAACTATATTAGCTTTTCCAGGATGATACTGCAAAGATATATAAAAATCCTTCATCAGTTCCAAAGTTCTTCTTATGAAGACGCAATTGCCAGGATGCATAGGCAATCACTTTCCTATTCTGCTGAAGAACACAACCCAAACATTTCTTCGATGCATCACTATAAATAGTGAAACCTCCAGACCCTGATAGCAATATCAAAATAGGAATACATGTCAACCTCTTCTTCAATTCCTCAAAAGCAACCTGGCAATCCTCCATGCAAACAAACTCTACATCCTTCCTGGTGAGTCTGGTCATTGGCTTGGCAATCCTCGAAAAATATCGCACAAATTTCCTGTAGTAGCCTGCTAATCCCAAGAAACTCCTGATCTCTGCTACCGAACTCGGGGTCTTCCAAGACTCCACTACTACGATCTTCTTTGGATCCACTGAAATACCATCACCAGTCACAACATGCCCCAAGAACTCTACCTTGTCCAGGAAGAACTCACACTTGGACAACTTCCCATACAGCTTCTCCTTTCTCGGTACCTCCAACACAATCCGCAAATGCTCCTCGTGCTGCTCCAGTATTTTCGAGTATATGAGTATGTCGTCGAGGAACACCACCACGAACTTGTCAAGGTACTGATGGAACACCTTGTTCATTAAGTTCATAAATACCTCCGGTGTATTAGTCAACCCAAACGGCATCACCATAAACTCGTACTGACCATACCGAGTTCTAAAAGCAGTCTTCGGTATGTCCTCCAGTTTTACTTTCACCTGGTTGTAGCCTGCTCTAAAGTCTATCTTAGAAAATACCTTGGCACCACTCAACTGATCGAACAAATCATCAATCCGTGGCAAAGGGTACTTATTCTTGATAGTGAGATTATTCAATTTCCTGTAATCAATGCACATGCACACTAATCCATCTTTCTTCAGTATAAACAATACCGAGGTTCCCCAAGGTGAAGAACTCGATCTGATAAACCCCTCATCCTGTAATTCGTCCACATGTTCTTCAGCCTGACCAGCTCGCTGTTGTTTACTCTATAGACTTGTTATAAAATTGGTTTTGAACCTGGCACCAAGTCTATAGAGAATTCAACATCTCGATCTGGTGGTAATCCTGACAATTCCTGAGGAAATACATCCAAGAACTCTGCTATCAAAGGATGCGACAACTCCTTGTCTTCCACCATAGCTCCACAAATAATGCCTTCTCCCTGCTCTGTAGCTCCTCAAGAAAACTCGAACTCTGGCTCTCCTGACAGACCAAACAAAACTCTACCTCCTTTACAATCTATACTAGCACGGTGCCTACTCAACCAATCCATCCCGAGTACAATTTCGTAGCTCGAAAGTGGCATTACAAGTAGACACGCACTCAACTCTCGGCCTTCTAGAGTAACTCTCTGATCCTTGCAAATATCATTAACCAGGATAATGCCTCCCCCGGTCATGATTTTGTAAGTCCTAAGCAAAGACTTAGCTACTAAACCATGCTTCAGAGCAAAAGAAACATATACAAAACTATAGAAAGCACCACTATCAAACAAAGCTAAAGCTGAAATGGAATCAAGTGATTGAAGGTGGAGGTGGAGGTGGAAGTCCCTCTGATACAGCTGGCACAGTCCTCTGAGTAGGTGGTGGACCTCCGAAAGCAGCTGACACTCCAATAACCGGAGAAGTGACTGGTGCAGGCCCTCAGGATGTCGCAGACCTCTCAGAAGCTGCTCTCCCCTGCTGTGATCTAGTCTTAGGCGGCATCATGAGACAAAGCGAAACAAAGAATCAATATGGCACATGATGTAAGACACTCAAGGAAGGGCAGTTAAAAAGATCAAGTATCAATATCAAGGAAGAATAGTTGAATGAATCAAAAGAATTTTTTCCTAGGTGTGATTGAGTATTCTCAGCCTATAGCCTAAATCCTATATTCTGAAATAGGCTCATAATAGTACTCAAATAAGAGCACCACTATGAATCGTACTAATTATGACCTCGAAGAAGACCTGTATGGGCCACCACTAAAAATATGTCACGATCCGCACCCGATGTAGGGATGCAAGTCGGGAACAACGCCCAGCCTACGCCACAGAATTGGCGTTAGAACGCTGTCTGGGTTCACCAGCAATAATAATATACTCAATCACAGATCCAAGATGGAAAAGAGCACGAATATGATAAAGAATAGAATAGTCACATACAAGTCATGAGTCTAAAATAATAACATCAATGAGTCTGAAAGAATGCTAACAAATAAGCTAGAGACAAATCCAGTACAAAAGAATACTAAGAAGCTACAAGTCTCGGATCATCTGTCTCAGTTGGGAGAAGTCCCTCCTGGGCCAGGGTCTCAGACTCTAAACCCACAATATCCTGAGGTCCATAATATGTAGGGTACCACTCCTCGGTGTTATCTGAAAAAATATATCCCATCAGGAAAGGAGTAGAGTACATCTCTAACAGCAGTTCTAATCAATAATAAAAACTATATAACAGTAAATAGATGTGAATATACAAGATGTACAATATATACAAGAGATATACAATAAGAAAATACCGAAATAAATACAAGAATGAATAATATGACAATGAACAAGAATACTAATGACTAAGTGAGTGAGTACTACCTTTAACATATGATCGACTTGGGAACTTGCACAAGAAAACTTGTACAGGAATAATGGCCTGGTTAGTCATACGTGCGGTGTATGACCAACACACACAGGAAAATAAGACTTGCATAAGAAGGGTATGATCATATATCTACACTAAAATACTCCCCACCTCCGACTGGTATAATGGATCCAACCATGGTATGCTATGGCACGGGATTCTCTAGGAAGGTAGCAAGTCTCCCCGAGAATCAGTGTCTGTACATGTACAAGATAATCAATGAAATAAGACTTGCACAAGATACACCATATATCAAGGAATAATATCTCATGACGAGATCCGGATATACCAATCCGTGTTCTAGGTGGGTTGTTTGGTGTTTCTGAGGATTTCTCCGACACGAGGCACGATTCGCTTCGGTAGAGGTGGAAAGCTTAGTCCGCGATTCATCGGACCTTTCATTATTCTATAAAGGGCCGGTGCAGTTGCTTATAGACTGGACTTGCCACTTACATTAGAGGGAGTGCACAACTTGTTTCACGTATCACAGTTGAGACAGTACATGGCAGATCCTAGTCATGTATTGGATTACTCAGAGATAGAGGTGGGCCCTACTCTTAGCTATCTAGAGTAGCCAGTTGAGATTCTGGATCGGAGAGAGAAGGTGCTAAGGAACCAGACTATTCCTTTGGTATGTATCGCATGGAGGCATCACTCTCCAGGGGAGTCTACCTGGGAGAGAGAGGATAAAATACGAGAGCGTTATCCATATTTGTTTGTGCCTTAAGGTATGTTCTTTCAAAACTAGATCTGTTATTTAGTTCTATTCATTGTTGGGGGTAGTTTTTTGTCTTTGAATTTTGAGGATAAAATTATTTTAAGGAAGGTAGACTTGTCACTACCATATTTTCAAGGAAAGGGTATTTTAGTAATTTTATAATTAATTAAATATTGTGCTTGATAAATAATTATTGTTGTATTAATTAATTATTGTTAGATATTAGTTATTTATTTTGGACTTGTGTTAATGGACCTAACTAGTTTAGTTTAGACTCATGGACCAACATGTAATAATTGTTAGAATTGAGCCCATTTAGAAAGCTCATTGATTAGGAGGATAATTAAATTAATTAAACCATTAGACTAGAAACTTTCCTCCCTAATTATTTCTTTATAAAAGGCCCCAATATTGGATATTTCATAGTAGCTTGAGAAAGGGGAAAGGGGGGCCGGCCTATATTTAAAGAGGGAAGAAATTTCTCTCTCCTCTTTTTATTTGCAAACTAGATCTAGAATTTCCCTCAACAAAATTTCTTCATTCCCACTTCATTTTCAACCAAATTTCATTATAATTCCTTTCCAAATCACCATTAGAGACTAGTGGAGCAAGGATCTAGAAGGAGGAAGCAAGGATCTACAAGTTGGAGGCCAATTTCATCAAATTTAGAGATTGTATTGGGAATCCATCACCTAATAGGTATAATTTAGTTTTTTTCCTTAATTTAGGTTCTAGATATGATATTTAACCATGATAAATTAACCCATATGCATAGGCTATCCATAGGATTTGGTTTTGTGTTCATAGGAGGCTTATTAAGAAAGTTATGGTGCTTTTTGTGTCAATTTTGGGAGAATTTCGAGATTGACATTTGTTGTGTGTGTCAATTGGTCCTATAGATTAATTTGGCATGTGCTTGTATGTTTGGGGCTAGTAACGTGTCCACAATTGGGTACATGAAGGTCGTATCCCAATAATTTGGTGATACATGTTGATTTGGGAATTTTTTCTCCGACACGGAACTTTGACCATGTCACATTTTGACACGGACACGTAGATTTATGTTTGACTGTTCGTATTATTCATAAATAATATATTAGGCTTGTTTGTGTTCTTTGGGGTACGTTTGGATGTGTGGTGGACTCGTATCGCAAGAGTATCTTAGATCTAGTGGGATACGGGTGTGATACGTTCCATGTGTTTGTACAATTTAATTTTAGATCTATTTCTCTTGTGTTCTTAGTTATGATATAGTGTGTGTGTGTGTATATATATATATATATATATATATATATATATATATATATATATATATATATATATATATATATATATATATATATATATATATATATTATTGTGTCTTAGATCTATGTATCTATTTATGTATATGTATGTAGCTATTATTCTACATGTGTAAAAGCTATTTAATATTGTAGTGTATGTATATATATTATAGTATATATATAGTGTATATGTTATCTGTAAATATATATATATGATGATATATGTATATGTTACTATATATATATGTATGTTATTGTTATATGTGTTTATTATGTACATATATCTTATATAGTTGTAGTTATGTATATATATGATACTATATTATTATATGTATTATTGTGTACATATATATATTTTATAAGTTGTAAGCTATATATATGTAATTAGATATTGTGTTATATATTATATTTTGTGTTATATATATTATATATTGTGTTATATTTATATATATAAGAGATAGGAGAGGCGACAGCAGATTAGTGACGGTTCCAGCGTCACAACAGCAGCAGCATAAACAGCAACAGCAGCAGCAGCACCAGCGATGGCTGCAGCAACAACGGCGACAGCAGCAGCTCAGTAGTAGCGACGACAGCAGAAAACTGTCGCTATAACAGTAGTACAGCAGCAGTATCAGCAGCGTATCAGAGGTTTTTAGTGACGGCAGCGAGGGGCTTCAGCGACACATATGCGGTTATATTAATATTATGTATTTAATTATATATATGTGTGTGTGTGTGTATGTGTGTGTGTGTGTGTAGTAATTAATATATACGTATATATGTTCCTAATTTTCTAATTGTGTTTTAGTATACTATATGTATAATATTTAGTTGTTAGCATATATTTATTATTGGGTAGTTAGTGTAAACAAGGTATTGGATATTACCTTGAGATACCAAGGTAAGTATCAAGGTATTTGGGGATACCCAAGGTATTGGGTTTGGGTATCAAGATTATGGGTTAGTGTTGTGATACCAAGTTGGTTCGAAACCATGGTATCCATTTAATGTTATAATTAGGATATTATATATAATTAATAATTGTTTGATATATATATGTGATGTTTTACCTATTGTTTTTACGTATCCTGAGGTACAGTATACTAGTATCATAAGATATAGTTTATGACCTAGACTCTAGTGTTTGAAACCAATATCTTTGAGATAGACTTGTGCAATCTAGAAATAGATAGTTTGACATAGTTGACCATAGTTTGACTATAGTTGACCATAGTTGACTTAGAGTTGGCCTAGTTTGACTTTTGACTTAGAGATGGCTTATTGACCTAGAAGTTGACTAGTTTAACTTATTTTCATTCCGAAACCTTGTATTGATATTATATTCCATATCTAGGTCTTCGAGGTACCGTATTAGACATCTGTGAGACTGTTTATTGGACTTTAGGCGAGTATATTCTCTGATAGTTTCTCATTTATGATATCCTCTATATTTATTATATCTAGGGTAGATATTCTTGTTCTCTCGACACGATAGTTACACGAATTGGTATATCCGGATCTCGTCATAAGATGTTATTCCTTGTTATATGGTGTATCTTATACAAGCCTTATTTTATTAATTATCTTGTACATGTACAGATACTGATTCTCAGGAAGACTAGCTATCTTCTTGGAGAATCTCGTGCCATAGCGTACCATGGTTGGATCTATTATACCAGTCGAGGGTGAGGATTATTTTAGTATAGATATGTGATCATACCCTCCTTGT
The DNA here is from genome assembly GCA_036927795.1 of Iris macrosiphon. Classification (NCBI taxonomy): domain Eukaryota; kingdom Viridiplantae; phylum Streptophyta; class Magnoliopsida; order Asparagales; family Iridaceae; genus Iris; species Iris macrosiphon. The sequence continues at coordinate 125,848,575 of JAYESA010000009.1, read as the reverse complement.
ATCAAGTCTTGTTCATTGAATAGTATTAATCATACACCGTACGTATGATTAGCCATTCCATAAATCTTGTATCATGTTCCCAAATCGATCACATGTTAAAGCTAGTACTCACACACTTAGTCATTAGTATTCTTGTTCATTGTCATATTGCTCATTATTGTATTATTCCATTATTTTCTTATTGTATATCTCTTGTACTTATTGTGCATCTTGTATATTTACATCTATTTACTGTTACATAGTTTATATCATTGATTAGAACTATTGTTAGAGATGTACTCTGCTCCTTTCCTTACTTTATATTTTTTTTTCAGATGACACTGAGGACTGGTACCCTACATATTATGGACCTCAGGATATTGTGGGTTTTGAGTCAGAGACCCTGGCTCGGGAGGAACTTATCCCAACTGAGATAGATGACCCCAGTTTAGTAGCTTCTTAGTATTCTTTTGTACTAGATTTTGTCACGAGCCAATTCCGTAGAATCGTTGAGGCGTCCCCCGAATCGTGACCGCCGTGCGGGCCTGGGGTTGCGCCCCCACAAGGCTTTAATGATTTGCATAACAAGCACATATTCAGAGTACGCAGATAAATTGAAACACAGATTTGAAACATGGAAAAGTTCTCTTTATTGATAATGAACATCTATTATAAACTCTTGAACAAATCAGCTATATTGCCGCATGGGCTTACAAAAGTGCTAACTCAAAATGAGATAGCAGTCATGTACATTATATCCCTTTACTAAACTTCAAAATGATAAAGACCTCCGGGCTGGAGGACGGCTTTGCCACGAAGCTGCATTGTGTACAGAGTTGCAAGCTTCTTCCTTCAAAATGCTTCAAGGGGGCACGATCAGGATGCGCCTACAGCTGGACTGGATCGGGAAGACGACTTCGGCTCCTCGTTCGGTTCGCCTTAGTGCGGAGAACCTGTTTCAACGAGGGTCAGCATGTCAAAACATACTGATGAAGGCGAGCTAACCGAACTATACCAATCAACACGTTATTTTAATGAAGCATGCATATTTTGTGGGTTTCTATCTTGCCTTAGCTCATTTACAAGTAAGCAGCATATAGAATTTACTGAAATGAACTTGCCACCGTTCGGTGGCTTTTACCTGTCCGTTTGAGCCACCTGCACAATACTTACCATGCCTTCCCTGCCACGAAGACACAAGTTAGTTTACAACAGGTTTAAATATACAAGAGGATCACTGGCGTGATGTCATAATGGACATAGTCAAGGACAGGGATAGCATCCAACGAGAACACACGATAAACACGATAGCACACGATGCGTTGCAAACTATCCCCTCCAGCACACGATGACTACACACGAGTTCCATTCGGACCGGAACGGTGCCAGTGCCCCAGCGACCGTCCGCAGAACTATACCCTTGTTCACAAGTTGTCCGTGATCGAACAATATATTTTTCTTAAACAATCAGTTTACGCCTTCGAGGCAACATGAGTACAAGACATATCAATAATTGTTAAATATTCATGCACTTTAGGCAACACGAGTACGAGACATGTATTTGCACAAGATAAGCTACAATTCATGATTTATTCCCAAACGAACAAGCATGCAATTTAGTATCCGTTCGTTAAGTTTGTTGACAAGCAATATAGTCCAAGCCTATTCTCTTTTATCTTGGTATCTTTTATTATTACTTGGTATCGTTTGATCGGGGCAACAAGAATACAAGAGTTATTCGTTGTGAAGACTGGAAGTAGGGCTAGCTAATCGGGTTGGTAGCCACTCACATAGATAGTTGGAAGGGAGAAGGAAAGAGGTGCTTCACGACTCCGCTCGCAAGCCGCCTACTGCTCGTTCACCTGCATTACAAACAGCTCGATCAATACTCCTTCCTCTCTTTCAAATCTCAAAATTGAAGTGCAGTTCAATGAACAAAAATAATGAAAACCATCGAAACCGTTCAAGGAAAACAAGCAAATCCCAAAACTAACTCAAAGCACGAAAGCAACAAGCGACCTCGAAAACCGAGGCAATAAAAGATAGCAGCGGAGAGGTCCCTCCTGACTCTGCCGCTAAGTCGATCCCAGGGGCACGGTCCACTGAATATGTGAATCGATTCCGAAAAAACAAATCCATAACGAGGACGAGTTCTTGTTTTAATCTATCCCGATCGAACGATACCGTCTTGTGTTTCTTAGCCGCGCTCTCCGCACCGGGAAAATGGGGCGCTACAGATTTGTCTCCAGCTTATTTTGTAGTATTCTTTCAGACTCATTGATGTATTATTTTAAACTCATGAGTTGTATGTGACTATTCTATTCTTTATCATATTCGTGCTCGTTTCCATCTTAGATCTGTGATTGAGTATATTGTTATTGTTGGTGGTTCATTATATTGCTAGATAGATTACCCAGGCAGCGTTCTACCGTCGATTCTGCGGCGTAGGCTGGGCGTTGTTCCTGACTTGCATCCCTACCTTGGGTGCGGGTCGTGACAAATAGCATTATGTCCAGCACCAGCATCAGGAAGGTGCACATCAGGGATGAGCATTTGCTATGACAGTCGAGGAGGCCAAGCCCACCGGAGATGTTATCGCAGGTTTTGTTCTTCTTAATTCTATTACAGCTTTAGCTTTATTTGATAGTGGTGTTTCCCATAGTTTTGTATCTATTTTTTTTGCTCTAAAGCATCATTTTGTAGCTGAGTCTTTGCTTAGGACTTGTAAGATCATGACCGGAGGAGGCATTATCCTGGTTAGTAAAATTTTCAAGGATCGGAGAGTTACTTTGGGAGGCCAGGAGCTGAGTATGTGTCTACTTATAATGTCACTTCTGATCTGCGATATTGTACTTGGGATGGATTGGTTGAGTAGACACCATGCTAGTATATATTGCAGAGGAGGTAGAGTTTTGTTTAGCTCGCCAGAAGATCCAGAGTTTGAGTTTCCTAGAGGAGCTACAGAGCAGAGAGAAGGCATTATCTGTGTAGCTATGGTGGAAGATAAGGAGTTGCTGCATCCTTTGATAGTAGAGTTTTTGGATGTGTTTCCTGAGGAATTATCAGGATTGCCGCTAGATCGAGATGTTGAATTCTCTATAGACATTGTTCTAGGTGCAGAACCAATTTCACAGCATGTCTATAGAGTGAACAATAGCGAACTAGTCAAGCTGAAGAAGCAAGTGGATGAGTTACAGGATAAGGGGTTTATCAGATCTAGTTCTTTACCGTGGGGAGCCCCGGTATTGTTTGTACCGAAGAAGGATGGATCGGTGCGCATGTGCATCAATTACAAGGTATTGAATAATCTTACTATCAAGAATAAATGCTCGTTGCCACGGATTGATGACCTATTCGATAAGTTGAGTGGCGCCAAGGTATTTTCCAAGATAAACTTGAAATCCGGCTACCACCAGGTGAAAGTAAAGCCGGAGGACATTCCGAAGACAACTTTTAGGACTCGGTATGGCTAGTATGAGTTTATAGTGATGTCGTTTGGGTTGACTAATGCCCCGACTGTATTTATGAATTTGATAAACAAGGTATTCCACCAGTACCTTGACAAGTTTGAGGTAGTGTTCATCGATGACATACTCATATACTTGAAGACATCGGAGGAGCACGAGGAGCATTTAAGGATTGTGTTGGATGTGCTAAGGAAGAAGAAGCTCTATGGGAAGCTGTTCAAGTATGAGTTCTTCCTGGACAAGGTGGAGTTCTTAGAATATGTTATGACTGGTGATGGAATTTCAGTGGATCCGAAGATCGCAGTAGTGGAATCTTAGAAGACCCCGAGTTCAGTGGTAGAGATCAGAGGTTTCTTGGGTCTTGCAGGCTACTATAGGAAGTTTGTACAAGATTTTTTAAGGATTGTCGTGCCGATGACTAGACTTACCAAGAAGGATATAGAATTTATTTGGACAGAGGAGTGCCAAGTTGCTTTTGAGGAATTAAAAAAGAGGTTGACGTCTGCTCCTATTTTGATGTTTCCATCAAGGTCTGGAGGTTTCACTATTTATAGTGATGCATCAAGAAAAGGTCTGGGTTGTGTTCTTCAGCAGAATGGAAAAGTGATTGCCTATGCATCCAGGCAATTTGGTCCTCATTAGAAGAACTATCCTACCCATAATTTAGAGTTGGCAGCAGTCATCTTTGCCCTGAAGTTGTGGAAATACTATTTGTACGGAGAGCGTATGGAGATCTTCACAGACCACAAGAGCTTGAAGTATATTTTCACTCAGAAGGAGTTGAACATGAGGCAGCATCGGTGGCTGGACCTGATGAAGGATTTTGACATATCTTTGTAGTATCATCTTGAGAAAGCCAATGTAGTTGTCGATGCCTTGAGCAGGTATCCAGTAGCTATGTTGTTGATGCAGGATCGGTATTTGTTGGAGGACTTGGAGAGCTTGGGCATTGAGGTGATAGTTCCTAGTTTTTCTATGCAGTTGTAGGGGTTGCAGATACACTCAGAGTTGATGGACATGATCAAGGTAGCCCAGTATGAGGATGTATCTCTAAGGAGCATCAGAGCTTAGGTGAGAGCAAGATTGGAGGATAATTTTACCATTTCTGAGGATGGTTCTTTGCGGCATGGTCCTAGATTATATGTGTCTAGTAGAAAGCTGCATGAGAAGGTATTGCAGGAAGCGCATCGCTCTCAGTATTTCATGCATCCAGGCACCAACAAGATGTATCGAGATATGCGAGAGAGTGTGTCATTGTATGGCATAAAGAAGGAAGTGTCCAAACTTCCATGATCTCCAGGAGGAAAGGATGCGATTTGGGTCATCGTCGACAGGTTGACCAAGTCGGCCCACTTTTTGCCTTTCAAGGTTGGTTTATCTACGAAGAAGTTGGCAGAGATATATGTGAGGCAGATCATCAGGATACATGGGGTTCCTGTCAACATAGTCTCGGATTGGGATAGTCGTTTCACTTCTTATTTCTGGAGGAGTTTGCAGGCGAGTTTGGGCACCCAGCTCAAGTTTAGTACTGCATATCACCCACAGAGGATAGGCAGTCAGAGAGGACTATTCAGACTCTCGAGGATATATTTTGCACCTGTGTACTAGATTTTGGGAGATCATGGGAAGACCATCTCCATTTGATAGAGTTTGCTTACAACAACAGCTACCGGGCTAGTATAGAGATGTCACCATTTGAGGCTCTGTACGGTCGAAGATGTCATACTCCCTTATCATGGGACGATGTTGGAGAGGGAGTTTTGCTAGGACCAGAGATGGTTGTGGATGCAGCGGAGAAGTTTAAGCTAATCAGAGACAGACTTCGAGTGGTGCAGGACAGACAGCGGCATTGGAACGATAGCAACCGAAGACCTTTGGAGTTTGAGGTATAGTTTAGATTTTGTGTTGTGCTTGATATTGGTTTTTTGTTATAGATTAAGTTCTTAAGATTGTATTTTATTCTAGGTTAGTGGTTTGGTGTTTCTGAGGATTTCTTTGACACGAGGTACAATTTATTTCGGTGGAGGCAGAAAGCTTAGTCCACGATTCATCGGACCTTTCAGTATTCTCGAGAGGGTCGGTGCAGTTGCTTACAGACTAGACTTACCACCTGCATTGGAGGGAGTGCACAACGTGTTTCACGTGTCACAGTTGACACGGTACTTGACGGATCCTAGTCACGTGTTGGATCACTCAGAGATAGAGGTGGGCCACTCTTAGATATCCGGAGAAGCCAGTTGAGATTCTGGATCGAAGAGAGAAGGTGTTGAGGAACCAGACTATTCCCTTGGTACGCGTCGCATGGAGGCATCACTCTCCGGGGGAGTCTACCTGGGAGAGGTAGGATAAAATGCGAGAGCGCTACCCATATTTGTTTGTGCCTTGAGGTTTATTTTTTCTTGATTCTATTCTATTTTATTTTCTAGGGTAGTTTCATCTTTGAATTTCAAGGACAAAATTATTTTAAGGAGGGCAGACTTCTCACAACCATATTTTCTAGGAAAGGGTATTTTGGTCATTTCATAATTAATTATATATTGTGCTTGTTGTAAATTTATTTATTATATTATTTATTTATTGTTATATGTTAGTATATTATGTTAGAGTTGTCTTAGTGGACCCAAATAGTTTAGATTAGATCCATGGACCAACATTTAATTCTAGTTAGAATTGAGCCCAATAAGAAGCCCAATCATTAGGAGGATGATTAATTAAGTTAAACCAATTAGACTATGACCTTCCTTCCTTAATTATTTTTTTTATGAGAAGCCCCAAGGGGTATTCTAGACATTTTATAGAAGCGTGGGGAAGGGGGAATATGGTCGGCCATATAATAATGGAGGGAAATTTCTCTCTCTTTATTTTTTTATTTTAAATCTAGATCTAGAATTTTTTCTTCCAAAATTTTTCATTCCCACATCAAATTTTAACCAAATTTCTTCCTAATTCCTTCCCAAATCATTATTGGAGGCCATTAGAACAAGGAGGAAGTAAGAATCTATAAGAAGGAAGCAAATATCTACAAGAAGGAGCAAGGGTCTACAAGTTAGAAGCTCTTTTTACACAATTTGGAGGTTTCATTAGGAATTCATCTTCTAATAGGTACAATTCAGTTTTTTCTATCTAATTAGACTCTAAATCTGTGTTTTAATCATTAAGAACCATCTCATATGCTAAGGCTATCCATAGGAATTAGAATTAGGTTCATAGGAGGCGTTTGGAGAAAGTTATGTGGTATTTTGTGTTAATTTTGGGGAAATTCCAAGATTGACACATCTTGTGTTTGTCAATAGGTTAATTAGACCAAATTGACATGTGTTTGTTTGTGTGTGGCTAGTATAGTATCCACAATTGGATACGTGTAGGCTGTATCCCGATAATTTGGAGATACGAATTGATTTGGGGATTTTCTTCCGACACGGGGGTTTGAGCATGTCATATTTTGACACAGACACGTAGATGAGTAGTTAAATCTTTGTATTGTTCATAATTATGATTTTAGACTTGCTCGTGTCCGTTGGGATATATTTAGTTGTGTAGTGGAGCCATATCGTAAGCGTATCATAGATCTAGTGTGATACGGGTGCGATGCACTTCACGTGTTTGTTCTTTATAATTTAAGTCAATTATAGATATTATAATATTATAATTATAATTATTATGTGAGATATATTTGTATGTATATCTATATGTTTGATCTATAATTCTTGTTGATGCGTTGGTGATCATGGGAGAGTAAGAGTTCATGTGTTTCTCGAATTTTGTAGTATGTATATATATGTATTTTGGTGTTATATATATATATATATGTGTGTGTGTGTGTGTGTGTGTGTGTGTGTGTGTGTGTGAGAGAGAGAGAGAGAGAGAGAGAGAGAGAGAGAGAGAGAGAGCTTGAGGGAAGAAGAAACCATGGAAAATAGTGAAGAAAACAGTGAGAAAAGCAATGAAAAGCAGTGAGAAGCTGAGAGAAGCAGCGGAAAAGAAGTAGAAGCAGTAAGCATAAGCAGCAGCAACAACAGCACTGAAAAGCAGAAGCCGCAGCAGAAGCAGAAGCAGAAAGCAGCAGCAGTAGCAACAACATTTTTAGTAAGCTGCAGCTCATCGAAAAGCTAGTAAGTTTGTAAGTTTATATATATATATATATATATATATATATATATATATATATATATATATATATATATATATATATATATATATATTGCTTTCTATCCCAGAAAGCATTTGGGATATTACTACAAGTTTGACGTGTAAATTCGTCTTCAACTTGTTTTATTATGGTTTTTATTCCAAAATTTTCTAACTGGTCTATAATAGATAGTTGAAAATTTTCTTCTTTTATAAAGTTTATCAGATTTTTCTTCAGATCAACTTCTTTGATTTCATTTAGAATTTTTACCATAGGATTTGTGATAAATGCAAAGGTAATATTCTTTCCCTTGTAACAAGTAAAAATGCCTTGTTTATTAATTTCCTTTATTGGCATAAGTTTTTCTAGAAAATGAGTTCCTAGAATAACATGTTATGATATTTCTTTTATAATAATAAAGTGCAAGGGAATACATGCATCATTTTTACAGATATGAAAATTATTTTTATTACAAAGACTAGTCTGCATAACGCCCATAAGAGATGGTTGCCAATCAAGACATCTAGCATCTCTTAAAGATGATATAAATGAAGCATTCAAACCCTGAAGGGTAAGAGGTTTTAATGCAACCTATATTAATCCAATATAGATAAAGTTATAGGCATTATTCCCTATATAGGGATCAAGGTCTTCTTCAGAAAGAAACCTGGTAGAATGCTCAATATCATTGACCTGAATGGTCCTTTCCATAGTTTTTATAGCTATGGATGACTTGAAATTAAGCCAACCAATTTTATAGATATCCTTTGGCTTAACGCCTTGGATAGTCCATTTATTGAGTCCCTCCAGATCTGAAGAAAACTCACTCAATTGAGCATTTTTTTTATAGATTTTCCCTTTAACAAGGTCTTTTTATTGTCCCCAATGGACAATGGATTACCCATCCAAGGATAAAGTAACAAATGTATTCATAAATTTCAAGATGAATTATTAAATAAGGAATTCTTACTTCGTATAGACTGAAGTTCTGCTAATCTATATTACAAAAGGATATTAAGAATCTTGCTTCTAAGCAAATTTTTGCTAGATGGCAAGTTAAACTTGCTATATTTGATTTTGACATTGAATTTATTAATGGCAAAAAAAATTCTCTTCCTGATTTTCTAACACATGAATTTTTACAGCAAAATGTCAACTAGCTCTCGAGGCAGAGGTAAGTCCAAAGGGACATTACGTCCCCAGGACTCTTGAAACTTCATAAAAGATACCTTGAGAACAGTTTTATTCCAGTTATGGGTAAACTTGTGAATATTTATGAGGGTATTCTGATTACCACAAAGTCTATTACAGTTGAGCATTCTGCTAAACCGAACTCTTTGGAGACGGCTTATAGCAAGGTAATCATCAAAAATATTCTTACTCCACAAACTTGGGGGCTTCATCCTAACAGAGAACAACAGCTCTATATACTAGCTTATTAACTTACTAGCTTATCAAATAAGCTAACTAACTTATATATATATATATATATATATATATATATATATATATATATATATATATATATATATATATATATATATATAGTTTATATTAATAAGCAACTAGTTTATATATATTGTAAATAAGTTAGTATATATTTATATATGAGATTTATATATACATAAGTACTAGTTAGTATTAATTAGTATTATTTCTAAATTACCTTGGGGTACACCAAGGTAATGAGAGTGAGATATCTTGGGTACGGGTATTGAATATCAAGGGGTATGTTTGTATATAGTTTAGTATAGTATTGTTATAAGTTTAAATACATATTAATGTATATTAATGTATAATAAGGTGTATGGGTATTAGTAATATATTAGATATTGAATTACCTTGTGATACCAAGGTAATGTCAAGGTATTGGGTTTTACTCAAGGTATTGGGCTTGCACATCAAGATGGGAGAGTAGGGGTGTGATACCACTTTTGATTCAAAACCAAGGTATCCACTTAGCATTAGTTTAGCTAGAAATATTATATATTATTGTTTTGCATACATATTATAATATTTTTATATCTAATAAATTGCGTATCTTAGGATACGGCATCTTGTTGGTTTTCTAGTATCATAGTATAACTAGTATGGCCTAGTTACATATTGTATGGACCCAATATCCTAGAGATGGACTCATACAACCTAGAAATTGCTAGTTTAACCAAGTTTGACTAGTTTGACCTAGAGTTGACCTAGTTTGACTATTTTGACTTAGAAATAGCTTTTTGACCTAGAAGTTAACTAGTTTAAATTATTTTTATTCTGAAACCTTGTATTGATATAATATTCCATATTTAGGTCTTCGAGGCACCGTACCGGACATCTATGATACTGTTCACCGGATTTCAGGTGAGTACATTCTCTGATAGTTTCTTATTTATGATATCCTCTATGTCTCTAGTATTTATTATAGATATCCTTAATTTTTTGACATGATGGTTACACGAATTGGTATATCCGAATCTCGTCATGAGATATTATTTCTTGATATTTATGGTGTATCATGTGCAAGCCTTGTTTCTTGTTCTTCTTGTACATGTACAGACATTGATTCTTGGGTAGACTTGCTACCTACCCAGAGAATCTTGTGTCATAACGTACCATGGTTGGATCCACTATACCAGTCAGGGACGGAGAGTATGTAATATAGATATGTGATCATACCCTTCTTGTGCATGTCTGTTCCTTGAATAGTATTAATCATACACCGCACGTATAATTAACCAGGCCATAATTCTTGTGTAATTTCTCAAGCCGATCACATATTAAAGTTGGCACTCACTCACTTAGTATTAGTATTTCTTGTTCATTCCTATGATGCCCATTATTGTATTTATTTCCAGTATTCCTTTATTATATATCTCTTGTACCTTTATATTGCATCTTGTATATTTACTATATTTATTATTACATAGTTTATATCATTTATTAGAACTGTTGTTAGAGATGTACTTTGCTCCTTTCCTGATTGGATATATTTTCTCCTGATGATACTGAGGAGTGGTACCCCACTCACTATGGGCTTCAAGATATTATTGGCTTAGATCCAGAGACATTGGCTCAGGAGGGTCTTATCCCGACTGAGACAGATGACCCAGGACTCGTAGCACAGTAGTTAGACTCTTTTGTACTGGACTTGTCTCCATCATATTGTTATTAGTATTTCTTTGACTCATTAGATATTATTTGTCTTGTGAGCTATATTTGTGACTCTTCTATTATTTATCATATTTGTGCGTTATTCCATCTTAAAGATCAATGATTGAGTATATTCATTTTACATTGGTGGCATTATTATATCTTGATTACTAGACAGATAGTTTACCCAAAAGCATTCTACCGTCGATGCTGCGGCGTAGGCTGGGCATTGTTCACTACTCGTTCCCCTACACCAGGTGCGAGTCATAACAAGAACTATTATTACAAATATTACTATATTATGAGTTGTTACAGGCTTATACACTAATACCTAATGCTCACATACCCAACCTGGGACCACACACAGACTCATAAGTTATACCTCTAACAATCAACACTGGTACTCAAACTTGACACAAACCTATCTGCAAGTTACCAAGCTACTGTACTATCAAAGCAATCTCAGGAACTAATGAAGTAAAGCTCTATAAGAAACTGAAGTAGAGAAACTAAAGATATCTCTATCCTGAGCTAGTGAGGGTGATGGAACAAAATTCAATAATAATAAGGCTGAATGATAGAGATGATATATTAAGAACCAATTTAAGATACAATCTGATAATCATATACGTCTATCTAAAATTATGTTACCTAGAATGCTCGCCATACTAGTAAGCATAGCTGCGTTAAACTATAGAGTCCGTAACTAAGGTATGTACCTCTATAATCATGTTATCTAGAATTTTTGCCATGCCAACTAGTATAGTTGTGCCATGCCAACTAGTGTGGCTACGATAAACTCTAAATTCCATAACTAAGATATGTACATCCAAAATCAAGTCTTTCCATTTTTTGCCATGTCAGCTAGTATGGCTACGATAAACTCTAGACTCTATAACTAAGGCAGACGGTTACCTTTCTCACTGTTCTCATCCAAATACATCATAAGAATATACCTTAATTTAGTTCATAAAATTTATCTCAATACAAGAATTAAATTCAATAACGAACATATGAAGGTGAACGAAAATAAGTGAAAACAGATTTTGAAATAGAGTTTATAGTAAGATTCTCAAGGGTCATCCCAAGAATCTCTTAAGAATTCTAAATCTGTGATTGAGTACCATAATTCTTATAATCCATCAATCCTATTTTATTGCAGGCTCACAGCAGTAGGACTAAGCCTAAGTACCACCACGACATCACACTAGTTGCGAAGACGAGACTTTTATGGGCCACCATAAAAATATGTTATGACCCGCACCCGGATGCTCGGGCACGAGTACGTGATTACGTTCATCCTATACCGCAACATCGATGGTAGAACATTGTCTAGACCTCAAGCTTAATGCAAGTTAATCTAGTAAACTAAATGTACTTAATCACAATATTTTAAAGGAAGAAATAATCAAGGAAGATAATCCAAAGAATAATCTAAAAGAAATAAAACTGAGACATGGCACTGAGATAGAGAAATACTAGCCTAGATCTCACCAGAGGTCACACTAGGTCCACAGTGCAAAAGTAGTCTTGAACATAGCATCACTCTGAACCCAGGAACGTGGAGCACAATAAAGTCTAAAAATGTTACCCAGTCAGGATGGAACGAGTAAAATTCTAACAGCAGTTCCAATATATGGTAAAAGCTATGAAATAGTAAAGAGTAATGACATACATGATGAGAAATATAAACTGAGATTATATCATGGCAAGCGCTAAGAAATATCATGGCAAGTACTGAGAAATATCATGGAAATTACTGAGAAATAATAGAATAAGAGAACTCTAGCATGTATCAGCATATATTAAATGGAATAGAGAAGAACTACAACTAACTAAATATTTTTGAAATATGAATTTGATATGTGATCATCTTGGGCCTAACATAGAATATAATAAAAGGGAGCTAGCTCAATCATACGTGAAGTGTATGATCAGCTAGAAGTTACGGTTTATACTACCACATGGTCTACAGGGTATGATCATATATCCAACTAATACTTTCCCGCCCTGATTAGTACAATGGATCCAAATTATGACATGTTTCGACATGATAATTACTTTGTACGGTCAACAATATGATGCACACTGATCACGGTCTATTAATCATTAAGGAATAATAATGTAATCACTGAGGAAGAATGTCTCATGATGGAGATCCAAGATATACTAATTCGTGTACTATCATGTCAGGAATCAAATATAATAATACTAAGTACATGTAACATAGAAGTTGTCAAGTAAAGAAAACTATCAGAGATTTTACTCGCCTGTGGTCCTGTGCTGAAAATACCAAAGTGTCCGTATTAGAGTCTCGAAGACCTATATATGAATTTTCAAGTCAAATAGGTGATTTGGAATCATAAACATGCTCAACTAGCTATATTCTAGGCTTTAGGTCAAAACTAGGTCATTTAGATTAAACTAGTTAATTATCTAATTTTGGGTTCCAAATTACCTCTCGAGTTGGCCTATTAAGTCACACTAGATATATCTAGTCAATCCTAGACTTCTAGGTCAATACCTTATAAATATAGCTATACTAGATATCTTATACTATATGTATACATATATATACTCGTATATAATAGTATCCTATTTTACCTTAGCTAATTACCTATTACCTTAACTCATATCTAGTATTATAACTCATTACCTAGACTACTAGCCTATATCCTAGTACCAATACCTTGATATCAATTATCATAACTTAACAACTTACCTCATATCCAAGATACCCCCTCGTATCATGGTATTACCTAAGTACGGATTGATACTAAACTCATACTAACTCTAAGACTTCCTTCATCACCCAGCCTACTTGTATATCCAAAATAACATCTTACCTATTGGTATACCCTTTATACCTTGACACTATAATACCTCACTCAACCTTGACACTTAATATCTATACTTGGTAGTTAACACTATACTAATATTGATATGCTCTACAAATCCTGTACATTTACCTTTCCCATTCTCAACTCCATACACCACCCAACTCTTGCTCAACTACCCACTGCACTTGAGGTACTGTTGTGCATTTCCTTAGTTATTGTTGTTGTTGTTGCCACTGCAAGCCATGCTTGTTGCTAGTACCTGCTACCTTCAAAATAGTTTATTCCCCCTCATGCTGCAGATATTGGAGCAACTCCATTGCAGCTTGCTGCAGATGCACGCGGACCTACAGATGCCACTTATACTTGCAAGATCACTACTACTAACCCACCTAGCAGCAAGCTTGTACCGTTTCTAGGCAATACAACTCAACAGATGTTCTGCAAAAACAATAACTTAAACTTGATATTCCCCTACCAATCTGCACTACAAGTTCCCTCTAGTTGCCTACAGTACCTGCAAACACCCAGTTCCTCCTCTCTTATCTCCTCTATCAAGCACATATACACACACACACTCTTCACTCACCAATTTCTAATACCATGTGTTTCACTCAATTCTGATACATAACTGAATACTCTCAGAACCCACACTAACTCACTGGATATCCACAATAAATAGTCCACGCACAATACTTAAATGCCCACTCACATACACTCTCTTGCCTGACACCAATCAACACCCACTAAATAGACATACACACATGTATACATTCATTCCCAGGTATCCAAGTAGATCAACAACAAAGAACTCTCATAATGCACAAAAATACTCATGATATACTATCCCAAACACAACTAGGATACTAATATCAAGTATACTCATGATACTAAACCTCTATGATACCCACATCACACATTACACCATGATACTCTACCTACACCAACACCACCATGATACTAACACATTATTTCAATGAACATCAAATATATATATATATATATATATATATATATATATAGGCTTGAAAATAGCAAGAATAAGTAGATCTAGAGCAATTATACAAAAATTGACAAACAAAAGCTCTAATACACACAAATTATCAAATCTACCTATACGTATCATAGCGTATCATGATACGGACACTATGTATCCAATTGTGGATACTAGCACACAAGCACAAGTCAATTAGACACTAAAATTTTCTTTGGGGACAAGTGTCAAACACTAGGAGGACATAATTCATAATTCCTCCAAATTAAGCACAAAAATTATCATTCCACATGAAGACAACTTAGATCTACCAAATTTAAGGCCTCTAACACCTAATTATTTTATTATATAGCCAATTCCACCTATGGGAGGGTTCATATAGGTCCAATGGGGATTTCTAACCATGAAATTGGTAGAAAATAGAGAATTACCTAATTTTGGTGTCTCCTTTGATGAACTCTGAATTTGGACACAATAAAGTCAAATCGGACATGATCCTCCTTGCTTGGACTCCTTTTGAAGCTTCCTCTAGTGCTCCAAGCTCCTAGCTCTCCAATGGAAGAAGAATGAGTGGATTTGGTGGAGTATTGGTATTGGAATTGGAAATGGCTAGAGGAAGAATCAGAAGTTTTGGAGGGAATTTGAAATGAGAATGAATTAGAATTTGGGAGGGAAAGTTTATATATGGCATCTCCATCTAATTTGAATTCTAAATCTAATGGAAAAAGAATCTAATCGGTTATGATGGAATCTAATTAACCGAAATAAAATATTTTATCCATGATAACTAGAGATAATTAATTATAATTAACTAGTATTATAACTAACACTAATTAATTATAGATAACACTAATTAATTCTAGACTAACCACTAATATAATATAATATAGAAAAATTAGCAACATGCAAAATTACTTAATATATCTATGGTAAAAAGTGGTGGTTACAAGTACCACATGATCCTACGCGACATGTGATATTATATGATCTCAATTTTTTTAGCACGGACTGTAGTTGGTCAGTAACCTTAGCATGGTTAGGATGATTGTTGAATGTTGCATTAAGCTAGGGTAGATTGAACAAAGTAGATTTATACCTAGCATACGCGTACCAAGGTACGACATCTAGAAGGAATGATCATGTAACCACGGCATGAGATTTCATTCAAACATAGGATTAATTAGGAAACTAAAATTAGTAGAGCATTGGGAGGGAATGGGACCCCAAGATCATGCATATCAGCTACCCTCAGATACTTAACGAGGTATGCAAGGCTAGCCACTATAGATATTTTATAGCATCCGCACTAGTGGAGTGCAGTATCTGACTTCTATTTTATTGAGCTAGTATTGAAGGACAGTAGGACAACTCTAGAGGAGGGTGAATAGAGTACAGCGGAATAATCTACCCAGTTAAAAATTAAGCAGAGTGAAGGTAGTTAACTACTAACAGTGTTTATACAAAACAGTATATAAAGTAGTAAGAGTAAGAGAGAGCAAACGCAAACACCACGATGTATACTATTTTTTCTCTGAGAGGACTAGTGTAGTCCTGAGAACTTTTGCTCGGAGTTATATCCACTATATCACCAATAGTGAATCATAAGCTTTGATCTGAAGGCTTAAAACTTCTTACAACCACAAAATTTTATCCTAAATCTCATAACTTCACGCACGTGCGTTTGATACGAAGTGTACACAGACGTCAAATAGAAGAGGGGCTTGATGAACCAAGCTATTACAACTCTGACAGACTTCTAACCGAGATCGCACTTGGCACTAGAAGCCTGGGAATTGATTTTGGAGATAGAAAAGCTTAGGCTCTGAGGGTTTACTCACTATAGGATACAAAAAATGAGAATGGTTAAGTGAGTTAGAATATGGAAAACCAATCATATTTATAGGGTATTGGCAAACCGAATTCGGCCAGTGTTCGATTGGATTTTATTCAAATTTTTAAACGTTGGGCCAAGAAATCATGGGTGTAATAACTGGGTTAATTTTATACTAAATAGGTGATCGAGTTTGATACGAATTCGGTCCGAGTTTGATTGCCTATTCTAGTAAGGTTTGGGTTTCAATGTTGGCTGATTTTGTGGCTAGGTTCGAGGGTTTAGTTGAGTAGAATTGGGCTATGCCAGTGCAACTCGATGTATATAAGTCTTATACTAAAATAAATATCAAATTATATATGATAAAAACCAAGAGCACTTGATGACGCTAATTCTTCTAAAATATATGATAAAAAACCAAGAGCGGAACCCCCGGGTGCGATGCTCCGGATATGTCATAGGCGGTTCAGAGACATCTTCTAGTATAACGTCATCTTTGTCACATCATCATTTCTTCATAGCGTATGTCCATGCTTATTTTTCCTATTGCTTTCTGCAAATGCATGTTAGACGAACAAAACAATATACAGAAGCAAATTTAAAACTTTAATGCAAATCTGGACAATGTTGAGTTTAAGTAAAAGATAACATAGTGATTGATCGATTATCATAATGCTAAACTTAATCAATTATCTATATTCAAAAACTCAACTTAAACATTGGGCCAACAAGTATCTCCCTATAGGAGTACTGGAACTGCTACTGAAATAATTAGCACAGTGGCCTTACAAGGGACCGGTGCATTTTCTACGTCCTACGTATTATTTATGGTTCGGCTAGCCCCGTTTGGACAGAGTACAAACTGAGGATCCCTATTATATACATTATGTTATTGAATAACCCAGATACCACATAGCAAGTCATAGAACTGATTGGCCAATTCAAATGGACTATGTGCATCTGTTGGTAGTTTAGGGACATGAACTATTATTGCACGATGGTTCAACCCTTTTCCTTATTTGGTTGTAGGGTTGCGCTATTGTGTTACAATAGACCATGGACCGATGCTACGTTATATATAGTTATATATATATATATATATATATATATATATATATATATATATTAGCATGTTATGCTCTTGTATCTTATTGTGTATTGTGTCATCTATTAGTAGACCAGGGACATGGACTATTGTGGTGTGATGGTTCAATCATTGTTCTTATTTGGTTATAGGGTTGGGCTATCGTGTATCTTATTGTGTATTGTGTCATCTATTAGTAGACCAGGGACATGGACGATTATGGCACGAAGGTTCAATCATTGTCCTTGAAGATACGATGCAGATACATTGCCTATTTTGTCTCGACGTAGTACGACACCTCTTGTCCTTGTTTGGTTGTAGAGGTGTCCTGCTGCCTCGATGATAGGATATTCGCCTATGATTATGGCACAGATCTTATTTTTTGTATTTTAATAGGTTTTTGTTCATTCAATTGTGCTCCCTTGTGATACTTCTTATTGGGGCATGACCCCGCTGGTTTTGTCTGACCGGGTTCAATAGCAGAGCCCGAGGATCCTATCCTATATCTGATCAATGGTGCGCACCATGAGGATGGACGTCGAGGGACATGAGTGTATTTCTTCTTCATGGTGCACACCATGAGGATGGACGCCGAGGGACATGAGTGAATTTCTTCTTCACCACTCTGATATATCATTTTGTACTCTTTTGGGCATTTAGCCATCGACATATGTTTAGTCAGATATTCTGGATATTTAGTTCCTTTACATAATTGTAATTATTCAGACCATGACTGCATACGATTATGTACTCTTGGCACTATACTAGCTTATCATTTTGTATAGCTAGTTTCTTGATCATTTTGATCGAGCATCGGGGATGACTTACTTTTTATCTTATATGCTCATTACTAACTGCTTCTTGGTTGATTGATTGAGACATAGATTCTCTATGAGACCATATGAGACTTGATTGTAGTATGCACCCCTAGTCTATAGGCAACCTTGACCGTACTCTGGGGTACCTGTGTACTCTGTAGTACATAGCTGGCTGTGTCATACCCCCGTTATCCGTATTTCGATACTTTACATGAATACATATATATAACAATAGATCTAAAGCAATATATAAAGAATTGACACAAAGAGATACCAAAACCCACAAATAACCAAATCTAGCCATATGTATCATGACGTATCATAACACAACTACTAAGTATTCATTCGTAGACACTAGGCACAAGTACAATCCAAATTAGACACCAAAATTGTCTTGGGAAGAACACAAACACTTGGTGGGCACAAATTTATAATTTTACCAAATTGACCATAAAAATACATGGATCTACTAAGAAAATGCTCTCTACCACCTAATTCACAACCTATGAGGTTGGATCTAACTATTGGTAGGTTCCTACGAGTTCAATTTGGGTTTTTAACATAGAAATTTGAAGAAAAATAAAATTTATCTATTGAAAGTTGTGTCCCAATGAAGCTCTATGAATTTGAACATAAAGAGAATGAATTGGACACGATCCTCCTAGCTTGGCTCCTCTTCAATGCCCCTTCTTGTGCTCAAAGCTCTAGCTCTCCATTGGAATAAATTTTGGGATGAAATTGGGTTAATTTGAGTGGTTAGAAGTGGAAATTGGGTTAAAATTGGGGGTGGCTTGGTGGAGAAGAAGACTTGAGGAAGAAGAAGGTGTTTTGGTGGAAAAATATATGATGAAGGGAATGACAAGGAGGCCGGCCACCTATAGGGGCATGGGATGTTGGGTTATTAACAAGTTTGCCACTCCACTCACCTAATTTGAATCCTAGATTTAATGGGAAAGGAATCAATTAGTTATGGAGGAAATCTAATTAGTTATTAATGGTATCTAACTAACTAAAGGGAATATTCTATCAATGGAAATTGATAAAGTAATTAATTCTAAACTAAGCAATAATTTAATATAACTAATGTTATTAGGAACCAAAAATAAGTTGACAAAAATACCCTAACCTAATTTTAGGTCGTTACAAATATACCCCTAAAAAAATTTGTCCTCGAAAGTTAAGGTAGGCACTAGTATATGAAGGAAACAGATAAGCGAGAGATCATACATAACCTCTCAAGGTAATAGGATCAAAAAATCCTTCATAACATGAAGAATAACGAAAGCGGAAATTATAGATAATTAGAAATTTTTTGATCAACTTCAATAATTTAGATAGAGTTTTACAAACATCCTTCCAGAATGTAATCAGGAAGCTTGTAACAGTCTTTACCCTAAATTCTAGGAGAAAGGACATAAATTACTATAATAGATTCAATCTTTTAGGATTCTAACTTATTTACTAGAAAATGGTAGAAAGGAACGAACAGTTTTGTATGGAAAGAACATGGCTTTTGGCAACAATATTGATACCAAAAGGATAAGCTCTAGGTCAAAAAAAACTTCACCGGTTAAAACAGTGATGAAGAGGATTAACCTAAGATAAGAAAAGTTGATGAAGATAAAGGCAACCAACAGTTCCTAGATACTTGTATAGTCTCTAAATCTAGCTAATCCTATCATATAGAAATATGCTACCTCACTGCCACTTCTCTCCAATATCATCTAGAGAACAGCTAGTCTACACTAGCTATAATACTAGAATCTATAAAGATTTACTAAAATATAGCAGAACAATACCCACATCTATCTGAACGGTCAAAAGAATCTATTGTTGGTAATCTTCTACTACTAGCTGAGTCAGCCTTGGAACGGTTGGTGAAGGAGCGGTAAGACAGTCTCGCACTCGATGCTCTGCGGATCTACAAAAGAAACATCGGCCCAACCTCCTTATATAATTCTCATAAATGTGTCATGGTCCTTGACAATAGGCACACACCCTCATATCCCGTTCTGCCTCTCATGTTGCCGATGATGTTGCTGAATTGGTGCTAAATTGGAAGGAGGTTGTTGTAGTTAAAACTGTTGAACTGGAGTTCCCTCGGAAAGATGCTATTGATGATACTGAGAAGTACCCTGATGAATATAGGGATGTTTTACCGGTACCAAACTACTACCACTGCCCCCAAAAAAATATCGGTCCTTCTTTGGGTTACGGTCCAAGTCTACCTCAACCCTTTGTGCTACTTCTACCATCTTCGCATATGTCGTGACTTCTGATAAAATATAGAATCTAATATCCTTGGCCAAGCCTTGTCTAAATCTACGAGCTCTATCCTCATGGTCTCTAATCATATACTCTACAAATATACTAAGCATGTCGAACTCTGCAGCATAATCATCCACTATGCTACTGCCCTGCTCCAAGTTCTGGAATTGCCTCTCCAGAATTTTCTTTGCCACTGCAAAAAAACTTCTTGAAAAGATCTCTAAACATCTCCCAAGTAAGGTCTGGCACTGCAAGCTTGGATTCATTTTTGAACCAAGTCCTAGCAATATCATGTAGGTAAAGTCCTACCGCCTCAATCTCTATATCATCAGGTAGCCGGGAGACGCGAAGAAGTCTCTCAATATCTTTAGGCCATCCATCCGCATATAAGGTACCTTCAGTACCATAAAAATTGTGAGGATTCATCTTCACAAAATCTAAGATACTCGCTACCTTCAGTTGTAAGTCTGTTGAGCCGTAACCAAATCCAAAGTTGTCTAAGCCACACGTAGGGCATTCTCTAAGCCCTCTCTCAAAACTGCAATCTTCTCCTTCTGTGCCTTATTTTGGGCCCTCTGAATCTCAGCCTGAACTCGCTGCATCTCTAGGAATCCTCGAAGCACCTCTAGGAGCTGCGCACTATCTAAGGGAGCTACCTCAGGAACTGATGGGGGGTAAAGCACCTCTAGGAGCTGCGCACTATCTAAGGGAGCTACCTCAGGAACTGATGGGGGGGTAAAGCTCTATCAGAAACTATACTAAGGGAACTAGAGATAACTCTATCCTCGAAGCACCTCTAGGAGCTGCGCACTATCTAAGGGAGCTACCTCAGGAACTAATGGGGGGGGTAAAGCTCTATCAGAAACTATACTAAGGGAACTAGAGATAACTCTATCCTGAGCTGGCGGAGATGGTAGAGAAGGAATGGTCGATGTCATCTTCAAATCTGCTAATCCTTTCTCTAATGCCATAGAGAAAATGGTGTAACGACGACGATATCTACGCTTGGACTTCGTCATCCTGACAGAATTAAAGGATCAAAGAGTTAAAAACAGATAAGATAATCAAAGAGCAAGATGGAAAGAATGTAATGATAACAAGATTTGAATTATATAAATGATATATTAAGAATCAATTTAAAATACAATCTAATAATCATATATGTATATCCAAAATCATGTTATTCAGAATCTTTTCGACACCAATTAGCATAGCTACGATAAATTCTAGAGTCCATAGCTAAGGTACATATATCTGTAATCATATTATCTGGAGTATTCGCTTCACCATATAATATGGCTGCGAGAAACTCTAAATTCTATAATTAAGATATATGTATCTGAATCATGTCTCTAGAATTTTTGTGTCACCAACTAGTATAGCTACGATAAATTCTTAACTCCATAACTGAGACGGACGGCTACAGTTCTTACCGTAACGTCTAAATATGTCACCAGATTATACCCTCAACATAGTCCTTAAAAATTTTCTCGATGCAAGGTTTAAGTTCAACAATGAACGACATTCAGCTAAAATAAAGGTAAAGATAAACAGAAGCAAGTAAAAATATATTTTAAATTGGGTTCATAGTAAGATTCTCAAGGGTCATCCTTTTCAAGAAATCTTAATATGTGATTGAGTACCATACTATCTATAATCCATCAATTATATTCAATTATAGGCTTACAATAATACGACTAAATCTAGTTACTAGTATGATATAGTACTATTTGCGAAGATGAGGCTTGCATGGACCACTAAAAAAATGTGTCATGATCTATACTCAGAGATGCAAGAGTGTAAGAGTGGTCTCAACTATAGCATGACCTGTACCCGAGTACGTCCAGTCTATCAAAGAAGTCCAAGGTGCAAGAGTGGTCTCAACTATAGCATCATCCGAAGGTACAAGGGTGTGGCAAAGCATTCCTAATATTGTCAACATATCCACTCAGGAACGGAGCAAGTACTATTACAACCATGAAAGTACAAAATGCATGTATAAATCAATTATGATAGAAACTGTACAAGTAATAAACTAATGTAAGGAAACAAATAAAGAAAGTAGAAGTATGGAACTAAAAATATAGAAAAATGGAAATAGGTAAGCAAGTAATAAGATAAACTGGCAATATAAAAACAGGTAACAAGAAGAACTAGCAACATATAAATAAATGAACTAGAACATGAATCACAAGATCTGACAAACTAATAATATCGTGTGACCTAGAATATAGGGTTCGACATGTGGGGGCCAGGCTGAATTTGACATATCGTACGTGAGGTATACGACTGCTTACGTGAGGTATACGACTGCTATCTATAGAATCAAATAGGAAAAATAGGGTTTACCACATGCCTAATAGTGTATTCTTCCAACCGACTCTCTCTTATAAAGATAACAAAAGTCAGTAGTCAAGAACCACAAAATAGATAATCACTACTCACGAAGAACGGATAATCATGAACCATGATACGGATAAACACATGTCGAGAATATGGATAGTCACAAATCATAACACAGAGAATTACGAGTCATGATACGATAAACACATCAAAACTTGGGCTCACGTATCAAAACTCGGATGATCACGATGTCATAACACATATTAACTCAATTATGAATCAAGATAACCTGTCTATGTGCACAAACCATAGTATCAAGACAACTAGTAAGAAAGAATAATAATATTTATCATGTAAAGGTAAATCCATAATTGTAATACGTGTCATCCAGTGTCGGTGGTAAAAGTCATAACCTGTATCGTAGCCGAAGTAACCTATATTATGAGTTTACAATGTCAATATGTGATTTGAAAGAAATAACAACCTTTATTGGGTTATTAGGATTCTAGGTCAATTCTAGGTGAATTGGGTTTATACTAGGTAGGTATCTATTTTTGGTCAACCATTACCTATTTGGTTTGGTGTCTAGTTATCTAAACTATTACCAAGTTATTTCTAAGGTATCTCTAGTCATACCCTATATATATAATACCCTAACACTAGAATCCTAACTCAATACCTTAACCTCGGTATCCTTCTATCTTACCTATATATATACCAAATATATATATATATATATATATATATATATATATATACCTTAGTCACTATACTAGGATACCTTAACCAACTCTAATACCTACAATACTCCCTATAGATACTCTATCACGATCCACACCCGGAATAAGGGCACGAGTACGTGAGCAACGTCCAGCCTACATAGTGATAACGATATAGAACGCGGTCTAGGTGAATAATACTATCTAAACATCTCACACAATATATATAAGGTACCTGTCATGACATCTCAACTCCAAATGGAGGGCAATATGATATATGATAATAATAATCAATACTCAATCATAATACAAAACTAGAGGAAGATAAGGTATGAAATAGAATAGAGAATAGAGTCACAACAGTCACAATACATCCATCCAAGTCCAAACTCTAGTCTCAATACAATTCTCAAAATAATATACATGCCATAAAAGTCTAGCTAGAACAAGTACAATATTATAATGGCTGACTAAGTCTTCTCAGCTGGCACTAAATCCTCAGGCAGCTCTCCATCTTGTGGCCCATAGTAGGTGGGACACGTCTAATTTAACCATTCATCTAAAAAAAAAATATCCAGTAAGGATGGAGTTAATACAATCTAATAGAAATTCTAATTAATTGATAAAGACTATAAATTTATAAATAGTGATGAAGTACTAGGTAAGCAGGTAATAGGAAACTAAATGTATCTAAAATAAATAGGTAACTAAATGGCAATGGAAAACAGAATGAGAGCAGGTAAGTATGTAAAGACAGGTAGAATATGTGAACTTGAACCCTGATAATGTAAAATATGCAACCAGGAGGAATAGAGTAATCCAGAAAAGACAATATCTAAACTAGTATTTTGAAATACCAAGTTGACATGTGAACGGCTAGGGGATAATATCTGGCAAACCACACGTGTCGTGTGTGACTGATATTATTCTAGTAAGACCATGGAATAGAAAGGGTATGTTCACACGTCACCTAGGTATTTCTCTGCCCGACTAGTACCCATGGATCCAGTCCCGACACGAAGAATCTCAATAGTCCAGAAAGGGTCAATAGGCCAGAAATATATTAGTCCAGTAATTCATTAGTCCATAAAGTAGATAGGCCTGATACAATATATCTCAAGAAAATAAATTCATACAATACCAATCTGTGTATCCAACATGTCACGAAGCAGGAAGAATAATACTATAAAACAAGAATTATAGAAGATATCAAATAATGGAAACTATTAGAGAATGTATTCGCCTTGGTCTTGAGCAAAAGATGCCAAAGTGTGTCCATAACGGTGCCTCACAGACCTAAATATGGAATATCATGTCACTAGATGTAATGAAGTGATAAACAAGCTTAAATAAATAATATATAATTTCTAGGCCATTTCTAGGTCAAAATAGTCAAACTAGGTCAACTATAGGTCACACTAGTCAAACTTGGTCAAACTAGCTATTTTTAGGTTGTACGAGTCCATCTCTAGGTTATTTGGTCCATACACTACTTATGTAGGCTATACTAGTTATATTAGGATACTCGAGTATCGATACTATTACGAATCTTAAGATACTCAAGATACTATATATATATATATATATATATATATATATATATATATATATATATATATATATATATATATATATATATATATTAGTTAATATCAACTCTATAATATTTTTTGGCCTTGAGCCAACTTGGTATCACTACCTAGCTACCCATTTGGTATGCAATACCAATACCCCGTGATACCTCAACTCTCATTACCTTGGTAAACACTAAAATTAACTGATACACTAACATGCATACTAACATACACTCACTGAAACATACTATCTAAAACTTGCTACATATTTTAGAATACTTACCTAACCCCTCCTTATTGCCTGCACACTCTTGCATGCACCCCCTCTTAATATCTGCTACTACAAAGCCTACAATGTTGCTGATACTGATACTTGATTCATCACTCTTCCATTAGTACACGTGTCATGACCTACATCGGATATTCGGGCACGAGTACGTGGGTACGTCCAGCCTATGCCGCAGCATCGGTGGTAGAACGTTGTCTGGGTCAATTCTAACTAACTAAAATCTCAATAATATATATATATATATATATATATATATATATATATATATATATATATATGGTACATGTCAATCATCTCAACTCCAAAAGGAGGAACAATATGGTATCTCACGAATATAACTATATTTAATCATAATGCAAACTAAGGAAGATAGAGCGTGAATAGAATAACGAAGAAAAGAAACAAGATACAATCCACAAGTCTGAAATAATATACATGCCATGAATCTCAATGAAGTCTAATACAAGTCCACCAAAATATAAATTATACCTCCTCAGGCTCTGGAACTAAGTCCTCCTGATCTATAGGAGTATCCTCTGATGGTATGCTCTTCTACGGCCCGTAGAATGTAGGACACTGATCTATGAGCCAATCATCTGAAAAAATATATCCAGTCAGGATTGGAGAAAAGTACATACCTCTGAAAGCAGTTTCAAATACATAATTGAGCATATAAAACAGATAATAGAAAAGAATACAAGATAACTAAAAATTTGAATGAAATGAACTAGAGTGAACAGTAATGTACTGAAATGAAGAATAAGCAATATGAATGTCTGCAATATAAAGAAATAACTGAAATATAACTAATGTGCCTCAGAATACAAGTTTATTATATGATCGATTTAGGTTAAACACAAATACAATAAGATAAATCGATTACAAGTGTGGTATGTAATCGATATGTACACGAATACACTAGGGCTTTGATCACATAATCAACTCCTACTCTCCCATCCCCAAGTAATACCAATGGATCCAATCACGACATATTACGAACATGAATATGGGTACACTAAACACGAGCAGTATGTACACGAATATAAGCACATTGAACACGAGCAGTGTATGAACACAAAATATAATAAATCAAAATCTAATACACACGATAAAATACATGTGAAGGAGTACCTGCTGAATACGGTAGGGGATAACATCTCCTGACAGGATCCATGTAGTATCAGTCCGTGAAACCACTGTGTCAGAATCAAGTATACAGTTCTAGAACATGAGATATATACACTATTATGAAATAAAAACTAACAAAGAAATATACTCGCCTGTGGTCCTGAGCAAGGTGTGTCTCTTGATGCCCAAGCTGGTGTCACACAGACCTATATATGGTATATTACATCAATACAAGATTTTGGGATGAAAATAAGTTAAACTATTTCAATTCTAGGTCATAAAGCTATTTCTAAGTCAAAACAGTCAAACTAGGTCATCAACTCTAGGTCAAACTAGTCAAACTTGGTCAAACTAGCTATGTCTAGGTTGTATGAGTCCAACTCTAGGATATTAGGTCCATACTATGTAACTAGGCCACACTAGTTAAACTAAGATACTAGGATACACACCAAGCACCGTATCATAGGATATGCAAGTTTTTATATATAAAAGTACTAATTTATATATATACAAGACAATATGTATAGTAATCTTAGGTAACTAATGCAAATTGGATACCTTGGCTTTGAACCAATGCGGATCTCATCACCTACACACCTATCTTGATAATCAAACCCAATACCTCGAGTATCGACCAATACCTTGACATTACCTTGGTATCATAAGGTAATTCAAATCCTAATATATAGCTCACTACCAATACACTAACTATATACTAACATTAACTAAACTATTAAAATACTACTAACTACCTGACATACAATACTTATATACATACCTACATATAGCTACTTAGTCTAACAAGTATGTACATATATATCTAAATATTTAGATAGCATTATATATGTATACAAACTACTTAACAATATACTTAACTACTAAACTATTTTAACTACTAACTAGACTTAACAACAACTAACTAAACCACTAGCTACCCCCTTACCTTTACTAGATGTTGTACTGTGGTTGCTGCTACTGTGCTATGTAGTTGTTGCTTGGCTGTTGTAGGATGTTGTTCTCCTCTTGCTGTTAGTGTAATCCCCCTGATTTTCAAAAAAATTATAATTTGGACATTTCACAATTTTCTGGAATTTTTCTGTAATTTTTAGCAATTAAAACTAAGGTATTTCAATTTTGATGGATTTTTAAATGATAAATAATAATATTAAAATATTATGAAAATAATATTTTATGGTGTAAAATGAAAAACTGGACCTAGGATAAATTTCCGGGAATTTATTGGACCTCGGAAGTATTTTTAAAGTCCTAAAAACTTTTTATAATTAAACCAAATTGAACCCTAATTAAACCGGGTTTATTTTACATTAAACCATACCCAACCCAATTTAAACCGAACCGGCCCAACCCCCCTTAGCGGGTCGGATCCGGGTTAGACCCGACCCATCACCGACCCGACCCGCAGAGCCTCTCTCCCTTCCCCAGCTGTGTAAACCGTTGCTCGGCCCCTTCGCCTTCGCCGCTGCCGTTACGCCGGCGACCGCCTCACCTTCCTCTCCCCTCTCTGTAACCGCCGTCGACCGACGACCTTCCCCTCCCTCCGGTCGACGCACTGTCTCCCCGCTCTGCCCTATATAAAGCCATATTCCCTTTCTTCTCCGGCTAGAAACCCCAACTCCGGCCAACCCTCTCCCAGTCCGGCCATCCCAGCGGCTTCGCCCTTGGCCCCGACGAGCTCAACCACCACTCCCCGCTGCCCTCCGCCGTGAGCCACCTCCACCCTCCTTCTCTCCCCAGCCGAACCCTCTCCCCTCTCCTCCTCCTCCTAGACTCTCCGTCGGAACCCTAGTTCCAGCCTCGCCGTGTCCGCATTCAGCCCCTCGGGCCGCTCTTCTCCAACCCTGGCCAGCCCCGTCCCCGCTGTGCCTTCCTCCTCACCTCCAGCGCCTCCTTGAACTCCGGCCAGCACCCGAGCCGAATAGCAGCAGCTGCCGCAGCTGCCCCGGCGCCGGACAACCTTCGCCTTAGCCGACCCTGCCTCGCTGTCCTTCGCCTACCCCGGTGGCAGTCCCAGCGAGTCCTCACTGTCCTCCGACGACTCCCCAGACACAGAAACCCTAGCCCTAAGACAGGACACAGGACACAAGAACTGTGTAGAGACAACACAAGGACACGAGAATTCGCAGTTTCCCGGAGCCCTGTTCAGGTACTCGTAACTTTCTCATCACTGCCCCGATTTCAATTCCGTCAGTTGCATCGCGTAGCCTACATGACCCCCTCGGTGCCCGTATAAACCGCTCGGTGCATCGCGTCCTGTGGTGATCGTGAACCGCGATCCAAAAACAGGAAAACCAACGCCCTATTTTACCCCGGAACTGATTATGCCCCGCCAAACGGGACGACTTGGTCACGTGCGGTCTTCACAGATACGTGCGCGTCGTTGATACGGACATGCGAGATTTCACAGAAGCTGATTCGAATGTGCGTGCATACCGGAATCAATGCGTATCCGCGGACACCGTCCCGTATCCGACCTTTCTGAATCTTGCTGTAACTTAGTGTATACACGTCGGATCGAGACGAAACTTGTGCCATCGGACTCGTAGCAATACGCTGGTCCTGTGAGCCAAGTTTGGTTCGATTCTGAGAACGTTGACAAAATCGCGTGTCAAGGGCCCCACAGGCTCCACCCGACGGGCGATTTTGCGAACGGCTCATCGGAATCCAATTCTGGAAGTTTCGTTGGGTTCGTATCATTGTTCCTGACCTGTTGACACTAAGTTGGACAGATTTGGAGACCTTTGACCCTGACGTATTTTTTGGTGCAAAGCGGCCTACATGTGGACCCCGCCTTGACCCAAAAATGTCATTTTTGCCCTTGTCTCCAAATTGGACTCAAGGACAGGCATTTCTAGCTGATTAATATTTTTTGAATCTGATGGTGATGTTTGTTTCAGCAACCGGAGTACTGCCTGTAAATCCTGCTACTGACAGAGCTACAATTGGAGCTGAAAACCCAAGCAAGTGTACCTTGCCAGAATTGCAGTATAATGTTTCATTTTGTTCTCTTAATTTATTTTCTGTGACTATTGAGCATGCTTGACCTAGGACCGAGTGACTTTACTTAGCGTCCGATTAATAGTCGGGTGCCAACACTGTACGCAGAGTTGTGTAACGTCACCTAGAGATGGATATCGACACCCTTTATATTCTCGTACTTGCATTATCAAGTATGTTATACCCAGGACACCTGACACAAATCATGAGACAGAATCTTCCTGAAATATTCAAGGTGATTATGTGTAGATTTCAGGATCTATGACTTAGACATTATATTCTTAGACATTATATTCATAGACATTGTATGACTCACTGCATTAGATATGATCTCACGTGACATGGACATGAGATGTTATGGACATGAGACGTGTGGTTACATTGGGTGGGGAGAGACACACAGGCTACAGGCTGATTATATATATAAAAATCTATAGTAAACACATAGTTAAACTCATAGTATACTTCGCTACCGGCTCCCCGACACAGAGCTTGTAGTGGTATCAGCCTAAGTTCTAGTGATGCCCTCAACTTGCATTTCACATAGATGGTTATATAGTTGACCCTATTGTTTTTATTTATTTCCTGCACTGCATTTATTTTGGCTTGAGCTTTCTTGTACCTTGCTATATCCCCTGAGGACCTGGATCCGGATTATGTCCCCAGGTTTAGCTGACGAGGTTTATCCAGAGGTATATGGAACAGGAGCACTTCTCGGAACAGTACCAGTACCTGAGGACGAAGTGATCGCTGAGGACTTCTCATGAACATCTGCTTCCCTATGCTCAGTTGTTATAACAATTAAACTCTTTATTTCCTGTTTATGAGAACAATTGTATCAGACTTTATATCGGGTTATTCCTCGATTTTTAATTACTTGTGTCTGGATGTAGTTTATTTCTTTTGCTGATATTACTATCTTTATTCTGTGGATGAGATTAGTAAACCCTGTCTATTATAATACAGTTTAAGTATGCCCCGATGGATCCATTAAATTGGGATTGTCCATCGGTGTGTACTGCTGGCCATTGCCACGTGTCCAGTCCCTCGATATTTTGGGATTGGGGCATGACAGTTAGTGAATGCCTGCTATTGATGCATACTATGCTCTACTGAAACTGCTACTTGCTGCAGTTGGCTTACAGGTGCTGCCTCTTCTTACTGTGAGCAGTTGCTGTATTCCTTGCCTTGGCTGCACATGCTTGCAGCTGCTGCTCAGGCTCTTGATTTCAATAGCTACTGCACTGGCTGCTACTTGCTTGATGCTATTGCAAACTGCTACTGCAGAATGGAGTTGGTTGCTGCAGTACTGACTTGCTCCCCTTGTTGTGCTAGCAGCAGTGCATGCCTTAGCTGTTGCATGCTCAACTTGCTGTTGGTGACTGCTGCACTGATGCTACTTGCTGTAGTGCTTTATGTTGGTTCTTTGCATTGCTGCCACTGCCTTATTTCTGTGCTACTGCCACTGCACTTGTTGCTGCAGGCTCTCCTTACTGTAGTGGCTGCTGCTACATGCTGCTGATATTGCCACTGTCCCAATCCCTCACTACTCAACTGCCCGACCCTTTCACTGCTCCCTCACTCACTATGCACACACACACACATACTTATATAGATATCAACATATATATACACACTCATATCTATACATATATAGATATACTCTCTTATGAAATAATCATACATATCTATATATATGCAAACATACACATATACATATATATATATATATATATATATATATATATATATATATATATATATATATAATACTGTAGCTATATATATACACATGCACATATCACTATACCTATACACCTAGCTATATATATATATATATATGTATATAATATAATAGAGATACATATACATATAGCTATATATACATAACCATACAATCATAATAATATTTCATTCTAATAGATATAAACAAGTCAAATTGAATTTAAATGCAATGAAGCAAACACTTGGAGTGCACCGCACCCGTATCACACTCATTCTATGATACGCTTGCGATACGGCTCCACTACACAACCAAACGTATCCCGAAGGACACTAGAAAGTCTAAAATTATAATTATGAATGATATGAAGAATTAATTACTCAACTACGTGTCTGTGTCAAAATATGACAAGCATAAACCCCCTTGTCGGAGGAAACCCACCAAATCAATTCGTATCTTCAAATTGTCGGGATACGGCCTACACGTATCTAATTGTTGACACGACACTAGTCACACACAATCAAACACATGTCAATTTGGTCTAGTTGACCAATTGACAAACACAAGATGTGCCAATCTCGAAATTCTCCCAAAAATGATATAAAATATCACATAACTTTCTCCATATGCCTCCTATGAACCTAATTTCAATTTCTATGGATAGCCTTAGCATATGGGATGGTTCCTAATAATTAAATCACAGATTTTGAGTCTAATTAAAGAGTAAACACTTAATTGTATCTATTGGGAGATGGATTTCCAATAAATTTTCTAAATTGAGTGAAAGTAGCCTCCAACTTGTAGATCATTGCTCCTTCTTGTATATCCTTGCTCTACTAGCCTCCAATGAAAAATAGGGGAGGAATTGGGAAGAAATTTGAGTAGAAATTAGTGTGGGAATGAAAAATTTGGAAGAAAAAAATTCTAGATCTAGATTTGGAATGACAAATGAGAAGAGAGAGAGAGTTTCTCTCCTCCCTACAGGTGGCCGGCCTCTACCCCTCATCCAAGCTACAATAAATTGTCCAAAATACCCCTTGGGGCCTATCATGAAGAAATAATTAAGGAGGGAAGGTTCTAGTCTAATTGGTTTCACTAAGTAATTCATCCTCCTAATGAATGGGCTTACTATTGGGCTCAATCTAAAATAGAATCAATGTTGGTCTATGGATCTAAACTAAACTAGTTAGGTCCACTACACAAGTTCAAAAATAAATCTAACATCTAACAATAAATAAATAATATAATAAATAATTATTTACAACATGCACAATATTTAATATTATATTTCTAAAAATATAAATATCCATTCCAATTTACCAAACTACCCTTAGTTGAAAAAGTGAGGGTGACAACACACAAGTGCACAACTACAACTGAGAACACCTACTGATCACATACACACAACCTTCACCAACACTTGTACACCTGAAACTTACTCCCATATCATAACTCTCATAAACAATTGAACACTCATCCACTGGAAACACATTTCACTATACTGGTGTACCTGAATCTTTACTTTGTTGTAACTGAACTAAATATCTATTGCCTATATTAGAGTATCAAACCCCTCACAGCAAATACCGCAATCACAGTACTGAACCCGTACACTCACACATATATACAGTATCACTGATATACACTCAAACACTCATAAAACTATAGCACACAGTGAGCACCTAGCTTACTGACACTTGCACAGCACACACAACACACACATATTATATATATATATAACTATACATACACAATGATATGTGTGTACACAACCCACACAAAAAGTAATTACACCAAATATTTGATATACACAAATATTATACTCCTTGATACGTATCCAAACAAATTGCCAAAATCCCAAATACTCTCAAATACACATTCATACATATCATATACTCAATATATTAACTAATACAACTTGTTACACTAGAAATTGAAGAGAATGCACAAAATCACACAAAATGAGCTCGGTATCATACCATATCATGATACTGCCTACTAATGTCCAGTTATGGACACATAGCTAGTTTTTTAATCCCGATCTAAGTCCAATTAGACTAAATAGGTCATATGACACACACTTGATGTGTCAATCTCGTTGCTCCCCCAAAATGCACACAAAAACCTATATAGAAGTTACAATACACATCAATTAAGCCTAGAACTTCATATAGGTAGCCCTATGCCATGGAGGGTTCCTAATGGTCCAAATAGTATTCCTAATTCTGAAATTGATAGAGAAAGGGTGAGATTGTACCTATTGGCATATGGATTCCCAATTAACTCCTCAAGTGGACACAAGCTCCTAGAAATTCCTTCACCTTAGTGCTCCTTGCCTCCTCCAAGCTCCTATGCCTCCTTGATAGTGGGAATAAGTGGGATTATGAATGAATTGAGAGGAATTTGGTAGGAAAGGGTCTTAATTTGGGGAAGAACAAACTAGGGTTTAATTGAGTGCGTAGAATGAGGTGAAATGAGCCTCTCTCCTAGGGATTAGGGTCGGCCCCCTTCTTTTCCCTTGTCCAAGAAATATAAATAGTCTATAATACCCTTTGGGGTTTGTCATGAAGAATAGATTAGTTAGGAAGCTTCTCTTCCTAAAGAAGGTTAAGTCTAAACACTAATCTAATGAGATTGGTTAACTAAATAGGGTCCAAAGTGACTAGTCAAATAAATGGGTTAAGTTGCCATGTCAAGTTGGTTAGGTCCACTAGGGTCATGTCTAATCAAATAGTCCAATCTACCAACCAATAATAATAACAGTTACAATATTTATAACATGCACAATATATATATATATAATATAATATAATCCAATATTTATATTAATATAAAATGATAAAAATACTCCTATTCTAAAAATGTGGTAGTTACAAGTCTACCCCCTGGGAAAAATTTTGTCCTCGAAATTTAAAGGTGATCGTATCTCCTCTAAGTCAAACCCCCAGCAATCACGGTCCAAAAAAGTTCTATCTAAAATCACACAATATACAATCCTATGAAAAGAATAACATGCATGGTTATGGTCTCCGTCAGTTATAATATTACAGTCTCTGTCAGGGTATACTACTAACTATATCACAAAGCAACTACATGGTACTAAGGAATCAATCAAATAAAATAGATGGAAAAAGACTGAAAGAAGGAACAGAACTTGCTAACCCCTCACCTGAAGCGTTGGCCTCCTCGACCGTCATCGCAAATGCTCTGCCCTGTCGGGGTGGCTCCCTCTGCGAGTGCTGAGCAATCTGCGGTGCCACATATGGCCTAGCTCTCTCTCTCTCTCTGATCTCGTGCTCTACCATATGGAGGTGTGGTGGGACAGTCTCGCATCTGATGTACAGCTGACCCACAAAACAGACACACCTTTAATATTTTTCTGCAGACTTCCCATAAATGACCAGGCTTCTTGCAATAGTTGCACAAAAAAGCCCGTTGTGCCTGCCTCTAAGGCTGCTACGGAGCTGGAGCATGAACCGGCGTTTGAATCTGCTGTTGTTGCTGCTGCTGGATATGGGGTCTTTAGCTGGACCTGCACTATTGCTAGCTCCTCCTAATACCTCTCTCTCCCTCTTGGACTTAAGCTCTAAGTCATCATCTGCCTGATGTGCATCTGCTAGAATCTCCTCAAATATAGCGGTACGGTATCCACTAGTACGGGATTTGATCTCCATGATCAAATACTTTCTGAACTTCCTGGCCTTCCCCCGAGGATTATGTCCCTCTATAAAGTGACCCAATCTACAGTACTCCACTACATACTCGTCCACCGTCATGCTCCCCTGGACGAGATACTGGAACTGGCTCTCTAGAGAAGTCAGAGCCACATCCGAAAATAACTTTTTTTAAAAGATTTCCAAGTAAGTTCCTGTGCTATGATCCTCGGGTCTGTCCTGAACCATGTCAAAGCAATATCGAACATCATGCTTCCTGCTGCCTCCACATGCAAGCTCTCTGGAATTTATGCCAGCTGCATGTTCCTTTCTATATCCTCGATCCAATCATCTGCATAGAAAATCTCCTCGGTGCCCTTAAAGTCCTTGGGGCCCATCCTCTTGAAGTCAATGATAGTACCCGACCTTGACTGCAGCGGGTTGGGCTGAGGCGGTATGGCCTGTGGCGGGACTAGAGCAACCCTTTCTACTGCTGTAAGTGTTAGATGATGAGCATTCTCGATCCCCTGCCTTATCACGTCAGACTGGCAGTGTTGTGTCTCCGCCTGGGCCATCTGAGTCTCCATTATCTGCTGGAATAGTACAAATATCTCGAAGGATCAACTGGTGGTAGGGGTGGTGGAAGCTCCTCCAAAACTACAGGTATTGTCCTTTGAACTGGAAGTGGAGCACCCCCGAAAGCTGCTGCTAATGCTCTCACCTGGATCGGTGAGGCAGCCCTCTAAGCTGAAGGCGGTGGAACATCATCCGCTGCCCTCTCAACAACAGGCCGGGAGGTAGCGGATCTCTCGGGAGCTGCAGCTACTCCCAAACGGAAGAATCTGATCTTCAGAGCCATCCTGAAGATAGATCAAAATAAAAGGAATTCAATATTGAGTAAGATACAATATCATCAAAGAAGGACAAAAATATTCAAAGAAAGCAATATCAAAATGATGAAGATATCAAGAATCAATTAGGTTGGAATTATTTTCTAGTTGTGATTGAGTGTTTGCTCTCTTATCCAAGTATCCTATATGTTATCCTATCGCAGGCTCGCGGTAGTAAAACTAAGACGTTGCACTACCATGACATCGCACTATTGCGACGCCAGACCTGCATGGGCTACCACAAAATTGTGTCATGACCCGCACATGGAATAAGGCAAAAGTACATGAGCAACGCCCAGCCTACATCGTAATAATGACGTAAAATATTGTCTAGGTCAATAATACTATCTAGACATCTCACACAATATATATAAGGTACCGGTCATACCATCTCAACTCCAAATGGAGGACAATATGATATATGATAATGATAATCAATACTCAATCATAATACAAAATTAGAGGAAGATAAGGCATGAAATAGAATAGAGAATAGAGTTACAAGAGTCACAATACATCCATCCAAGTCTAAACTCTAGCCTTAATACAAGTGTCAGAATAATATGCATGCCATAAAAGTCTGGCTAGAATAAGTACAATATCATAATGGCTAACTAAGTCTCCTCAGTTGGCACTAAATCCTCAAGTGGCTCGCTATCTTGTGGCCCATAGTAGATAGAACACATCTGCTCTAACCAATCATCTGAAAAATATATCCAGTCAGGATAGAGCAAATACAATCCAATAGCAATTCCAATTAATTGATAAAGACTATAAAATTGTAAATAGTGATAAAGTACTAGGTAAGCAGGTAAAAGGAAACTGAATATAACTAAAATGAACAGGTAACTAAATGGCAATAAAAATAGAATGAGAGCATTTAAATATGTAAAGATAGGCATAATATGTGAACCAGAACCCTGATAATGTAAAATATGCAATCAGCAGGAATAGAGTAATCCAGAAAAGACAATATCTAAACTAGTATTTTGAAATACCAAGTTGATATGTGAACGGCTAGGGGGTAATATCCGATAAACCACACGTATCGTGTATGGCTGTTATTATTCCAGTAAGACCATGGGATAGAAAGGGTATGTTCACACGTCACATAGGTATTTCTTCGCCCGACTAGTACTCATGGATCCAGTCCCGACCCGAAGAATCTCAATAGTCCAGAAAGTGTCAATAGGCCAGAAATAAATTAGTCCAGTAATTTATTAGTCCATAAAGTAGATAAGCTTGATACCATGTATCTCAAGATAATGAATACATATAATACCAATCCGTGTATCGAACATGTCACGAAGCAGTAAAAATAATAATATAAAAAAGAATCATAGAAGATATCAAATAATAGAAACTATTAGAGAATGTACTCGTCTTGGTCCTGAGCAAAAGATGCCAAACTGTGTCTATAATGGTGTGTCACTACCACATTTCTAGATTAGGTCATTATTATAAATTGCCATATTTATTTTATTGTGTTAATATAATGTATGATATGTTTATTATATAAATTGTTTGAGGTTCTTTAAATATATGGGTTAATGGGCTAGACCTAAGAACCCACTAGGTAAAACCCTTTTGACAAATCCCTATTTATT
Source organism: Iris macrosiphon (assembly GCA_036927795.1). NCBI lineage: Eukaryota > Viridiplantae > Streptophyta > Magnoliopsida > Asparagales > Iridaceae > Iris > Iris macrosiphon. The sequence goes on along the minus strand of JAYESA010000009.1, from coordinate 125,811,086 downwards.
AAATTAGCATTTAGAAACCCTCAATGTATGACTAAACCCCTTTAATTAATTAGTTCTTCATGACAAGACATGAAGGGTAAAATACTCTTTGCATTAGAAGCCCGAACCCTAACCCTAGTCCTATATAATGAGAGGGAGCCTCCCTCAAGCCTCTTCATTCATGAAGAAAACCCTAAGAATAGCCTCCATTTAAAAATCAACTTCCCTTCCTCAAATTTCAGGATTTCTAGCCCTAGAAACCCTCATTCCTTCTCCATCAAGAGAGACCTAGGATCTTGGACCAACGAAGCATGGAGAAAGAGAAACTACATTAGGAATCTATCTCCCAATAGGTGAGAATCTGAATTAAAATCTCATTTAAATTCTGTTTTAATTATTGTTTGGCCATTAGGAGCCCACCATTTGAATTAGGAATGACTATTGTGGTTGCATGAGGATTTTCCATGGAGTCATAGGTGATTTTAGGGTTTTGTGATCCTATGATACATTCTTTCCCAATTTTCGTGAGCCCTAATTTTAGATATATGTATTCATGCATGTTTGCATCATGTACGTAGAGGTTTGATTTCGATTTGGGGTTTTAAGAGTGGGTAACCATAAATACCATGTGGAACCCGATTTCAGCACACTAAGTGTTTAATGATATGTTTAGTAGGTGAATACCTATTTAATCTATTCTAATATTACATATTTTGATGTATGATATATATATATATATATATATATATATATATATATATATATATATATATATATATATATATATATATATATATATATATATATATGTACATATGTATTTTGATCTGTTTTTATGATTTTGGAGAGGGGAATACACCTTGGGGAAGTCGGGTCCCTGAGGCACAGTACCTGAGAACCTGTGCAGAGTTGGGTTCTTTACAATTACCTGTGTATCAGAGTTACTGTGTGCAACTAGGGAGTTTCAGTATGTGGTAGTTTAGTACATCAGTGTTTGAGTGTGTTTAGTGTGTATGATTCATGAGGTAGGATGATCGATACTCTTATATCAGTAATGGATCTGGGTGCCTGTATTTGAGCTCAGTGAATGAGATTTGTGTGTGTTTTAGGTGAGTTGTGAGTCTCCAGGTGATCACTGTAAGAGTGTAACACAGTCTCCAGGTGAGTGTGTTAAGTGTCAGTGAGCTCTAGATGCCTGTGTGTGTTTAATGAGTGTATCAGTATGGAGTATATGGTATCTGAAGTCTGAACGTGTAGACTGTGAGGTATAGAGGTGCTTGATGTGCAACAGCAACAACATCAAGCTGGCATTTAGACTGATGTGTGCACTTGTACAGATTGCAAGGAGTAGGGTGAAACCTGAACACAGTCAAATACAAGCATGTATTTAGGAGTTAGCATCGTGTGCAGGTAAAGGGGGAAGATCTGGGCATAATACATTGATACTCTCGTATCAATGAAAGGGTGGTTGACAGTGAGCATTACCTAGTTCTAGTTGTTGTAGACCATGGACAATTGCCTTTACAGTCCTTGTATGAGGTCAGTAAGGAGGCCCTGCACTAGTAAAATATGTTGGGGTGTGAGTGATCAATTAGGTAAGGAATACCAAGTATAGAGGGTCAGTGAGTTTCTAAACTGTGTAGTGAGTGAGTGAGTGTTATTGTGTATGTGTGAACTGTGTATCAGTGTCAGAGTGAGGTAGGTAGGTGGGTGTCCAGACATATACGTATTAGTGTTATGTATGTGAGTTAGTAGTAGAGTGTCAGTGAGTTCCTGATACTGTGTATCAGTGAATGGTTGAGGGTACTACTGTTGATCCTGCCAGTAGTCATATACTTGTCTTAGTTTAAGCCAGGCATGTGTGAAGTCTGAACAATTTCAGACTGTGAAACTGTGAATGGCTCATTATGACAGCAATGGGGCAAGTGTGGCTTGGTATTGGTTGTTTAGCAACAACAGGTGGATGCAAGTATGGGGGGAAATTGGGTAGTAGTGTTTAGACATCAGTTAACAGTGATGCTCAAGTTATTGTTAGGTAAGTTAGTATCAGTTATTAATACGAGTTAGTATTAGTTAGGAAATTAGCTAGTATTAACCCATCTTTTGACTATATTATTGGATGATAACTTCTATAGTTAGAATACCTTGGTACCACTACTATAAGCTAGTTAATGACTAGTGTTAGTTAAGGTATTAAGATAATAAGTGTGTAAGAATTAGTATATTGCTTTAGTGATCGGTTAAGTGAGTGAGGTGTTAAGTTTAGTATCAGTTAAGTTGGTTTTAGTATGGCTAGTGTAAAGAATTGGTTAATACTATTTAAGATGGAGTACTAGCAAGGTAATTAATATAAGTTATTTATATACTAACTAGGCTCTAGGATATAGTTATAACCTAATACCTTGTAGATACTTAACACTGAGGTTTTGTATAGCTAAGTAAAGACTAGTTTAGATAGATAGTGTCCAATATACACTTTTATGATATAAAAGAACTGACTAGTGGACCTAGTATTGACCAGTAGACCTTAGAATTGACCTAGAGGCCTCGTATTTAATTAGTTAATCATGCTCATTCCTTTAATTCATTATTTTGACATTGATATTCCATAATTAGGTCATTGTGATCCCGCCTTGGACATTGATCCTCATACCTTCCTCAGAACCACAGGCGAGTATATTCTTTGACAGTTTTTATTTTGTTGATTAATTCTATAATTCTAGTTGTATAATATACTTGATTCTAACACTGTGGATACACGAGTTAGCATCATAGATACCTGTCATGAGGAGTCATGATTGGAATCCATCGTGCTAGCTGGGGATGGGGAAATTAGCAGATTATGTGATCATACCCCACCTTACATGCATCATAGCTCACCCCACACATCACGTTGGGTGTAGCCTGACCATTTACATGCCTCATAGCCTGTTATATATGATTAGCCTGACTATTGCTCGCATCATAGCTAACCAGATGGTTAGCCTGACCTCACATATATCATAGCCAATCATATATAGGAAGCCTGATCTCATCCCAAGCCGATCACATAATAAACTGATATTTCAAACACATAGCCAGATATTTTATTCTTTATTTTAGTTCACTTGTTCTAGCATTCACTTATATTTTTATTCATTGATAGATGTTCTATTGCTTATTGCATATTCTCTAGTATTCCATATTTCCAGTATTACTTTCATCTTGTATTTTCTTACACTGTTTTTATATTTTTGTCAATATAAATGAAACTGTTGTTTAGTGCTTGTGCTTCACTCCAATCCTGACTGGATAACATTTTTCAGAGGACTTAGAGGACTTCTGTCCTATCCACTGGTCCGGGAGCAGAGGGAGATTTTGTACCAGAAATCTTAGAGGAATTTCCCACCTTAGAGGAGACACCACCTACAGGCATTTAGTTTGTCTTATTTAAGTATCATTGTTCTAAAACTGAGACTTGGGTTGTATGTTTTGTTGAGACTTTATGTGGACAACTAGACTCTAGACTTGTGTTGTATTTATATTTTATGCTTGACTTATGTCAGTACTCTTTATCCTTATATCTTGTCATGCCATTATTTTTCCATAGTCTTTGTGATTGAGTATATTTTAAATTGTTGATCAATGTATTATCATTGTCCTCCTTGTGGAGTTGAGATCATTGACAGATTATGAGTTATGTTTGATAGTCTTGAGACCTAGACAGCGTTCTACCGTCGATGCTGCGGCGTCGGCTGGACGTACCCACGGCTCATGCCCAATTTTCGGGTGCGGGTCGTGACATGGTGCCTCATAGACCTATATATGGAATATCATGTCACTAGGTGTAATGAAGTGATAATCAAGCTTAAATAAATAAAATATAGTTTTTAGGCCATTTCTAGGTCAAAATAGTCAAACTATGTCAACTCTAGATCAAACTAGTCAAACTTGGTCAAACTAGCTATTTCTATGTTGTACGAGTCCATCTCTAGGTTATTGGCTCCATACACTACTTATCTAGGCTATACTAGTTATATTAGGATACTCGAGTATCGATACTATTTTACTACTAGAAAAAGCGGGATTAGCGACACATTTTAGCGACTCCAGGTAAAAATGTCGCTAATGAAAATAAATTAGCGACTCCATGTAAAAACGTCGCAAGACGTCGCTAAATGGTGACATTTAGCGACGTTTAGCGACTTTTATTAAGATTTTAAAAGATTAGTCGCTATAAGTTCAATTAAGGTCGCTAAACGTCGCTAATATGTCTAATTTAGCGACTTTTAGCGACGTATTTAGCGACGTATTTATTAAAAATATTTAGCAATATGTTTAGCGACGTCTTTGACGTCGCTAAAGCTTATTTTAGCGACGTTGTTATTTGATGTCGCTAAACGTCGCTAAATTTTGGTTAATTAGGGCTCGGTTTTCTTTTCCCCCATCTGTCAAAATTTTTAAAATTTTTGAAACTTTCGATTTCCCCCACCCCCCCCCCTCTCCGGCGACCGGCTCTCCACGGTTGCGGCTACTCCGGCATCCCCCTCCTCCTCCTCGAGCTCTAGGTAAACCCTAACTCTCTCTCTCTCTCTCTCTCACACAGGACACACATGTGACACTGACACAACACACACTTGACAGACACGACACACACACACAGACCTTGATAGACACACACGACACACACAGACACACACACACTCACACACACAGACAACGACACTGACACAGACACGACAGACACACACACACACACATACTGACACAAACACTGATCAGGACCTAGGGTTAGGGTTAGATTTTTTAACCTGGGGTTAGGGTTAGGGTTAGGGTTTTTGATCAGGATTGATTCCTATACATCTATTTTATTCAATATTGTCAACTATTAGTTTATTCATACAATATTTGATCTATTGGATGTGTCCATGTAAATTGAGGGTTGGTATCATGGTGGTGTGGTGTATGGAGGATGTATCCTAGAGTATCTTGGTGTTGCACACCAAATGTTTGTGAATTGGACTAGTAGTTGTGTGTGTGTGTCTATTTATGGCTTAGAGTATTATATGATATGTATATGTAAATTGGTGTATTATCTATTTGCATATGAGAGAGTGTATGCATATATAGGTGTATCTCGATATATATATAGATAGGTATATAGCTACTGTTATCTGTGTTGGTGTTCATAGTATCTTCTAGCTGTGCTTGATGTGGGATAGGGTAGAAGAGTCGAGTTGTGTATGGGTGTCACTACTGAACTATGAGGCTTCAGGAACTGAACTCAATTAAGTTTGGCCTAGTGCATTAGGCAAGCTGGCAATGTGTTGCAGTGGTTTCGGGTTGGCACTATGAGGAGGGGATTGGTTCCTGTCATCTTCTACAGTGGGAGAGTGTTGGTGCACACTTGAGCAACATCAATCACATGCATCTTGAGCAATGGCAAGACGGCAACAAGCACTGCTGTGAGCCATGGCAGTAGCTAAGGGCAGTTGGAAACAACTAAGTGAAGGAAAGATTTAGCCACTGCAGCAGCAGTGCAAAGTATCAGAGGTTGCAGACTTAGTTAGGGTCTACAGACATGTGTTTGGGTTAAGGTATAGACAAGTATCGGGTAGGTGTTCACAGGTCACTTGTTGCATGCCAATACAGCCCTTAACTAATACTGTGGTATCAGGGATTTAATTAGCAAGAGTGATCAGTGCAGTGCAGTTCAATTAGAGCATAATAGTGCTATAAAGTGAACTAATACTGTAGTATCAGGGAGGAGTGACTGCTATGGGTTGTAGTCCAGTGAGCAAGTATAAGGATGAAGTGCAAGGTGCCAGGCCAAGGGTAAGAGGCTCTCAGTGTGGATAGTAGAGTACTTAATATCAAAGCAGAATATATTAGTAGTCCAGTATCAAATGGTAGTAACAAGTGACTGGGACCAAGGTATTATTGTGACATACATTTATGAGCTAAGATGTAAGTTGGAGTAAGGTAGGATATTAGTTAAGTTATACTAGTAGTATTTAGTATAGCTAATATTAACTAGTATAGTTAGTATTAGCTAGGCATTAACTAGTATAAACTAGAATTCCTTAGTACGACCTAGAAGACATAGTGTAGCAAGGTATTAACCTAGTATTGACTAGTATAAACTAGTATGGATCTAGAAGTGGCTTAGAAACATCACCATGAACTAGTTAACCCTGTTTATCATTTCAAAACACTCATTAACATTTATATTCCATATCTAGGGCTCTTGGACTTTGATAAATGAAAGTATGTATTATATCAGTTATGAAATGAAAGTATTACTTATTTTAGACTTTGATAAATTGTCAGTTGTTTTGAATATTGCTTATTTTAGACTTTGATAAATGAAAGTATGTATTATATCAGTTATGATTTTTATAGTACGGTTAAGTTATGAAGTTAGGTGATAAACTACTGTATGTAATGATTTTTATGATGCATACTGTCATTTTTGTAAAAGTATCTAGAAATGGATATGAATTACTATCTGCATCATCGTTCGTAGATGTACAACCGTCATCCTGATGACATGTGCGGTGTGCGAGATAAATTCATTGAGGGTGTACAGCAGTTCCTGCAGTTCGCCAAGGCGTTCCCTCAGTACATGGATGGTACCAAAATTAAGTGTCCGTGTGTAAGATATCGCAACAGGAAATATCATCCAGAAGTGGAAGTTACATATCATTTGTACTCGAAGGGCTTCACACCGAATTACTATCAGTGGACCGCGCACGGAGAACTTGTTTCTCTAGCATCAGAGTCGGAGCCCTATGTGGAGCCGTATATAGATGTCCACAACCACGATGCTTACGACGACTGATTGGTGAACATGGTTTATGATGCGGCGGGGCCTAGTTTCAATCCGGACAATTATGATGCGGCGGGACCTAGTTTTAATCCGGATAATTATGATGCAGCTGAGTAGGCACCGAATGCCGATGCTGCAAAGTTTATGGAGTTACTGGAGAATGCAAGGACTCCACTATATCCTGGTTGTGAGGATCATTCACCGTTGGAGGTGGTTACAAGATTATTGAATATCAAGTCTAATTTTAACATGTCGCAAAAATGCTATAATCGACTGCTCGATTTGATTATAGAGATCTTGCCCGAGGGTGCAAAGTTGCCTAAAGACTTCTATCGATCTAAGAGGATGGTGAGATCGCTTTGGATGGGATACGAGAAAATTGATGCATGTCGCAACGGGTGCATGTTGTACTACAAAGATGATAAGGATGAAGATGCGTGCAGATTCTGTGGTACTGATCGCTACAAGGCCACTGTTAGAGGAAAGTTTGTCGGTGCAAGGAATCCTACCGATTGGATGCACTACTTGCCTTTGACGTCGCGATTGCAGCGGTTGTTTATGTTTAAGGAGACTGCAGAAAACATGAGTTGGCACAGGCGAAAACAGATCGAAGGAGTATTGGATCATCCATCCGATGGAGAAGCATGGAAGCACTTTGATCGAGAGTATCCACATTTTGCCGAGGAAGCGCATAATGTCAGATTGGGGCTCTTTTCTGATGGTTTTATCCCATTCGGACTTTCGGGCTCCCAGTATTCGTGTTGGCCTGTGATCGTCACTCCGTACAATCTACCGCCTTGGATGTGCATGAAGACTCCGTATATGTTCCTAACCGTTATTATCCCGGGTTCGAACAATCTGAAGAGGAACATCGATGTGTATTTACAGCCTTTGATAGATGAGTTGAATCAGCTGTGGAAAGTAGGTGCCAACACGTACGATGTTTCTATAAAGCAGAATTTTCAGATGAGGGCAGCACTTATGTGGACTATCAACGACTTTTTGGCCTATGGAATGTTATCGGGATGGAGCACTCATGGTCGTCTCTCATATCCGTATTGCATGGACCGTACTCAGGCTTTCCGTTTGAAACACGAAGGCAAACCGTGCTTTGGATGTCATCGACAATTTTTGCCGAAGGATCATCCGTACCGGAGGAACCAGAATGCTTTTCATGCGAGAGTTGTGGAGAAGGCCAATCCACCGCCATGGTGGCCCGAATACACGATATGGGAAGAGGTAAAAGATTTACTAAGTGCTATCGAAGAGCCTGCTAAGGGGTACAAGTATAACAGATTTGGTCGCACCTATAACTGGACGAAGAGGAGTATATTCTGGGATCTGCCATATTGGAGCACCAATCTGATCAGACATAACCTTGATGTCATGCATATCGAGAAGAATGTGTTTGATAACATAATTAACACTGTAATGGAGGTAAAGGGGAAGATAAAAGATAATCCGAAGGCCAGGTTGGACTTAGAAGAAATATGTAGACGTCATACATTGTATTTGATAGAGGAGGGGAATGGAAAGTTAAAGCAACCTATGTCAGTTTTCTCACTGGAGAAAGAGGATAAAGGTAGACTTTGTAGGTGGATTCAGGGTCTAAAGTTTCCAGACGGGTGTGTGTCAAACTTGAGAAGATGCGTCGACCTCAAGGAGAATAAACTGGTGGGTATGAAGAGCCACGATTGTCACGTATTCATGGAGAGGTTAATTCCGATTGCATTTCAGAAATTCTTATCGCAGGTCGTTTGGGATCCATTAACAGAGCTGAGCATATTCTTCAGAGATCTTTGTTGTACTAAGTTGCTCGTCGATCATCTAGAAAAGCAAGAGAAGGACATTGCGGTAACACTATGTAAGCTCGAGAAGGTTTTTCCTCCTAGATTCTTTGACTCTATGGAGCATTTGCCAATTCATCTTTCCTATGAGGCACGTGTTGGTGGTCCTGTCGGTTATCGGTAGATGTACCCCTTCGAGCGGCATCTGAATCACCTAAAGAGAAAGGTGAAAAATAAGGCATGGGTTGAAGGCTCTATTTGTGAAGCTTATGTTCTCGAGGAGATTACAAACTTTTGCTCGATGTATTTCAAACCGCATGTTGCTACTAATAGGACGAAAGCTCCGAGAAACGACGACGCATATCAGGAATCTAATGATGCAATACTCAAAGTATTCAATGCGTCCGGAAAGCCTTTAGGAAAAATAAAGAAGAGATATTTGAATGACGACGAGCTAAGGGCTGCTCAATTATATATATTACTCAATTGCGACGAGGATGAAGTGAAGAAGCTAGAGGGGTAAGTAATTAATACGCCCACGTTTACATCATCTCAATGTAATAGTATAAGATACTATTATGCTACTAATCAGCAGTTGCTTCATTATTTTTCAGCACATATAATGATGAGTTGAGGTCGATTAGACCCTACATAACAGACGAAGAAGTAGAACAAGATATGAGATGTCATTTTCCTTCTTGGTTGAGCGCATATGTAAGATGCTTGGTAATTACTTTTTATTTTTGTACTTGCAAAACAAATAACTTACTATCGCTACTTTGGTATTTAGGTCGATCGTCTAATAACACCCGAGACTGAATCTATTAGAACTCTAGCCAAGGGACCAATTACTGCTGTAAAAATATGGCCAAGTTTTTGTGTGAATGGGTTCAGGTTCAAGTCAACAAATGCTCCTATCAGAGACAGCTTTCTGGATCTTGATTCCACGAAAAATAGTTGTTTGTGTATCAAATCTTCGAACTACAAAGACGTCAATCCGGGCAATGATTTTTTTGGCATCTTACGAGAGATTGTGGAGTTGACATATAATTATAGCACAGAACCTGCTAATATCGTGCTATTCAGGTGTGAATGGTTCGATCCGATTCAAGATCAAGGTTGGAAAATTGATAAGCATGGCCTTGTGGATATAAACTACAAGCTTAGATATCAAGGCTACGAACCATTTATCCTATAAAGTCAGGCTCAGCTCGTGTACTTCACAACATATCCTAGACGGGGGACAGCGAGGTCGGATTGGTGGGCAGTATGCAAGACTAAAGCTAGAAATACCTTTGACATTGACGAAATAGCTTATCAGGAGGACGATCTACCTCTTGTAACAAATATTGTAGATGTGGACTCAACGAAAGTTACTCATTACACGAGTAATAATGTAGAAGATGTAGAATTATCCGAAGAGGAAGACGAAGTAGATGAAAGTGAAGACGAGGAGGAGGAAGAGGAAGAGGAGGACGAGGAAGGCGAACAAGATAAATTTTCTGAAGATGACTGAAAATAAAATATATTGCCTGTAGAATATAACTATATGATAGAAAATTGACGAAGTAGATGTACTATTTTAACGAATATATGTATTATATTTTGACTGTAGAATGCTTTGAGATATGCATCACATTTCGACTGTATAATGTACTATATATTTGTGTTTCTCTATATTCATCATATGTTGCTATCAGATATGACAGGACGACGCGGAGGATTCGGCAGGTCCCGAGGTAGACAGAGTGCTCCTCTGGTACTGCCTACTGTTGGTTCCAGATCATTGTCGCCCAGTACTCCAGTATATCGATCACTCATATCTCCTACTGTTGGGACGAGTAGTTCCAGGCGTGATAGTACACCCTCGTCCAGCGTTCCTCCTGCTGACGAAACCATGGAGACAGATGAGCATGTCGAGGAGGTCGTGCCCACGTTGTCCCAGCATCAGCAAGATCCTCCATGCGCACCTCCGGAGGAGACGAGGACAGAGATTTGGGCCGACGGTACAAAGTAAGTCAATTTGATGGTTTAGTATAATATATATCGTGTATTTCTTTATTCATCGTATATTGAATTTTTCAGTATTCTAAATAATTATCTCTGTATAGATATCGTCCATCGTCGGTTCAGAGACGCCTGGGCCAATTTCTGAGGAACAACTACGGTGGCCCTTGGATCAACTACTCTGAGGCTCCGGAGGAGAGGAAGGCATTCTGGTTTGCGCATTTCTAGGTAAAAGTATATTAAATAAATTCTCTAATTTATGCATATTATATAACTTATCCGTGATGCTCACTTACTAAATTATTTATTGTAGCAAACGTATTTCTATCCTCCGTACCGGGCCGAGTTGATCGAGCGGCTCTTTCCTACCGTTGCTGCCAAGCTTATCTGAGATGCTCTGGATGACCAGAAGGCTCGTGATCGTGCTGAAAAACCGATCCAAGGTTGGATCACGCCTGAGCAGTGGACTGCGATGAGGGCTAGATTCGACGATCCGACCTATAAGGAAAGGTCTGAGAAGGCCAAGGCGGCTAAGCGGAATGCTGCCAAGTGGTGTGGTGGCTCGATTCCGATGACGGAACATTTTCGTCATTTGGTATATTTTTTCTTTTAAAATATATTATTTTAATGTAAGTAAATGGTACTTGAAAAAAAGTTTAAGTTTAGTACTAAATAATATATTTTTAACAGGTACAGAGGGGTGAGGATGCAAACATGGTGACCGTCTTTTGGCCACCCATTGCAAGGATGGAAATCTCATTGATGAGAGGGCCTCGCAGACCTATGTAAGTATTACTTTACTTTGTGTTAATTTTAATATAACTTAGGCAATTATCGAGTTTCCAAACCTTTCTAGGCTGAGTATCTTAGGCTGCGTGAGCGGGCGACTGCTAGTGCACCTACACCTGGAGAGGCTGGTACTTCGTCGCAGCCCGCTCCAGCTCCGTCGGCGGACGACCTGTGGGTGACCGCAGCTGGTGGTCTCCAGAGGGGTACGTACTACGGTACAGTCTCCTATGTCGCCTGGTTGCGACGCAGTCATCTAGGGCCTCCCCGACAGCTATGCATTCCATAGAGCCCTCGCAGTCGTCGGCCGCCGTCCAGGAGGCCGTTGACCGTCAGATTACGTCTCTCCGTGACGAGTTGCTGCGAAGGATAGAGGAGCAGCCCCGGTCCCAACCGCAGGCGGACGATCCGACGCTCATCGCACGATTCGATATGCTCGACCGCAGCATGACGGAGCTCCGGGATTTGACAAATGAAATTAGAGCCTCGATAGACCGCAATATCATGGAGCTGCATGCATCACAACTAACGATGGACGAGAGGCTGACGATGATGCAGGATTTAATAGTTCAAAGCAGTATGAGGCTGTTATCTACCATTGATTCTTACAACCAGCGACTCGCAGACTTGGAGCGGGCACGGCCTTCTGGTGCGCCTACATCGATACAGACTCCACCGACATCACTGTCTTCTCCATCGACATCGGTGTCGATTCCACGGGACGAGTATGAGCAGTTCTTATCCTTCAGGCACGCCGGTGGTCAGCCTCCTGCAGATCCGCAGTAGTATAGCTAGCTGTTGGATATTTATATTTTATTATTATTTAGGATGTGATTGTATGGATATAAATTTGCCATATTTTTACGATGAGATTTGCTGGGTGCTTTCTTTTCTTCAAATTTTATTATATTATTCATATTAAATATGTTATTTTATCGGTGTTGAGTGTTCAGTGCCTATTTTTCCCTATTTTTTTCCAGTTCAATGATACAAGTTGCAATATAATACACAGTCCCTGTAGTAACTCAAACATACTGAATTATAATACACACACTCTCCCTATCTCTTAGCACATTAAGACCAACACACAACACAGATAGTACTGTCTTAATTCACTGATATTCACACAGTTCCTAATATATTTTGGTTTACAACTGATGACTGATACTTGGCCTGTACTTACCTAGTGCACTAGAATTTTCCCCCTTGTTGCTGCTACTGTGTCCCTTATTCAATTATTTCTACTACCATCATATACTTGATAATGAACCCAAGGGGGTTGGCAAACCCAGAAATGCAATTCAATATTATTTATTTATTTTTTCTGTAAAATTGGCGATATTTTTAGCGACGTTTAGCGACGTTCATATACGTCGCTAACTACGTCGCTAATTAGCGATGATATTAGACGTCGCTAACAAAGTCGCTAAAATCGTCACTGTACGTCACAAACTGCTAACATGGCAGTATTGCCAGGTCATTAAAGACGTCGGTGTAACGTCGCTATAGAAGTCGCTAATTAGCGACTTTTAGCGACTTTATTAAACGTCGCTAATTAGTGACGCTGAGTCGCTAAACGTCGCTAAATTTAGCGACACAATAAAGTCACTAAAAAATGTCGGCATAGAGACATTTAGCGACGTTTTTTATTTTAGCGACTTGCTTTTTTCGACTTCTTTAAAACGTCGCTAATTACGTCGCTAAACTTACTTAGCGACGTTTTTTGGTTATTTAGCGACGTTTTTAGACGTCCCTAATTTGACTTTTTCTGGTAGTGTTTTTTATCTTAAGATACTCAAGATACTCTCTATATATATTAGTTAATATTAACTCTATAATATTACTTGGCTTTGAGCCAACTTGGTATCACTACCTAGCTACCCATTTGGTATGCAATACCAATACCCCGTAATACCTCAACTCTCATTACCTTGGTAAACACCCATACTCTAGTAACCCACACTATTACCTAACAATGGTTTAGTGTCTATACCTATTACTTAGTTCATAATCATACTCTAACTGACATAAATAAACAACTAACTATACTAATATGCTAACAGATGATAACAATAACCAAACTAACTAATGGATCAATGACTAACCAACTGAACATTTAACTAACAGATTAATCATCTACTATCTAATTTGACTAACTAACATATCAAATACTATCTTCTTAACTAAAACAATTATTCCCTTGCACAAATATGGGCACATAACTCATCCCCACAATATTTTACTTACTCCTCAATACCAACTCATGTATCAAGGTGTACTGAAACTTTTGTTCAGACCAACATTTGCCTGACTAACCTGCCACTGCATGTGCACTAGTACTTGCACAATAAATACTTGATGCTAAAATCAGGTAACTCCCCTTAACCATTCAGTCACTGAACCAACAACCCACCAATAATTTGTCTTTGCTAACCACATAGGTAACCTCACTATCTGCATATGCTATAACTATAGCAGGCATTAATACACTGCTCAAATACATACTAGCTTAATAGCAAGTTGCTGCAATGCCTGGACCCCTTATCCCTAAACTGATACTCTAAGTATCCCATGGCACCTAGCACCCTCAAGGACTAATACACTCTTAATTTTTATTGAACTAAAATCCTGCAATACATCACCAAGTCAACCCCCTAATTACACAATTGCGCACAATGCATTCTATACCTGGATAACTGAACTGAAATTAGTCTCTACACAAATTACCTGCACTAACATTTGCATTCACCTCACTGCACATACCTTAACACCCCTAAAATATCTGACACAACCCACTGATATACTAGCATACTTAATTATATAAGTTAACTTATCTCTACTTTATACATATATAAAATGCTAATAAAACTTTAAATAAAATTAACTAATACACTAACATGTATACTAACATATACTCACTGAAACATACTATCTGAAACTTGCTACAGATTTTAGAATACTTACCTAACCCCTCCTTATTGCTTGGACACTCTTGCCTGCACCCCCTCTTAACATCTGCTACTACAAAGCCTACTATTCTACCACTACTGATACTTGATTCATCACTCTTCCATTCGTACACACAAGTGCACAACTACAACTGAGAACACCTATTGATCACACACACAACCCTCACCAATACCTGTACACCTGAAACTTACTCCTATATCATAACTCTCATAAACAATTGAACACTCATCCACTGGAAACACACTTCACTATATGGGTGCACCTGAATCTTTACTTTGTTGTAACTGAACTAAATACCTATTACCTACACTAGAGTATCAGACCCCTCACAGCAAATGCTGCAATCATAGCACTAAACCCATACATTCACATATACATACAATATCACTTATATACACTCAAACACTCATAAAACTATAGCAGACAGTGAGCACCTAGCATCAAATGGAGAAACCCCCTTGGGTCATGTGACCGGCCACCTCACCCACTCTCTCTCCTTTTTGCATGACACTATTTGTCATTATCTACTCATACTTAATCCTAGCCATTGATTCATTCATCCATCAATCACAACCATTCATTCCCCCTATTTAAGGACACACACACACTCATCCCTAGGTAGTCGTCCCTAACCCGAAGGAGAGCTCCCATTATTACTCTCTCTCCTCACTCCCCTCCCTCTCCTCTCCATCAACCAAAGTTCTCATTCTTCTTCTTCTTTCTCTCTTCTTTCATTTGAAACCCTAAACCACATCAACACCACCATTGCTACCACCGTCAACTCTACCACCACAGCCGATACCAGTACCACCACCGCAAGCAACTACCACGGTCAACACCACCATCAGGAACCACCAGCACAATATCACCACCATAACATCACCACCACTTCTACCACAACCATCAACCGCCACGGCCACCTCCATTACAACCACAACATCACCACCACTGTCACCACCAACCAGCAACCACCACCACAGCCGACACCAACATCACCACCACAGCAACCACTACCTCCAATACCACCACCACCACAACATCACCACCAACACGACAACCACCACCAGCTACATCATCAGCAACTACACACCACCACCACCACCACCGCCATCACCATTCCTCCACACCATTGTCACCTCGACTACCCCCTCCATCACCACAACCTCCACCTTCCGCTGCAACAGCGACAACTTCCTCCCCTACCCGACTTCACCCTAATACCACTAGCACACCTTCAACACTACCGCACCACCACCGTCGATGCAGGACCACCTCCATCCTGACACAACAGCCACGACACCAACGCACTGCCACCACCAGCATCAACATACCTCTTTGGTAACTCCCTTCTCCTCACTCATTCTTTTTCATCTTTGTTTAATGCATAGTTAGGTTTTTATGATACATTATGATAGATGTTTTGGTGTAGATTAGAAATGTTACTACTGTTCTTTCCAGTGGAGTGAGGGATGTATTATGTGTGTTAAGTTACTTATGGTTACATTAGTTAAAAATCATATTGAGAGAACATCTCCCTCTATTTGCTATGTACTATGGGTAGTTATATATGGTGAAGCATCATGTATAGAGGGTGTGGTCGGAGAAGAATGAAATATGGGGATGGAAGAACCTGCAATGAATAGTGGAAATTAATTTGAAGTATAGAAGGACTTGTTCTGTGTTTTATACATATGCACTTAGATATGAATACATGTTAAAGTGTCTCTCCAACTAGCTTTATTATAATAAGAATACCCAAATTCCTATAGTAGCTATGTTGGTTAAATAAATAGCATATGTGTTCTTCTATATGCAAAATATTTAAACCAAGAACCTAAATTTATTTAATTACTTCTCTAGGTTCTTTGGACTCCTTGGATTTGGATATTGGACTAGAGCCTCATCTTCAGCCTGCGGATCCAGGCAAGTGTACCTTGCCATGCTATAACTCAGTTCCAAATTTACTTATTTATTTTATCTATACATTGTGTGCGCTTTGGATCAAAATTGCTACTTAGCGTCCGGGTCATATCCGGGTGCAGACGTTCGTCGGTAACGTCTAGTATCAATTATTAGATATTTCTCGATACCTTTATGTACCTACTTGGTTACATCGGAACCCTAGGACACATTCAGACACTGTAATCGTGCCAGACTTCCTGTATCCTAATAGTGTCAGTATGACCAGAACCTGTGATGACTATAGGATCGTGATTGGTACTAGTTACTTCAGTATGATGAGACTGTTTAGATTGAGGTTCAGGCTTAGCAAGCTGCAGATGCGTCTCGTTGACCTCATTGGGAGGGAAAGACAGTTACTAGATGCTTGGGCTACTTCGCATATATATATATATATATATATATATATATATATATATATATATATATATATATATATATATATATATCCTTATTTACGTAGAGATCTTGTATCTGGAGTCATAGTACATACTTACTTGTGTCTCTATGCTCGGAGCTACGAGTACGCACCGTGTGTATCTGTGCCTCGAAGCTACGAATTTATATTTAGAAAGCCCACGTGTCGAACATTTTCTTCAGGTTGTGTCTCACTTAGGTAGTTATTGTCATGCCCCAGTCCCAAAATACGTAGGACCAGTAATACGTGACACGCCAGCTACGCATTCAACCAGACTCTGGTCTGACTCGAATACGTATAAGCTGTAAGATATCCCATAAAAGTAAACCTCTATGTCTCAATCCACAATGTACAGAAGTATACAAGAAAGAGCTATATGTGCTAAAGTCGGCCGCCCAATAACACACAAACTCGAATAGACTCGAGAAGAGATGAGTCTACAAAAACTAGGCTACAATAGCAGATGAATAATCAATATGAATAAAGTAACCATAATGCCGGTAGAAATGATATGAGTACCTGGTGCAGTGCCCGCAAGATATGCAACTCCATCAGCAACTCCAATGCTCCGTAATTGACTATGCTGCAAAATTAGCAGGGGACCAGGTCCTCAGAGGGACGTAACAAGGTACAAAAATACAGCATGCCAAGTATAACATAAAGTATAAGTGCAACGACGGGGTAATCTAGCATAACCAACTAAGTGTGACACAGTTTAAAGACAATGTTCGACGCGTGGGCTGTCCAAAATAAAACTATAGCTCCGGACACGGAGACACACGGGACGTACCGCAGCTCCGGACAAAGAGTCACACGGGTGATACAACTACACTAGATACAGGATCACTACAGAAACAGTACATATACATATATAAGCGCGTGCAGAGGAGCCCAAACATCTAGTAACTATCTTCCCTATCCCAAGCGGTCAACGATTGTGCGTTGAACCTGAACCTCTATCTAACAGTCTTGTCACACACAAATAACTCAACAGTCGCGACCCTAAGGTCGTCCCAGTCTCCGATCATGATGTCAGTATCAGGATACAGGAAATCTGGCACGATATCAGTATATGAATGTGTCCAGGGGTGACGATATACTCAGGTACGTACATCGAGATGTTACGAATATCTAGCAATCATTACAAAACATTACGACGAATGCCTGTACCCGGTTGTGATCCTGATGTGAAGTATCGATCGTAAATAATACGCGCATAATGTACATAATGAAATAATAAATATTTAAAATCTGAATACATGGTGGCAAGGTACACTTGCCTGCGTCCGGCTGCTGATGACGAGCATCCGGTACAACGTCCAAGTCTGCGAGTCCCGTAGTACCTAGAGACGAGATACAAACTCAATCAATAAACTATCATGTGGCAAACAGGGATGTGACACACATCTAAACATATGCTCAGACTCAGCTACACTCACAGTGATACGACGCTAGAGGGTTGACCAAGGTTGACTCAGAGCATGATACATCTAATCAAATTAAATATCTGTACAATGTCATCAATCCAAACCTCAATCTTACTATGTTTATCACGATATTTTATGGTCCAACACATGATCCAATCCTCAGTTTCACCTAAATGTTCACAGATATTATCATGCACATTGACGTCTCAAGCTCAAATAAATAATTATTATTCTTAATCCTCAATCACGGTCTCATGATTTGATATTATATCTATTTCACGATCGAGCACCTGCTCCCAATGTCCATCAATATTTTAATTTCATATTAATATTCGACAATAGTTTACAACAGCTAAAACAATAATGACCAATATGCGTATATATATAATTTACGTCTTTAAACAACTTTATCATCAACTCCCGATATTTATCCAAAGATCGAAATCCCTCTACCATTTATAAATTAAATATGTTCCTTGGTATTAATCAATGTGTTAATATCACCATCCTTTCTCAGCGTTAAATACATGTACAACAACTAATGCATATATTAATTGAAAAACCCTAACACCTCAACCTAGCATTTATGAACCTTTATTTATTAACCAAGTAATTTATCCTCAAAATTCCAAATACGAATATAACCCCTAACAAAAATCCAATTATCCTCAAGCCCTAACTTAATGTATTTCCATAAATTCCATTTTAAAAGCTTATGTAACTAAACCCTAAACAACCTCATTAAACACAAGATTCATTTGAACTACACTAAACTTTCACAAAACAAAATATACAACAATGGCCCTAACTAAATATATGTCCATAAATTCTATTTCATTCCTATGGAATTAAACCCTAAATATTAGCTAAGTAACCCACAATACTTTAACATAAACCCTAAAACTAACAATACATAAAATAATATATATAAGTGTATAGAGAGGGGGGAGAATGGTATACCTCGACGAGGTGTTCGCTGGCCGGAGGAGGGTGATCGAGAGGGTGGTGGAACAGACCGTGAAGGCGGCGGGAATGCACTGGCCGCCGAAGCTAGTGGTGGTGCAGCAGCTCGTGGAAATGGCGTGCGGTGGCTGCAGTAGCTCCCGGAGTAGTGGCTGTGGCCTGACCGGAGTGACGCTGCCGTGGTCGCGGGGAAGATCAGTGACGCTGAAACCCATGCTCGCCGGAGCAGTGGAGTGGTGGCGGGAATACAGCGGATCAGGGAAGACTGGAGAAGAACGGGAGAGAAGCTCGCCCGGGGTGTGGATTTATGGTGGTGGTGGTGGTGGTGCCGCTAGTGTGCGGATGGGGGTGGCAGTTGGCCAACCGTGGTGATGGCGATGGTGTGATGGTGCCGGAGATGGAGGCTCGTCGGAGCAGTGCATCAGTGGAAGCCGTGGGGGGGGAGTGGCCGGCGCAGCAGCTCGGCCAGAGCAATGGCGGTGCAGCGAGAACACAGCAGGCAGTGTGGCCGAGAGAGGGTGTCGGCTCGGCTGGAGGAGAACGGGGATCACCGGAGGAAGAGGAGGAAGGGTTGGGTAGTATTGATGCTCGCTGAGAATGGTAGGAGGGTGGCGGCGTCGGGTTCTCACCAGAGAAGACGCGGGGGGGGGAGGTGTCGACGTGCTTCGCCGAAGGAACTGCTGCGGTTGCCTGATGATTCGTGGAGGTGTTGATGGACGACAGTGGGTGGTGGCAGCCACTAGAGGTAGCGGGGGATGTCGAACGGGGGTTAGCCGGAGCGGGTGAGGGCCGGTCGGAGTATGGGTAGGGTTGAAGTAAAACAGAAGAAGAAGAAGAAGAAGAAGAAGAAGAAGAAGAAGAAATGAAGAAGAATAAGAAGTATGCTACGTATGGAGAGGAGGAAAGGAGAGAGAAATGGGGGGTTTCTCTAGGTATTGGGATTAGGGCCGGCCTTAGGGGAAGAGTAGTGATGAGGACATTAAATAAGGGATGTGATGTGGGAATGTGTGGTGTTGATGCTCCCTATTTGAATGAATGGCCAGGATTGTTCATGAAGATTTTTCATTCATGGGAGGGGATTTTGACTAGTCAACGAATGGAGGGCTTCTCCATTTGGCTTTGACCAATGAGGTATTGACACATGTTACAATATTTGTAAATTAGCCCCTTAAGTTTGGAAATTTGCACAAATACATGAAATGATGCAAAAAGTATGGGAGAATTGGTGTTTGGTGTTATGTAGGGTGAGAGGGTGTTATATGTTTGGCATGGACTTAATTAAATGGGCATTAGAATTAAATGTGGATTAAAATGGGATTAGTCAAAGTTGGTATCCCTGATTTAATTAGATTAAATTGTGTCCCGTGCTTTTTAATTAAATGGGGGTACTTGGGGTCTCAATTTGGGAGTGACACAAAGGTCAAAAATGGTGTAGGCTTGGTGTCAATCTTGGACCCTTTAGTTGGTCTGACTCAACAGGTTAAGTTGGTGTCTCAAAATTGATGGTAACGATATAGGTGTCCGATACGGGATTAAATATGGGATTTGGATACGGGAAGTTGTGCAATTAATTTAGGGCACAACGGATTTGACTTTGAGTGACGGAAAAGTCCAACGCCTAAATTGGCGGGTCAAGTCAAAAGTACAACAGTCTGTTGGAATTTATGGGCTGATGTTGGGCTCCGAATAATTCAACAATGGTAGGGCACGCCAAGGGTTTAATTAAAATACTCAGACATCTGCAACCTTACTCTAAACCTCAATTAATCGCTGCTATACCAATATTTTCCTCTCCATACCAGACTATCTATAGAAATATTTGAGGGAGGTTTACATCCTTCCCAACTTAGAAAAATTTTATCCCCGAAATTAAAAGTAAAGCACGATAATAGCTAAGAGAATTTTAAAAGCAACTAGTAATCAATTGTTGTACGTAAATTCGTACCTTGGTCCTCAAATAAATACGAGAAACGCTGTCGAATGGAATCCTCGCGCTCCCAGGTAGACTCGCCTGACGAATGATGCTTCCATGCAACTCTGACCAGGAGAATAGTCTGCCCTCTCAAAGTTTTCTTACTGTGATCGAGGATCTCAACTGGCTGCTCTACGTAAGATAAACTGGGTCCGACTGTAATCTCCGAATGATCAAGTACGTGGCTAGGGTCTGCCACATATCTCCTCCACTGCGATACGTAAATTATGTCATGCACTCCTTCTAATGATGGAGGCAATGCCAGACGATAAGCCACTTCGCCAGCTCGTTCCAAGATGTCAAGAGGTCCAATGTACCTCGGACTCAGCTTGCCTCTGCCTCCGAATCTGATGGTACCACGAGTAGGCGATATCTTCAAAAATACATGGTCACCTTCCTTGAACTCCAAAGGTCTGCGGTGCGCTCCTGCCCAATGTTTTTGTCTGTTCTGTGCTGCACGCAGGTGGCTTTGAATCTGCTTGACTTTTTCCACTGTCTGTGTCACCAACTCTGGACCAAGTATATGACGCTCTCCCACGTCACTCCAACATACTGGTGACCTATACTTCCTGCCGTACAGTGCCTCATAAGCTTCCATCTGTATGCTAGCCTGGTAGCTGTTATTGTAGGAGAATTTCCACCAAGTGTAGATGGTTCTCCCAAGATCCTCCAAAATCGATCATGCACGCTCTCAACATCAATTCTAGTATCTGTGTCGTATGCTCTGATAGTTCTTCTCATGAACTCTTAGCTGTCTCGATGTGTAGGCTATCTATTCTATCTAAATATAACTCATATTTGCTGAGCTTGGCATACAGCCTTTCTGTCTCAGCGTCTCCAACACGATCCTGAGATGTCTTTCGTGCTCCTCCTGGCTCTTGGAATATACCAAGATGTCGTCGATAAATACCACCACGAACTTATCTAAGTACTGGTAGAAAACACTGTTCATCAGGCTCATAAATACTGTTGGCGCG
Organism: Iris macrosiphon; assembly: GCA_036927795.1. Classification (NCBI taxonomy): domain Eukaryota; kingdom Viridiplantae; phylum Streptophyta; class Magnoliopsida; order Asparagales; family Iridaceae; genus Iris; species Iris macrosiphon. The sequence goes on along the minus strand of JAYESA010000009.1, from coordinate 125,789,033 downwards.
TTGGTTAAACCAAACATCATGACTAGAAACTCATAGTGTCCATACTACGTCCGAAAAGCCGTCTTCGGAATGTCCTCTCTCCGTACCTTGATCTGATGATAGCTTGATCTAAGATCGATCTTCGAGAATACATATGTGCCACTTAGCTGATTCAAATGTACCGTCCCGTCTTTCTTCGGCACAATTAAGATGGGTATTCCCCCATGGAGAAACACTAGCCCGACTAAAATCCTTGTCTAAGAGGTCCTCTACTATGGACCTTCAACTCAACCAACTCTATCGGTGCTAGTCTGAAGACGGGAAAATAACCGGCTCGGCTCTTGGAGTCAACTCTATAGCTAACTCTATCTCTCTGTCAGGTGGCAGGCCTGGAATATTCTCTAAAAATACATCCTCAAACTCTGATATAATACGGTGGTACACTGGTTCACCTCCTGCATTGTATACCCCTAAGGCAGATGGACACCATACTCCTGGGCTCCCTGAAGAAATTCAACTCAGGGTAACCTGGAGGCCTAAAAATATAATCCAACTACGTCGACAATCTAGTATCGCGTGGTATTGGCTCAATCAACTCATGCTAGGATGGTGTCATCGTCCAAACTTAACCTCAAAATAAATTCTCCTATTCTGTTTACCACACTAATCCTCTAAAAGAAAAATTCTTCCCTGCCTAAAGTATAATTTCTCTCCTCCTCAAAATTTTTCCAAAAATTTTATTCCTCAAATTTCTTCTTCCTGTTATTTATTGTTCCGGGTCACATAGTGCGATTATAATAATGACGACACCCAAGCACATACAAAAAATTTTGGTATTAGATCATCATCTTCCAAGTGAGGTCCTAAAATTTTATCTTCTCTAGCTCATAATCATCGTTCCTAGTATTGCTATCGTATACAACCACTAGTTTCCATCATCAGGCTATGCATTTTCATGAATTATTCTAGGTCATGATCAACAATCTTTCCAGCTCCTAGTACTGGGTTCAATTCTCTTACTAACCTTCCACACTAGTTCTAGAATCTAAAAGAACCTATCAATATATCCTACTCAGGGTAACAATCTTCTCAGGGAATATTATACGAATTCTGTCTTATGTCGTCTGGTCTTCGATCTTCTTCTGGAGGTAACCATTAGGCACAAGCGTCCGTCTTCCCGAATAATAGGGATGAGAAACAATGATAACGATATTGGCAAAATCTGAACGAATATAATTTGGAAGTCCAAGAGCGATAATCACATACAAAGTGAGTTTTTAAAATCGATTATGGATTGAGATCCTATTCAACAATCATAATATCTATTCCTAATTTGCAGGCTCGCTTGACACAGTCAGGTGACCAAGACGATTTAAATTCGACCTGCATGGGCCACCACAAAAATATGTCATGCCCAGTCCCAAAATATATAGGACAAGGAATACGTGACACGCCAGCTATGCATTCGACCAGACTCTGGTCTGACTCGAATACGTATAAGCTGTATAATATAAAGGGCACTATCTAGATATCCCATAAAAGTAAACCTCTATGTCTCAATCTACAATGTACAACAGTATACAAGAAAGAGCTATATGTGCTAAAGTCGGTCGCCCAATAACACACAAACTCGAATAGACTCGAGAAGAGATGAGTCTACAAAAACTAGGCTACAAAAGCAGATGAATAATTAATATGAATAAAATAACCATAACACCAGTAGAAATGATATGAGTACCTGGTGTAGTGCCCGCAAGACATGTAACTCCATCAGCAACTCCAATGCTCCGTAATCGACTATGCTGCAAAACTGGCAGGGGACCAGGTCCTCAGAGGGACGTAACAAGGTACAAAAATACAGCATGCCAAGTAAAACAGAAAGTACAAGTGCAACGACGGGGTAATCTAGCATAACCAACTAAGTGTGACACAGTTTGAAGACAATGTTCAACGCGTGGGCTGTCCAAAATAAAATTATAGCTCCGGACACGGAGACACACGGGACGTACTGCAGCTCCGGGCAAAGAGTCATACGGGTGATACAACTACACTAGATACAGGATCACTAAAGAAACAGTACATATACATATATAGGCGCGTGCAAAGAAGCCCAAACGTCTAGTAACTGTCTTCCCCATCCCAAGCGGTCAACGATTGTGCGTTGAACCTGAACCTCTATCTAACAGTCTCGACACACAGAAATAACTCAACAGTCGCGACCCTAAGGTCGTCCCAGTCTCCGATCATGATGTCAATATCAGGATACAGGAAATCTGGCAAGATATCAGTGTATGAATGTGTCCTGGGTGACGATATACTCAGGTACGTACATCGAGGTGTTACTAATATCTAGTATTCCTTACAAAATGTTACGACGAATGCCTGCACCCGGTTGTGATCCAGACGCGAAGTATCGATCGTAAATAATACGCGCACAATGTACATAATGAAACAATAAATATCTAAAATCTAAAATACAGGGTGGCAAGGTACACTTGCCTGCGTCCTGCTGTTGATGACGAGGATCCGGTACAACGTCTGTAAGCCTTTGATTTTTTCAAAAAAATATTAAAATTGGGATTTTTCGCGATTTTTTGGAATTTTCTGGGAATTTTCTGAAATTAAAATCAGGGTCTTGAATTATTATATGATTTTTAATTGATATTAAACAATATTAAAATATTGTGAAAATAATATTTTTGGGTGTAAAATGGAAAACTGGACTTAAGATAATTTTTCTGGAATTTATCGGGCCCTGGACCTATTTTTAAATGCCTAAAAACTATTTATTTATTTATTTACTAATTAATTAATTATTATTATTATTATTATTATTATTATTAATATTATTTTTATTATTATTTTCTTTATTTTCCGGCCCAGCCCGCGAACCCAGCCCAACCCGGCCCATTAGGGCCCAGCCCACGACCGCCTAGCGGGTCGGGTCGGGTCCACCCGCACCCGACCCGCACCCGCAGACCCGTCTCCCCATTCCTCCCCAACCCCGAGTCCTCCGGCGCCTCCGCCGCATGCGCCGTCCCGCCCGGCCACGCGGCACCCTGCCCGCAGCCACGCGCCTCCGCCCCGCGCTGGCCGCCGCCTCTCTCGGCCCCAGCCACCGTCCCAGCCCTATTTAATCCCCCGCTCTCCCCTCCGGCTACCCCCAAAACCCTAGCCACCTCGCTCCACCGCCCGCTGCACCCTCCGACCACCCGCCGTCACGCCCTAGCTCCGCCCAGCGCCACCCAGCCGCCCTAGCTCCGCCCAGCGCCACCCAGCCGCCCTCCTCTGCTCCTCCTCCGGTGCCACCCGCTCGACCCAGCAGCAGCAGCCGCTGCCCTTTCCCTCGCCGCCAGCAGCATCCGGCGCCGCCCTCGGCTCCGCCGTGCCTCCGCCCGGCCGCGCCCCAGCGCCCCCGACCGCCCTCGACCTTTCCGCCGCCGTGCCGACCACCGGAGCCGCCGCAGCGACCCCTAAACCCTAAAACCCTATTTTTCCCCAAACCGGACACGACACAGGACACAGGACACAGTGTCCTCGTGTCGTGTCGGACACGGTGAAGCCCGGTTTCGAGCCCTGTTCAGGTACTCATAACTTTCGCCTCGTAGCTCTGTTTTCAATTCCGCAAATTGCGTTGTGAAGCCTGTATGACCCTCTCGGTGTCCGGACAAACTGTTCGGGGCATCGCGTCCTGTGGTGATCGCACACCGCGATCCAAAAACAGGAAAAACCAGACCCTGTTTCACCCCGGAACTGAGTCCGCCCCGCCAAACGGGACGACTTGGTCGCGTGCGGTCTTCACAGATACGTACGCATCATCTATACGGACGTGTGGATTTTCGTGGAAGCTGATTCGGGTGTGCGTGCACACCAGAATCAACGCGTATCCGCGGACATCGCCCCGTATCCGCATTTTCGGCAATTCACCCTAACTTCGTGCACACACGTCGGATCGAGACGAAACTTACGCCATCGGACTCGTAGCGATACGCTGGTCCTGTGGGTCAAGTTTGGTTCGATTCTGAGAACGTTGACGAAATCGCGTGTCGTGGGCCCCACAGGCCCCGCTCGATGGGCGATTTTGTGTTCGGCTCATCGGAATTCAAATCTGGAAGTTCCGTTGGGTTCGTATCAGCGTTCCTGACCTGTTGACACTAAGTTTGGTGAAATTGGAGACCGTTGACCCGGACACATTTTTCGGTGCAAAGCGGGCCCACCGGCGGACCCCGTTTTGACCCGAAACTGCCGTTTTTGCCCTTGTCTCCAAATTGGACCCAAGGACAGGCGTTTCTAGCTATTTGACATCTTCTGAGCATGATGGTAATGTCTATTTCAGCTTTTGGACTCATCTCTAGAATTTTCCTCCGAGAGCCAATATTAATCGGATCCAAACAACAGGCAAGTACCTGCACTTCAAGTTTAACCTTTATATTGTGATAAATAAATTCCCTGCTTTATAGTACCATTGATGATTATATGTAGAGTTAGAACACTAGATTTTATGTCTTGAATAATGTATTTCATGTCTTGCTTTTCATGTCGGGTGGGAGAATACCTAGAAGGCATGTAGTTTACCCTTTCCCCTGTATTGTCTAATAGCTGTTGGTACACGACTGTCCATCAGCCGGATCTCGATTGTATTGTCTAATAGCCGTTTATGACGGCCGGATTAGCCTTATAAACCCCTACATGCCAACTATGTATTCTAAAAACAAACACAAGTTCACACAGATAGTTCTGGTCATGTTATATTTCTTGCTGGCTATTGTAGTTTTATTTCTTGTTTCATTTATTTCTGTTTCTTATATTCCTGTTTACAGCTAACTCTGAGATATTAACATTCCTTTATGCAATTTCCTTAACATGATATCCAATGTTTAATTGTCATAAAATATTTAGTTTAATCTTGTTGTGCATTGTGTACTTTGCTCCTTTCCTGACTGGATCCGTTGTTTTAGGCGATGCTGAGAACCTTGTCCCCACCTATTATGATCCCTATGACGTAGCAGGTGACACAGTTGAGAAGCCGGTTCCCACTGAGGAGACTACCTTTGAGGAGTAGCCAACCAGTTAGCTAGTTTTTTTCCCTTTCAGCATAATACTCGGGTTTGTTCCCGATTTATCTTCTGGCTTTGTATTAACTGGGGATTTGATTGTCACAGATTAAATATTATGAAATCCAAGCATGCTTATTCCTGTGATTATCCTTGCCTGTTTATTATTGTGGATGAGATAGATAGTTATTGATCCCAGAAAATGTCCTAGACAGCGTACTACCGCCGACACTGCGGCGTAGGCTGGACGTGCCCACGCACTCGTGCCCGAATATCCGGGTGCGGGTCGTGACAACGTCCAAGTTCGCGGGTCCCGTAGTACCTAGAGACGAGATACAAAATCAATCAATAAACTATCATGTGGCAAACAAGGATGTGACACACGTCTAAATATATGCTCAGACTCAGCTACACTCACAATGACACGACGCTAGAGGGTTGACCAAGGTTGACTCGGAGCATGATACATCTAATCAAATTAAACATCTGTACAATGTCATCAATCCAAACCTCAATCTTACTATGTTCATCACAATATTCCGTGGTCCAACACATGATCTAATCCTCAGTTTTACCTTAGTGTTCACAGATATTATCATGCACATTGACGTTTCAAGCTCAAATAAATAATTATTATGCTCAATCCTCAATCACGGTCTCATGATTTGATATTATGTCTATTTCACGATCGAGCACCTTCTCCCAATGTCCATCAACATTTTAATATCATATTAATATTCGGCAATAGTTTACAACAGCTAAAACAACAATGACCAATATGCGTATATATATAATTTACGTCTTTAAACAACTTTATCATCAACTCCCGATATTTACCCAAAGATCAATATCCCTCTACCATTTATAAAATTAAATATGCTCATTGGTATTAATCAATGTGTTAATATCACCATCCTTTCTCAGCGTTAAATACATGTACAACAACTAATGCATATATTAATTGAAAAACCCTAACACCTCAACCTAGCATTATGAACCTTTATTTATTAACCAAGTAATTATCCTGAAAATTCCAAATACGAATATAACCCCTAACAAAGATCCAATTATCCTCAAGCCCTAACTTAATGTATTTCCATAAATTCCATTTTAAAAGCTTATGTAACTAAACCCTAAACAACCTCATTAAACACAAGATTCATTTGAACTACACTAAACTTTCACAAAACAAAATATACAACAATGGCCCTAACTAAATATATATCCATAAATTCTATTTTATTCCTATGGAATTAAACCCTAAATATTAGCTAAGTATCCCACAATACTTTAACATAAACCCTAAAACTAACAATACATAAAACAATATATATAAGTGTATAGAGAGGGGGGAGAATGGTATACCTCGATGAGGTGTTCGCTGGCTGGAGGGGGGTGATGGCCGGAGGAGGGTGATCGAGAGGGTGGTGGAACGGACCGTGAAGTTGGCGGGAATGCACTGGCCGCCGAAGCTAGTGGTGGTGCAGCAGCTCATGGAAATGGTGTGTTGTGGCTGCAGTAGCTCCCGGAGCAATAGCTGTGGCCTGACCGGAGTGACCCTGCCGTAGTAGCGGGGAAGATCAGTGACGCCGAAACTCGTGCTCGCCGGAGCAGTGGAGTGGTGGCGGGAATACAGCGGATCAGGGAATACTGGAGGAGAACGGTAGAGAAGCTCGCCCAGGGTATGGATTCGTGGTGGTGGTGGTGCCGGTGGTGTGCGGATGGGGGTGGCAGTTGGACGACCGTGGTGGTGGCGATGGTGTGATGGTGCCGGAGATGGAGGCTCATCGGAGCAGTGCAGCAGTGGAAGCCACGGGGGGGAAGTGGCCGGCACAGCAGCTCGGCCGGAGCAATGGCGGTGCAGCGGGAACACAGCAGGCAGTATGGCCGGGGGAGGGTGTCGTCTCGGATGGAGGAGAACGGGGATCACCGGAGGAAGAGAAGGAAGGGTTGGGGAGTAGTGATGCTCGCTGAGAATGGTAGGAGGGTGGCGGCATCGGGTTCTCACCGGAGAAGACGCGGGGGGGGGGTCGATGTGCTTCGCCGGAGGAACTGCTGAGGTTGCCTGATGATTCGTGGAGGTGGTGATGGACGACAGTGGGTGGTGGCAGCCGCTGGAGGTAGCGGGGGATGTCGACCGGGGGTTGGCCGGAGCGGGTGAGGGCCGGTCGGAGTAAGGGTAGGGTTGAAGTGAAACAGAAGAAGAGATGAAAGAAGAAGAAGAAGAAGAAGAAGAAGAAGAAGAAAGGAAGAAGAAGAAGTATGCTACGTATGGAGAGGAGGAAAGGAGAGAGAAATGGGGGGCTTCTCTAGGTATTGGGATTAGGTCCGGCCTTGGGGGAAGAGTGGTGATGAGGACATTAAATAAGGGATGTGATGTGGGAATGTGTGGTGTTGATGCTCCCCATTTGAATGAATGGCCAGGATTGTTCATGGAGATTTTTTATTTATAGGAGGGGTTTTTGACTAATCAATGAATGTAGGGCTTCTCCATTTGGCTTTGACCAATGAGGTATTGACACATGTTACAATATTTGCAAATTAGCCCCTTAAGTTTGGAAATTTGCACAAACACATGAAATAATGCAAAAATTGTGGGAGAATTAGTGTTTGGTGTTATGTAGGGTGAGGGGGTGTTGTGTGTTTGGCATGGGCTAAATTAAATGGGCATTAGAATTAAATGGGGATTAAAATAGGATTAGTCAAAGTTGGTATCCTCGATTTAATTAGATTAAATTGTGTCCCGTGTTTTTTAATTAAATGGGGGCACTTGGGGTCTCAATTTGGGAGTGACACAAAGGTCAAAAATGGTGTAGGCTTGGTGTCAGTCTTGGACCCTTTAGTTGGTCTGACTCAACAGGTTAAGTTGGTGTCTCAAAATTGATGGTAACGATATAGGTGTCCGATACGGGATTAAATATGGGATTTGGATACGGGAATTTATGCAATTAATTTAGGGCACAACGGATTTGATTTTGAGTGACGGAAAAGTCCAACGCCTAAATTGGCGGGTCAAGTCAAAAGTACGACAGTCTGTTGGAATTTATAGGCTGATGTTGGGCTCCAAATAATTCAACAATGGTAGGGCGCGCCAAGGGTTTAATTAAAATACTCAGACATCTGTAACCTTACTCTAAACCTCAATTAATCGCTGTTATACCAACATTTTCCTTTCCATACCAGACTATCTATAGAAATATTTGAGGGGTGTTTATAGTTATTCTAGATTACATCGGCGTATCACATGTTTCCTTTCTGTTTTACTATGACATGCTATTTTTGTACCTTGTTACGTCCCTCTGAAGACCTGGTTCCCTTCTAAGCATAGGTGAGGATGACTACCCGGAGGAGTATGGACCGGGTGTATATCCAGGAGCAGGACTTGTAGCAGAGGACGAGATCATTCCCGAGGACTTCACTTGATCACCAGTAGTGACTCAGCTTAGATCCGGTATCATTATCTAGTTAGCAAATATCGGCCCTAGTTATCTTATTGCTTCCTTTCATTCATTACTTGTATTAGCGGGTTTGTCCCCATGTGACTCTATCCATATTGTATTATGATACATTTTCAGACTTATTTTTCTTTCTGCACATTAGTAGACTTATTTTCTCTATGTGTTTTATATTTTTATGTCTTTGGATAAGATTAGTTATATTGTTTATGTTTAAATATTGGGTTATATTATTGTACTTTACAGCTTAGGTGCACTCCAACGGGTCCATTAGATTAGGATGCCCATCGAAGTGTACCCGCTGGCCAATGCCATGTGGCTCAGTTTCTTATAATTGGAACTGGGACGTGACACACTAGGAATTAAAGAGAATGAACAAAATTATACAAAATGAGCTCCGTATCACACCGTATCATGATACTGCATACTCGTGTCCAATTATGGACATGTAGCTAGTTTTTCAACCTCGATCTAAGTCCAATTAGACTAAATAGGTCTCATGACACACACTTGATGTGTCAATCTCATAATTCCTCCAAAATGCACACAAAAACCTATATAGAAGTCACAATACACATTAATTGAGCCTAAAACTTTTTCATATAGGTAGTAGCCCTATACCATGGGAGGGTTCCTAATAGTCCAAATGGTATTCCTAATTCTGAAATTGATAGAGAAAGGGTGAGATTGTACCTATTGGGAGATGGATTTCCAATAAACTCAAGTGGACCCAAGCTCCTAGAAATTCCTTCTCCTTGGTGCTCCTTGCCTCCTCCAAGCTCCTAGGCCTCCGTGATGGTGGGAATGAGTAGGATTATGAATAAATTGAGAGGAATTTGGTAGGGAAGGTTCTCAATTTGGAGAAGAACAAACTAGGGTTTAATTGAGTGTATAGAATAAGGTGAAATGAGCCTCTCTCCTAGGGATTAGGGTCGGGTCCCTTCTTTCCCCTTGTCCAAGCAATATAAATAGTCTATAATATCCCTTGGGGTTTGTCATCAAGAATATAATAGTTAGGAAGCTTCTCTTCCTAAAGAAGGTTAAGTGTAAACACTAATCTAATCAGATTGGTTAACTAAATAGGGTTCAAAGTGACTAGTCTAATAAATGGGTTAAGTTGTCATGTCAAGTTGGTTAGGTCCACTAGGGTCATGTCTAATCAAGTAGCCCAATCTACCAACCAATAATAATAATAGTTACAATATTTATAACATGCACAATATATATATATATATATATATATATATAATATAACCTAATATTTATATTAATGCAAAATGATAAAAATATCCTTATTCTGGAAATGTGGTAGTTAAATACTCACTCTTAATGCTCAACACATATGCCTCTGATACTACAAACATCACTAGCATACACTCATGGACACTTACCCTTACTCATAGCTCCAGGATACCCATACCCAAATACATGATACAGTCTATGCTCATGATACTCTCTTACACCACACACACCCTCTGCACCAGGATTCCATGCTACTCACTGTTTATGTAACAATGCACAACTTACACCTATGGGTTAAGTCCTACACAGACACTTGGATACTCACATCCAAGACATACACTCTTACTCTAGGATACATTAGATACCCTTGACACATAACCACATATGACACATACCTGCACAGTTCATACCAATGCCTAGACACCTAATATAATTCCAATGTACACCTAGTTGTAGTATATGGGTAAGTGTTTGGAAACACATGGTTTTAGCTATTGCAGTGATGCTGTTGTATCCTCTGTTTACTTGCATAGTTGTAAGATCTGAACCTAAATGTCACAACCTGCACCCAGAATTTGGGCATGAGCCATGGGTATGTCCAGTCTACGCCGCAGCATCGACGGTAGAACGCTGTCTAGGTCTCAATACTACTAAACATAACTCACAACCTGTCAATGATATCAACTCCATAAGGAGGACAATGAATAAAACATTGCTCAACAGTTCAATAATATATATATATATATATATATATATATATATATATATACATATCATGCAATCATTTAAAAATAATAAAAAAATATACACAATACTTATAATAAATAAAAATAACAAAATTACCTCTATTTTAGAATGTGGTAGTGACACTAAAATACAGCAAACCTACAACTCAAGTTGCTACTTGTAGTACAATTGTTGTTACAGCATGTACCACTGTAAGTATAGTCCCTACAGTCCTGAATCCCCAACACTGTACTACCACCTGCTCCAATTGTTGCTATTGCTGTGTGCAGAATCCAACGAGCAATCCTGCTGTTGCTGCTTGCTTGTTCATAGCAGCTGCTACTACTAACCTCTCATTGAAAATACCCTCAGGCACAATACAATTCTGACCAGTAGTAGTAGCTACTATTGTGGCACTTGGCACTGCTGCCAAATATAGTCCACACACACACAAGTATAGGTATATCTATCACTCAATCTATATACACATCAAAACACAGTACACTTGATTTCCAAATTGCACATACACCCTCACTTATACTTGCCATCACTAAAACAACACTAACACACACTCATAAGTATATATATAAGCACACACCAACCTCACATGATACCCCCTCAAAGATACCAACTATATTGATACCAAGTATCTCATGATACACAAGCTCCATATCCATTATACCAAAAGAACAACCACTAATACCAAAAGAAACACCAAAATTTATATAATTGACATGAATACATATATAGAACAATAGATCTAAAGCAATCTATAGAGAATTGACACAAAGAAACACCAACACCCACAAATTACCAAATCTAGCCATACATATCATGATGTATCATGACACAACCACTAAGTATCCATTTATGGAAACTAGGACACAAGCACAACATAAATTGGATACCAAATTTCCTTTGGAAACAACATACAAACGCTTGGTGGATACAAATTTATAATTCCACCAAATTGACCATAAAAATACATGGATCTACTAGAAAAAGGTTCTCTACCACCTAATTCATCAACTATGAGGTAGAATCTAACTATTGGTAGGTTCCTATGGGTTCAATATGGGTTTCTAATATAGAAATTGGAAGAAAAAATAAATTTACCTTTTGGGAGTTGTGTCATAATGAAGCTCCGCGAATTTGGACACAAAAAGGATGAATTGGACACGATCCTCCTAGCTTGGCTCCTCTCCAATGCTCTTTCTTGTGCTCCAAGCTCTAGCTCCATTAGAATAAAATTTGGGATAAATTTGGATTTATTTAAGTGGTTGCAAGTAGAAATTGGGTTAGAATTGGGGGTGGCTTGGTGGAGAAGAAGACTTAAAGAAGAAGGTATTTTTGTAGAAAAAAATGTAATTAAGGGAATGACAAGGAGGCTGGCCACCTATAGGGGCATGGGATATTGGGTTATTCACAAGTTTGCTACTCTACTCACCTAATTTAAATCATATATCTAATGGGAAAGGAATCAATTAGTTATGGAGGAATCTAATTAGTTATTGATGATAACTAACTAACTAACTAACTAAAAGGGATATTCTATCCATGACAGTTGAAAAGTAATTAATTCTAAACTAACCACTAATTTAATATAACTAATATTATTAACAACCAAAAACAAGAAGGCAAAAATACCCCCAACCTAATTTTAGGTGGTTGCAAATCTACCTCCCTTAAAAAAACTTCGTCCTCGAAATTTAAGGTAGGCTAGTATAGGAAGAAAATAGATAAGCGAGAGATCATACGTTACCTGTCAAGGTAGCAGGATCAAGGAATCCTTCATAACATAAAGAATAACGAAAGCATAAAAATTTGGGATAATTAGGAAAATTTTGATCAACTTCAATAGTTTAGGTAATGTTTTACAAACATCATTCTAGAATGCAATCAAAAAGCTTGTAACAGTCTTTATCATAAATTCTAGGAGAAAGGACATGAATTACTATAATAGATTCAATCTTCTAGGGTTCTAACTTATTTACTAGAAAAAGGTATAAAGGAACAATCACAAGTTGACAAAAATACCCCTAACTTAATTTTAGGTGGTTACACGTCGCACCGGTCTCTTGGTTGCTTTTTTTGATTGGTTGAGGGGTTGCAGCTGTTGAGCTTCATTTTTTAATCAATGTCGTCAAAATTAGTTGCAGTTCTTCTAGTTTTTCTTCCATGTTCTACACGCAGACGTTAGCGTCTCCTCCAGTGACGTCACCCAACCATGTAGACTGGCGCACATCTCTCTTCGTCGAAAGATAAGGTATCAGAGGAAGCATAGATCAATTCTTTGCTTTTGGCCTCAGATTCAGACCCGATTGATAAGCTACCCCCATAGGTACTAGCATATTACATAGAGCGACTCATTGACCTTGTTCCTTGGTAGACACATTAGACAGAGCATAATTAGACTGAAATCCTTTGCTCATCATCAAAATATACTGGATTTACGACCAACGTTGGAGGTTGGTTGGCCTCTTCTGACTCTTAGGTTTCTTCCGGCTAGACTCGTGCCCCACCATGTTGACAGAAGCATAGAATGGTATTTTGTTGGAAGTTTGTTATGGCCGTCATCTTCGGATCGGTGGTGAGACTGCTTAGAGCCTATCAAAGTCAGAAGGCTGTACGAGCATTGTACAATGCTTGGAGCAATGGTACCTAATTAGAATCTGATGGCAATGGGTCAGGCGAGGACACGAAGCCTCGGGATCATGAAGGATCTTTTTTCTTCGCTTAAGATGCTCTCGCAGGACTAGATTAGTCTGGCATAAAACTTTTGCTATAATGGGGCATGTATAACAATGATAAGACATTGAGAAGATACTTCTAGCAAGTTGATGGCTGGCGCGGGATCGTCTACCCCCAGAGAATTGATTACTTCTGCGGGTAGGTCATTCTTGGAAGAATGCTTACCCCCAATAGCAGTTTCATGCAATGCTTCAGATTCTGGGGAGATACCTAATTTTCTCTCAAGTGTTAGGCTAAATAGATACCACCAACTATTGGTATCATCAGCTGCTGATGACGTCACCTTTATTTTGTGGGAAGAAGTTCCTGTGGCAATAACTCAAACATATTTCTCCTGGTTGTCACCTATAGTAACTATTTGACGGTGTGGGATTCGACTCTAGCTTTGCTCAGGATGTGCTCCACTGGTTTGCGGATACCAAGGGCCTCAAAATGCTCGGATAACCTCCTCAGGGGAGCAAGTTGTGCGTCCCGATTTAGCATTATCAACATTGTTGATGGTTATACTGGGTCGATATGGAGGTTCATCTTTGCGAGATGCTTTATGCGGGCCAGCATTGTTCTCTGAAACCGTCCATTCGAACTTCTGTTGATCGAAGTCTACTATCAAGGCATTGATTTCCCATCGATAGTATGTCGGATTGTATCACCACTTTATCGTTGTGGGAAAAAGTGTTCTCCAGCAAAGTCGCCACCTTGTTTCCATGCTCAAGAGACATGATCAGAGGTTGAAAACAAAATTTATTGAACTCGTCATCAGATTGGATTATAAAGAGGGTGTAATTACAATGGCGTAATAACAAGCCCGAGATTCTAGGAAAGTGGGATGGTGGAGGTCGGATCAAAGTTATACATTTGCTCCGTTGACTATCGGACACAGCTATGGAATGGAAAGTCTAGCAGGGGACGAGTAGGAGCTTGGTGTCACATGTTGATATACAGTACTTACATGCATATTACTAGTCATTTACTTTGGATATACCGCTACATATTTTACCTGTTTCTTACCTGTATGGTTATATGATTATTCTTGCTGACATATAGGTATGATACACGGATTCCCATTGCAAGACATGCTAGGTGACCCGTATATGATGCCTGACGTTTACTTGATAATGAATTATCCCTATACATACTTGTCTGGATTTATCACATGTTAGTAGTCGAACTGGTCGTATCGCGGATGCGACAGAAACAGTAGCATGGGGAGGAGAGAACATACACTGGACACTTGGACTACTTTCCCATATTATTACCGTTGTCTCATTCTCAAAGCTTCGGAGATTTATTAGTTACCACAGTTTTCTTATAGTGATTGCAGAGTACACCATAACAGCCCGCATGTATGAGTGTTGTTCTCAATTTGCATATCACATAGATTAGTCAAACTAGTTATGGTTAGTTGTACATAGACCCTTGTTTACTTCTTCACATGTTATTTACTGTATTTCATATGACATATTTCTTTGTATCTTGGTACGTTCCTCTGAGGACCTGGTTTCTTTTCAGGTTATTGTTGAGTGTTGACATAGGACTATTGGGATACTTCTTCGGGATCCAGGTATCTCTTGATGGTACCTTCTTTATTGCTCTTTCATAGTTCATTTCTAGTCCTAGTTTCTTAGGGCTTAGTTAGAATTGTGGATGTATATTATTAATGATTTGACACATTATCTTATTAAGATAGCTTATATGTATTCAGGTCGGACAAGAGTCTGGTTGGATGCGTAACTAGCTATTGCCACGTGGCCTGGTCCCGCATATTTTGGAACTGGGACGTGACAGACACAACTATGGAATAGAAAGTGTAGCAGGGGGACGAGAAGGAGCTTGGTGTCGAGGCTGTTGTTTTGTTGTCGCATTGGTCGTCATTTAAAAAGTTGCAAAGTATCGAGTATTTATAGAAGGATGATCGTCCGGTCATTATTGTTGAGTGGGGAGCTTCCATAGGCGCGATCGTGGACTATTATGGAGAATGCGTGACCCATGTTCCAACATGTTCGGTAGGGATCGTGACCCTATAAAGGAGTGCTTCCCTCTTGAGATGGCAGGTGGCTTACAGTTGGTTCAGTTTTACCCCACGTTAGAAGAAGGATAGTATTCGACGGTTGGCAAACGGTTTCCTATGTACACGGTTAAGCTGGAGCTCTTGGCGGAGGAAATGACGGTCGTGGGAGAAGTGGATAAAACTACCTCCCCACGTCATCAGATGTTTGACGAGAGTTATGGGAGTCGAGGAGTCATGGGAGACGTGGCATAGTGGAAGTCAAGAAAGACGTGGAGACGTGGCGTCCTAGGAGTCGAGGAGCGAGGACTCCACTTCAGATGTTTCGCTGGGGCAGATAGAGGGCACTAGACTCCTCTCCGCGGATGAAAGACACGCAAATTTAAGCTGCGTTAGAAGGAAAAAAAATCCCGTCATTTGTGGATAACATAGCCTAAAGATGGGCAGTGTGCTTGAGATGACACACCGCCTACAACACATAGTATTTTGATGGCCCATCACGTGGATGTGACATGCTGGGCTTTTCTTTTTATTTCGCTGGAGGATGTTGGCTGGAGTCTTCCACGAAGATAACGTGTTCCGAGCCTTCCTCCGGTGTTGTGGCTTTAAATCTTCCACTAGAGTCTCTTGGATTGGTCTTTCCGTGGGGATCTCTTGGAGTTACTTTTATGCTGGCATGAGATGTGCATTTGAAGATGTTTCATACTTCAACAATCTTGGGAGCCTCCTTTAGACCAAAGAGAGATTTTATCAGTTTGCATACCTTATCTCAAAGTCCCTTAATGATAAACCCTTCTGGTCACTTCATATAAATCCCTTTAGAAAAACTTACTAAAACTATAATTAGACTTGATCGAATTATAGCCACAAAAAAAAAAACCTATTATTTTAATAAACGAATTGATGGTATATGGTTGGGACGAATATGATGACAAGTTTTCGGCATCATAAAATCAATAACATCGCTCTCTTAAAATTGAATCCATATGCAACCGCCATGGATCAACACAATCACAACAAGATAACTAACACAAATCTTCAATGTGGGCATGGATCAATGTTAAATAAATAAACATAAAATTGAGCCTTTGGGTTATGGCACCATATGTAGATCATATATCAATCTTGACATCAAAAGTTTGAGCTGAAGCGAGTTAGGGATTACATCTTTAAGGCATGGTTGACCAAGTTCCTCCTACGATCTTCTATATCATTGTCGTGAAGCATCCCACAACGAGGATGCACCTTAGTTTCCACCCTGCAATGCATCTTCTGAAAGAGATGGAGAAGAGGGGAGGATGATGAATAACTTCGTAGGCAAGTTATTGGAGAAGAGATTAGTTGCTCGTAATATGAAACCCTCTTTATGTAGGCAACATGGAAACCGAAATGGGTGTAGCTACATAAGGATGGACACCTCATATTGAATCTGGGCTTGCCACACATGGGTAAGTCAAATTCAATCTGGACTGGACTAGAGCAATATGCTCCAATTCAGTCCAAAACCAATAATCACCCAACAGTAAAAGAATTTGAATGAGAGGAGGGACCGAGAGAGGCAAAAGATTAACACTAATTGCAAATGAGAAAAGAAATGAGTCGATTATTGTTAAATGACTGGGCAGGAGAAAAAGAAAAGAAGAGAAAGACGAGACCAATGTGATCTTTTTACAATTAACCCAATAATAGGTCAATTTATTTTACTAATATAAGCAGAAGCCAGAAATTTGTAACTCTATTTTATGCTAATTTTTTTAATACTTTAAGTAATGAGTAAGATATGAAAATTTTATTAAAAAATAGTAGTGTATATGCACATGAAACACCGTATTTTAATCATCTTTAATTAATTTTTTCATTAGGGTTATTTAGTAATAGGGTCTCACATAATAGTTGAAATCAGGGTTTGGGTCTCCAAAGTTTTCGGCATTAAACTTTGGGTTTCGAAATCACTGTTCATGTAGGCTAGTGAACAATAATTTCGAGATCCAAAGTCTAACACCGGACACTTTGGAGACCAAAATCCTAATATTCATATATATATATGAGACCATGTTACTAAATAACTCTTTTAAATATTTGAGAAGAGCAAAAGACACCAAATTAATAAATTATATTTGTCTTAATTTATATATATTATAATTATCTAGCGGTTCTTATTAAATTTAATGATCAATTTTAATCAATAAAATTTTTGATAAAAACATTAAAAAAAAATTCAAGCCAAAGCCAACTTTTTAGACTTGACCGAATTACATGCCAACCAAAAAATAACCCTCTATTTTAATAAACCAACGAATGGATGCTTTGTAGTTGGGCCGAGTTTGATGGCAAGTTTCCGGTAATTACCCATCTTTGATATTGGATAAAAGTAGAGCATTGTCCGCTCGTCTTTTCCGTGCGTTTTGCTTTCATCTACAACTTTTGCTTCGTCAAGAAGGTCAACCAGGTCTCCTCCCCTTTCTCGCTGACCATCACCAATGGTGAATCCAGCAGCAGCGACGGAAGAGGAATATAGCCCCCTTCTGAAACCATCTCAGGAGGAATTCGTAGCCGCTCCAGCAACAAAACCAACGAAGGACGAAGGGAAGGCGCCCACCAGTTGGACTGCTGATGGGATCCCGTTGGGTATGGGACACGGAGGAGGTTTCGTCGGCGAGCCGATGGACGCTCGATTTCAGTGGAGCTCCGGCCTCTTCTCCTGCCTCGGCCGCAACGATGAGTTCTGCAGCAGCGATCTCGAAGTTTGTAAGTCCTTCCTATCTATCTACCCACCCACCGACCGAATTCTATGTTACACAATACGACACGAACACGAACACTTTGATAATTGGGTCTGGATGAGTAAACCCTTTTGGTACATGCTAGATCATGATTATTTCTTTTCTTTTTTCTTTTGGTACATGCAAACCTGTTCTACCATGTTTTTTTTTTTTTTATTATTATTGTTGTTATTGCTGTGTGTGTTGTGCTGGATCAAGTCTGTGAGAGGTCGGGCCGAACCAGGGCCGGCCCCGAGCTCATGGCGGCCAGGCGGACTTTCAAAATGAGACCCTTGTACGTAATGTAAAAAAAATAAAATAAAAGTAAAATAAAAAAATGTCCTGACCAAGACTAACATAGTAACCACTACACCACAATTTATTTGTGATAAGAAAGGCTCATGTTACATACTAGTTCTATTTTCGGTACACAATTATTTATATATTTAAACTGAATATTTTTTTTTTTGGCTCTCCTAACCCATGGGGTCCTGGGTGGTCGCCCTAGCTGTCCTGGCTACCCTGGGCTGAACTCGGTTCGGTATGTTTGTTCCAGAACTGTCAGCAGGGTCTGCCTGAATTCGGTTGTCGGTGGGGCTGATGAGTTTTTGGGATATAATCTTTACCGTTGGTTGCTTGGTGGACGGCTACATCTGATGGTGCGCTACTTTTAATCTTTGTCTTTTCTTCTTAAGTGTGGTGAGTGGGTTGAACCTATTAGGACAAATGGTTCAACATTGTTTTTGTTAATCTTGTAATTTCACATAGTTATATAGATTGTGATTTGTCCAGGTGACACAGTCACCGACCATATACGTTGTGTATCAGTGCTTGGCGTTCGGGTAGATGAGATTGGTTATCTTAGGTGGGTTGGCCTAAGTTTTCGCTGCGGTCAATTTAAGACGGTGTCGGAGCACTTATAGGGCGTGTCTGATCCCAACGTCTGGTATCAGGACATCTGGCTCAGGTGTTTAATTTCCAACAACTGGTATCCGAGCTCTTAGATTCGCGAGAGGGAAAGTGTTACCATGTCTACGGAGCAGATGAACACACGTATGTTCACCCTTACAGGGGAGAACTATGCGATTTGGAAGCCAAGGATAGAGGATCTAATCTGGTGCAAGGACTTATATAGTCCGTTGGAAGACGACAATGCCAAGCCATCAGACAAAGCTGCTGAAGACTGAAAATGACTGGATCGAAATGCCGTTGGATTCATCCGCCAAAGGCTAGACGATTTGGTGTTTTACCACGTGTCCATGGAGAGTTCGGCAAAAGCATTATGGGAGAAGCTGCATTTGTTGTATGAA
Organism: Iris macrosiphon; assembly: GCA_036927795.1. Classification (NCBI taxonomy): domain Eukaryota; kingdom Viridiplantae; phylum Streptophyta; class Magnoliopsida; order Asparagales; family Iridaceae; genus Iris; species Iris macrosiphon. Next base: position 125,769,749 of record JAYESA010000009.1, on the reverse strand, counting down.
AAGAAGACGACTGGCAATAAGGCGTTTCTTATTCTCCAACTCGGAGTACACGGAGGGTGCTCCGGTGGCACAATATCTGAACGAGGTTCAGGTCATCATCAATCAGCTCTGCGATGAAGATTGATGATGAGCTTCAGACACTATTCCTTTTGAGTTCTCTGCCAGAAAGCTGGAAGACATTTGTAGTGTCGATGGGCAACTCCGCACCGGATGGAGTTGTCATGATGGAGGTAGTCGAAAGTAGTTTGTTGAATGAGGAGGTCCGGCGTAAGAAGATGGAATCGTCGCAAGAGTCTGCTCTGATGGCTTTTTATGGAAAGGAAAGACTCAAGTCACATACGAGGACAAGGGGAGTTCTCGGAATCTTGCGACTGTTGACGAAAAGGAGGACTGCTACGAAAGGGGTCATATCAGGAGGAACTGCATGAAGCTTAAAGCTGAGAAGGCCAAAGACAAGGATGATCAGGAGAATCTCACGACAATGGTAGATATCATCATCGCAGCGACCGACGCAGAGGAACCTTGTGATATGTGTCATGATGGCGATTGGATCATGGACACGGGAGCATCGTATCACACCACTTTACATAGGAGGATCTGTACGTCATACCGTAGCAATAGGTTTGGACGTGTGAAGATGGACAACAAATAAACAGCTGCAGTTGTAGGCATCGGTGATGTGCACTTGACAACGAAGCTTGGTGAGAAACTTATTCTCAATGGTGTGCGACATGTACCGAGTTTGTGCTACAACTTGGTTTCGGTAGAGAGGCTGGTGGATGATTGTTGTCACAGTTTGTTTGGGGACAGATTAGATGCTTACGAAGGGTTCCTAACAGCTGGCTCGAAGAGATTTGTGTTGTGGCATGTACAGGCTCAAACCGCTAAGTTGTATAGACATGCTATAAACATCGGATAGAGGCAGACATCGGATGGTGGCTCGAGGGATATTCGATACGAGTTAGTGAATCGTCAGGAACTGCTGAGGAGGGTCTTCGAGATGTTTTGAGGGTTACTGAGGATTCGGTTCATCGAGACAAAGCGACGAATGGTGATGAGTCAAAGATTGAGGGTCAGTCTGTCGGTCCTATGATAGATGGTCGGTCTCTTGGTGGGATTTTTTCTACGGGTCTGGTTTTGGTGACGGGTAGTTTGCCAAAGCTTTACGGAGTGACATCGGTTTCAGCAGTTCGAATCCAGGGAGGAGATCAGTAGGATCCAAGAAGCTCGTCGGAACGGTAGTATGTTTCGGTAGAAGACGGAAGTCGGGGACAGACAACCAAGACTTATGATGAGGCTGATCGTCAAGAACTTCTGTGTTGGCCGTGTCACTGATATTAGTAGGATCCCAGTGGTGCAGGAGGTGCTACGAATGACAGCTAGAGTCGACGTGGCGGTCGAGGAGCTAGAGATGAAGGGCGATTCAAAGTAGCTCGGGGGATCGAAAATCAGTGGCATGGGGGAGCAGGAACTCTGTTGCGGGACGACAAACATGGAGTTCAATTGAGGAGCCATGGGAGTCAGCACCTCTCATCGGACTCCCTGGCCGAGTTCGATCCCTGGTCGAATTCGGGTCGAACTCGGTGTGTTTGTTCCATAACTATCAGCAAGGTTTGAACCGAACTCTGCTTGAGTTCGGTTGTCAGCGGGGTTGATGAGTTTTGGATATATAATCTACACCGTTAGTTGCTTGATGGATGGTCAGATCTGATGGTGGTATACTTTTAGGATTTTCTAAACCCTAAAATTAGATTTCTTAACATATTTATATGTGTGAGGGTGGAGGTACAAAGAATAGAGCACAAGGTGAAGATTGAGGGTGCTTGTCCACAGGAAACCTAAGAGAGTCGTCCACGAATTGCATGATATACCCACACACTTATATATGCTCGAAATTACACTCCGTTTTGGATTTCTTACTAGGCTTTTCGAAAGCAAATACCGATAAATGCAGCTTCTTGACGAACAACAAATCTTTTATATTGCTCTACCAATAGTGATAGTTGGAACCGTTCAGATTTATCATGCGCACTGGCTTCACATCATTCTTTTCTACCCGATTTGACTGTCAACCACTTGACACCTTGTAACCACATGCTCTCATACCACTATGTTTGGAACGAACGTAGAAATATCGTTCCCCAAACTGGAAGAACTTATTGAGGACCGAAGAAAAGTCAACCCAAACACGATTCCAAAATCCAAATCACACACAAGCACAACACTAACACAAAAATATTTATTTGAAAATCCTGACAAAAAAAAACCCACAGAACAACGAAATGCGATACGAAAAATCCTCCACTAATGGAATAAAGAAAGTACGACGGCTCATTTATAAACTCCTCCACTGATCCAACACATATCACCATAATACTGAAAGTAGATTACAATGAGTAATAAAAGGATTACCAAAGACGAAGAAATATTGAAGAACTCTCGAAGCAATCTCTCTTTAAATCAACTCTCGAAATTCCGAATTACCTCTTCCTCTCCTTGAAAATTGCACCATTGAGAAAACTCTATCATTCCTAATTGATCTAATGAGATTAGGATTAGGGAATCCCTATTTAAGTTACATAATCTCGAGATAACATGGACCGTTGATCTCGATCCAATGGTATTGTTAAAGCGTCCGTTTTGGGCCTTCATCCCCTACGGCGGTGTGCCGTCAGTCTACCGCCAAAAGGTTGGGGTGCAGTAGCACCGACGGTATACTACGATATACCGTCTGCAAGTTCTGGAAAAAACATCATCAACGCCATACCGACGGTATACTAGCGTATATAGTTGGCAATGATAGTGCTCTATTCTGAGCCTGATACGGACTATAAGGGAGCTCTCTTGTCGCCATCAACTCCCCGAACTTCTTCGACACATGGATGACGCTTGTCGCACTTTGGAATAGTCTCCACATGGGTTGGAAATCCCACCCAACACCAACATTGGGGAGGAGGATGATGAGGTGATTGGACATTTGAGGCAGAAATAGTCATAAATTATGTCCTTTGCACATTGCTGATGAATGTAAATGAAGGTTAACGAAGGGTCGTCAATTGCAAATGCTCAAAAGCTTGTGATGGTGATTTGCCAATAAAAATACAATAGGTACCAACCTGCTGTTGGGAACGAAAGTGCGAAAATCGTTCCCCAAACCAGAGAGTACATGCGAGAGAACTGAGCAAAAGCACACAAACCAAAAATGCTAAACACACTTCGCAGACAGAGATTTTTACGTGGAAAACCCTTGCGGGAAAAAACCAAGGGACGATCGAAGTCCAACCCTGAAAAGCCTTCACTAATGGAATAAGAAATATATCGACTTCTTACAAATTTCTCACCGATCCAAACAGGATCACCACAACTCTTTGGAATAGAAAATAGATCACAGACAAACGAAGAACGGAGATGAGAAAAGAATTACCCGAAACCGATCTTCTCTTCGAAATAGCCTTCAATCTCTTACTCTCTCCTTCCAATGTTGTAAAAGCACTCTTGTCTCCTTTTACAATATTTTTGAGATATATGTGATATATTTTAGGGCTAGGAGACACCTAATATATATAGCCTCAAACCCACAACTAGTATTCCTATTATATATAGGAATACCCAATCCAAATACATCTCCCAGGCTCAAACGACATTACGCCTCGATGGCAAACGACAATACGCCCCGCGGGAGCGCCAGGGCGCGGTAATTCGGGATCGGGGCTGACAGAAGATGGCAACAAAGATGTGTCGAAAGCTGTTGTTATTGGAGATATGCATTTGAGGACAAAGGCGGATGCAGTTCTCGTTCTCAAAGATGTTTGTTATATCCCTGATATCTGTTTCAACCTGGTGTCAGTTGGAAGGTTGGATGAAGATGATTTCTTCAACCTCTTCGGGAACGGTCAGTGGAAGCTTTCCAAAGGTTTGATGATGATCGCTAGAGGAATCAAGAAGTCCAGACTCTATTATATGGAAGGGAGCGCACATGGCACACATAAAGTGAACGCAGCTACTGATGCGTCTACTGAGTTGTGGCACAGGCGGCTCAGGCCATATCAGCGAGAAGGGGATAAGCTACTTGGTGAACAGGAAGGTGATCCCAGGGCTAAAGTCTACAAAATTGGAGAGATGTACGCATTATTTGGTGGAAAAGCAAAATATGGTGCCTTTCCAAAGTCACCCAAGTTCAAGGAAGTCGGCGTTGCTCGAGTTGATTCACTCGGATGTCTACGGTCCTATAAAGGTAAAGTCTATTTATGGTGCTTCTTATTTTGTGACTTTTATTGATGATTGTTCCAGGAAGGTTTGGGTCTATGCCTTAAAGACCAAGGATCGGGTGCTGTCCACTTTCAAAGAGTTTAAGGCCTCCGTTGAAAGGAAGACGGGCAAGAAGCTACTATATGTTCGTCCGACAACGGCGGCGAGTACATTGGTCCCTTTGATGCTTATTGCAGAGAGCAAGGGATACGACACCAGAAGACTCCGTCGAAGAAACCTCAGAAGACTCCGTCGAAGACACCTCAACTCAGCTCAATGGTGTAGCGAAGCGAATGAACATGACGCTGATGGAGAGAGTACGGTGTTTGCTGTCAGAAACAAACTTGTCGGACAGCTATTGGGGTGAGACACTTTACACAGCTGCTTATGTTATTAATTTATCTCCTGGTGCTCCTTTGCAGGGTGAAGTACCTGACAAAGTATGGTACGACAAAGAGCCATCATACAATCACCTGCGAGTGTTTGGATGTAAGGCCTTCGTGCATGTACCGAAGGATGAAAGATCCAAACTTGAGCTGAAGACGAACGGTGTGTCTTTGTCGGCTACGGTCGGGGTGAGTTTGGCTATAGACTCTACGATCCAGTGGAAAAAAAGCTCTACAGAAGCAGGGACGTGGTTTTCGTTGAGGATCAGACCATGACCAATACTCGGGATTCCGAGATACCTTCTGAGGCTGAGGAATTGCCTGAGTTAGAGTCATTTCGCTTCGAGCAGTTTCCAGAGGATATCGCAGAGGATCCAGTTATGGGGGAGCCAGTACATGAAGTTGCTCCCAACCTTGATCATCAGCCTGCTGATGGTGGTCAGGATGACCCTCAGGAGGATGAGCATGCTGAGGAGGTAGTTCATGAAGGGGAGGAGGCTGTTGATATACAACCAGTACCAGTGGTTCTGTAGAGGAGGAGCGATAGAGAGCGTCGACCATCTACAAGATACTCACAAGGTGAGTATGTGCTATTGACTAACGGGGAAGAGCCCAAAAGTTTTGCAGAGGCTATGGAAGACAAACACAGGCAGGAGTGTATGGAGGCTATGCAGGAGGAGATGAGTTCCTTATAGTCCAACTCCACTTATGATCTGGTGTGGTTGCCAAAGGGCAAGAAGGCTTTGAAAAATCGATAGATATTCAGAGTGAAGCAGACAAATGATGCTACTAGTCCTCAATACAAAACGAGGCTGGTCGTTAAAGGCTACAGTCAGCGGAAGGGCATAGATTATGATGAGATCTTTTCGCCAGTCGTCAAGCAGTCGTCTATTCGGGTGGTGCTAGCATTGACAGCCAGTTTCGACTTAGAGGTCGAGCAGATGGACGTGAAAATGACATTCCTTCACAATGATCTTGAGGAGTTGTACATGGAGCAGCCAGAGGGATTCTATGAGAAGAGCAAGTCACACTTGGTCTACCGGTTGAGGAAGAGCTTGTATGGTCTAAAGCAGGCTCTGAGGCAGTGGTACAGGAAATTCGAGTCGTTTATGGGGAAGCATGGTTATGCACGGACTACGTCGGACCACTGTGTATTTGTGAGGTACTTTGCCGAGGATGATTTTATCATTTTATTGCTCTATGTTGATGATATGCTACTGGTGGGTTGGAATGCCACTAGGATAGTGGAGTTGAAGCGCCAACTGGGCGCGACATTCTCTACGAAGGATTTGGGCGCAGCGAAGACTATTCTTGGGATGGAGATTAGTCAAGAGAGAGAGAGAGTCCAAGCTGCTACACTTGTCCCAAAAGAAGTACATTCACCGAGTACTTCAGCGTTTCGGGATGGACGGATCGAAGAAAGTGAGTAACCCCCTTATGGCTCACTTTAAGTTCACTGAGGAGCAGTGTCCATCTACCGAGGACGAGAAGGAAGATATAGAGCGGGTTCTATATGCCTCAGCTGTGGGGAGTCTCATGTATGCTATGGTGTATATGAGGCCAGACATTGCTCACGCAGTTGGCATAGTTAGCAGGTATACTTCCAATCCTGGAAGGGTATATTGGAGTGCGGTCAAGTGGATTCTACGATACCTTCAGGGCACTGCCGATTGGAGACTTTCTTTTGGTGGTGACGAGCCGAAGCTGTTTGGGTATACCGATGCTGATATGGCTGGAGATGTAGACACGAGGCGATCGACTTCGGGCTATGTGATGATGTTTGCTGGTGGAACGGTATTGTGGCAGTGGCGGTTACAGAAGTGTGTTGCCTTGTCGACGACAGAGGAAGGGTACATTACAGCGACGGAGGATTGCAAGGAGTTGTTGTGGATGAAGTAGCTGCTGCAGGAAATAGGGCTAAAGCAAGAGCAGTACCCTTTGCTTTGCGATAGCCAGTGTAATTCACATTGTGAAGAACCAGACATTTCATAGCCGGTCCAAGCACATTGATATCCGATATCATTGGATACGGGATGTGGTTGAAAAGAAGGAAGCGACGCTTGAGAAGGTTCATACGGATGACAACGGAGCAGACATGTTGACAAAAAAATTTCCAAGGAAAAAGTTTGAGTACTGCAGACGGATCGTTGGGATGACGACCCCCTCCACATAGTTGTGAAGGAGAAGATTTGTTGGAGTGGGTGGGGTTCCCAACCTATATGAAAAATACCCCGGAGTTGGATTGAGTATTCCTACATATAATAGGAATACCTCAATATATTTGGATTAGGTATTCCTACATATAATAGGAATATGTCAATGAATTTAGATTTGAATGGGATATTTCTACATATAATAGGAATATGTTAATGGATTTGTATTTGGATTGCGTATTCCTATATATAATAGGAATACCTCACTTTGCTTCCCCTTGTCGTCCTTCTTCTCTCTCTTCCAAGCGAAACAGTTCCGCTTGATGTAACCCTTCTTACCACAATGGTAACACTCCGAGTCCTCGTACCGACCCTTGGACTTGCCCCTACTCTTGTCTCTGCCACCACCTGGATCCCTGCTCTTGTTCCTTCCGCGGCTAGTTGAAACTAGCGCCTTTGAGTGGGATGTGGATGAAGTGTCCTGAGAACGTCTCCGCATCTCTTTATTCAGTACCCCGCTCTTGGCAAACTCCAGACTGAGCACGCCTTCCGGAGCAGAAACGATCATAGACACTCGTACGGTTTTCTACGAGTCTGACAATGTACACAACAGCCATAGTCCCTGAACCTCGTCGTCGAACTTGACTCCCATCGAGGATAGTTGGTCAACCACGTCCTGGAACTCACTCAAGTGATCCGTAATAGACGCATAATCTTTGTACCATAGACCCATCATCGTTCGGATCAAGAACAACTTGTTTACCCCGGTTTTCTTCGTATATAAAGATTCCAACTTATCCCACAGCTCTTCGCGTACTCAATATTGGCAACGTGATTGTACACGTTCTCGTCAACGAACTGCCGGATATATCTACACACCTGTATATGCTCGAACTTTCAGTCCTCTTCGAATTTGTCATTGGGCTTCTCGGACGCAAATACTGGAAGATGCAGCTTCTTGACGAACAACAAATCCTTCATCTTACACCTCCAATAATGATAGTTGGTACCGTTCAGGTTTATCATGCGCACCGGCTTCGCGTCCATTTCTACTCCCTGGTTTGAGTGTCAACTTCTGACACCTCTCTGAACTCGAGAACCTGGCTCTTATACCACTTTGTTGAGAACGAAAGCGTGAAAATCGTTCCCCAAGCTAGAGAGTACCTGCGAGAGAACCGAACAAAAGCACACAAACAAAAAATGCACAAACACACTTCGCAGACATAGAGATTTTTACGTGAAAAATCCTTGCAGAAAAAAACCACGGGACGATCGGATTCCAACCCTGAAAAGCCTCCACTAATGGAATAAGAAATACACCGACTTCTTACAAACTTCTCACGGATCCAAACGTATCACCACAACTCTGTGGAATAGAAAATAGATCACAGGCAAACGAAGAACGGAGATGACGAGAAAAGAATTACCCGAAACCGATCTCCTCTTCGAAATAGCCTTCAATTTCTTCCTCTCTCCTTCCAATGTTGTAAAAATACTCTTGCCTCCTTTTGCGCCTGCAAGTGTTAAGGTATTTAAATAAAATTTGGTATATAAGCTATGTGGTATATGTGATACATAACTACTGTGTCTGCGCTCATTGGAGAGTGAGTTCGCTGAGCAAACTCATATTGCAATCCTTGTAGAGGTTTACAATTGATACTCCCGTGTAGATTTATATAGTTACAGAGGAACCAAGGTTTCCCTGTATATCTCATTATATTTTGGACTTATTCACAAATAAATACCATAAACTATAATGTTTTCGCAACTAATATCTTGAATTTTTTATTAGCGACTAGATACCCTGAAATTGAGCCGCTAGCAACTTGGTACTTCTAGTTAGTTGACAGTCATATTATTCTCTTCCTTTTGATATAGGCAAGGTTGAAATGTTCGAAATTTGGCAAAAAGTCAGAAAATTCAGTAAATGTGTTGTAAAAGTTCGGATAAAGCAAAAAAATTACAACTATATATATGATAGCTATATTTTATATAAATTTGAAAAAAAAGATAGAATATAGAATAGAACATAAAAGGATAATGATTGTTTCTCTTTTTCAAATCGAGTTGGACCCAAAAAAAATGAAAATCAAGGTTTTGTTTTACTTTTTCGAGAGATTGGGGGACACCTTTTTTTTTTTCTCTTTCTCATTCGAGATATTGTTGGCAATTAACCAACCTATTAGTGTACTGTACTGATCCCATTTTTTTAATTTCAAAATGACTTAAATAGAATGTCGTTTATGATTAAAGTTACACCACAAAGTGAGTTCTTATTACTATTTTATTCAACTCACTAATTTCACAATGAATCTGTTGTCCCGAAATCACAGTTTTGGTCAATATCATAACTAATGAGTCCATTTTTTCTTCCACCTATGTAACTCTGTTAAGTTACAATTATTTTACTCCATGTCTTTTCTTATGAAGAAACTAAAACAATTTGGACAAGCTATATGGGTCAGATTCCTTTCAATTGTACCCATCATATATTTAAATTGGATCCAGATTTAACCATAGCAACACATAGATCTTAGACTATAAGTCTATAGTGAATGAGGAAACTGAAGGCAATATACACTCTCAAGGCATCACTTGTTGTTTGAGAACTAGTTTTTAATAACTAATTTAAAGAGAAAGTTGTGAGTATATAAATAGTCACCGGTGTGAGTGTTGGCTACTTCTCAAGCAAACTAATTTAGTCCCACATTGAGTGGTTATTATAAATAGGGAAGGAGGCCATATGGTTTGTTGGTGTTTCACATGGTTCTGGTCTTTGGGTGGAGGTCTATTTGCTCAGTCCAAACAAGTAGCAAGCACGAATTATTCGCAATTAATCGCGACTTTAGTGAATAAAATGGAAAATTTTCGTTATTTCTGCAAATTCTTCCCGAATAAGTGAACTATTCACATATATAAGCTGAGTGTTGCATTCACGAATTATTCACGACTTTTTTTAATAAGTCGCGAATATTGTTACTATGCCCTTATCATATCAGTTTTAACACCCAATTCAATTCTACCGTTACCGGCCAACATTGGGATTCTTTTTCAGTCAACTTGTCAAAATAAAATTGATAAAGAAAGAGAAGTATGAAAAGAATAGTATCGTCACAATGATTCAGTCATGCAATGTAATCGATAAATGTGTTTTCAATCCAATATACAATTTGTCGAAGTTATATATGTATAAATTTCATAATATTCATCTATCTTAATATTATTCCTTCAAAGCTATCTACGAGGAATATTTTGTCAAGAAGAAAATAAATAAACAATAATATGTGTTGTGGGTGAATGATTTATTAATGTTGAATATTATTCCACTAAAGCTAACAAGAAAGAACAAATAATACATAAAATATTATCTACATCTATTAAATTCTTTTTATAGTTTTTAATAATTATAATTATTTTGTTTTTATTGAAACGTAGAACTTTGAAACTTCGATCTGAAACAACTGCTGATATTGCCAAAACTGATACTCATAATAGTTTGGAACTGATTATATTGTGAACCTTGATGAAGACATATGAACGGCGCAATAATAATGTATCACTCTTAATTAAAGAAGAGAGGATGTCTTCTGGTTGTTCTGCTGCTTTTATTTAAGTTTAAATAAGGCAGAACGGATCTAAGAAAAATTGTTTTATGGTTTTCATTGATTTGTATTGTTAATAAATCATGTGCAAAAACACGATTTTTTTTTAGTTTGGTGATTTAGCTATATTGAAGATAAAATCTGATATACGACATTGGTATGGTAGAAAGAATGAATGACATATGAACTGATAAGGTTCATTTAGCTTTTCGGCTTATGTTGAGTTAGTTTCGATTGCTGCTCTGTTTTTGGATATCTTAAAGATGACCCAAAACCATTCTAATAGGAGTAATGCTTGCTTTTCGTGTATGTTGCTTAATTTGTTAGGACCTGAAGAGTCACACACAAATAAGGAGGTTTAGACAAGAAAATCGAATAATAGGCTTTTATTTATAATTTAATTAATTTACAACAAATCTTATCAGTAAAATCATGATACAAATTGATCGTTATAAGGCTAGCACCAAATATGTTATTTGTTAAGATTCTCGTCACTTAAATGTATGGAAGCTTTGCTCAGCTTTGATTGTCTTGATATCAACTGATTTTTCTCGAGAAGGCTAACATGTGTTTATATTGAACTGTCTTAAGCTGACTACGATTGTATGTTTAGGTCTTCTTGGCAGCTTTGTTCCCTGTGTACTCTATGGAAGTAATGCTGAGAGGCTTGGCTCAGACCGTGGGACATTTGCAAATAACTGCTTGTTCTATACTGGTCTCTATATGCTTGGAAACTCTTTCTTTGGTTGGAACTGTGTAGCACCATGGTTCTTATATCCTAGCCGTACGTCTCTACGCCGTAGATTCAATCTTGAGGTAAGTTCTTCTTCTTCTTCTTCTTCTTCTTCTTCTTCTTAAGTCTAATAAGTTGTTTTGCACTAGCGTATACTGGACTTCAAAGTGATTGATCTTGGAGCTGCTCTTAGCATGCAAACCCATGCTTTGTTCTTTATATTTGATTTATCATTGAACTGTTAATCACCATTGAATAAGTGAGTAAGCTTAAAATAATCTGAGAATACAATAGATAAAAAGGCATTTCCTTGCTTTGAATTCCCTGAAACTAATATATCAATCATAAACACAATATTTGACGCGGTAACTGACACTTGTATCAATCTATCAGATGGAAAAGATCAACAATCCTTTGTCTCCATTCACATACTGAGAAAATATTTCCACTGTGATATTGGATATCTGCGGAGATGAAGAATCTCCTTGTCAAGGTCTCTGCTGGCGATGAAGAAACCAGATTGTCCACTGTTACCATGGGTTTCATAACATGCACACTAAACCAGTTAAATTCTTTGGGAAAACAGCTTTGATGGATTATCTTTACACCTGGTTTGTCATTTCCGTTAGTCTATCTATGGTCTCAAAATTGTGCGCTGGTTCGACAAATTCAACCAGGTCATTCAGCAGATTGCTTTCTCTCTAAATGTGATTGATTCCTCTCTTTTCATTCATTCTTGGCCCCAAGACATGGCTATTTTTCTTGTCTATATGGATGATGTTATCCTTCGGTCGATGATTCACTTGGCATGTCCAAAGTGACATCCATCTTTCCGGTCATTTTTACAGTAAGGACTTGGATGATTTGCAAGACTTCCTTGACGTTAAAGTTGTTCATAAGGATGGTGCCTTCTCTCCAAGCAAAGTTTTGAAAGAATCTCTTGCTGGGAACCGAATTTTTTGGTTGTTGTCCTGATGAACATATATGGATTAGAATGTTTGTCTCTCCAGTATTAGCTCTGATGCACCTCTCTCAAATTTTGGCATATATGGTGATCTTGTTGGGAAATTATTTATTTTATTGTTACTAACACAGACATTTCCTTTGTTATGAGTATTATGAAGCGGTTATGTAGTCGTTTAGTGTTTCTCAGCTTCATGTTATCAAGCATATTATTCCTTACTTGAAGAAGTCTCTAGGTCAGTTATCACTTTCCTCGTCACCAACTCTTGGTGTCTATTTTGATGTTTACTATGTGGTTATTACCGCTTTACTAGTGGTTTATGCACTTTCTTCGGAGAGTACGTAGTTACTTGTTGATGGAAGAAACAAACATTGGTCGCACGTTTTTTTGTCGATGTAAGGAAACAACATGTATTGGTGGCGGAAACTATATTTAAAGTTTTTTGATACACCACCTGCTAAGAATTCTTTCGTGTCTGTACCACGCATCCTATGCTCGAATCTATTGCATGTGAACCCCTTCGCATACGTGATCAGACGTTTCCTCCAAATGATTTAAGGATCAAAATGAGTCGTGATTATCGTCTTATGCATGATCAATTTTTAACTCGGCATGTCTTTACCTTATCGACCTATACCTATCGCATAACCAATAACAAACTTGATATGATAATCTAGAGCGTGTCGTGCACATATAGTATTCAAGTAACTATTACAATTACGTTGTGATTATGATTAATATAATTGATCTAAACTACTTTAATGCTAGGTTATATCGATATGCCTCAATCAACATCGAAACCGTACAAGTGTCAAGTCTCTAATGGTATTCTTACGAGCGTGACGAATAGAGGATGATTCAAGCCACAAACAGCTTTGCGTGCACTAAAATCACGAACCCAATGCTGCCCGAAGATCCTCCTCGAAACGGATCTGCAATGCAACTATTTACGTTGCTACCGATACTATTTTTGCTTTGGTTCGGGGTCCACGAAAGTCTGATGGTATGCGAACGGTAATCCGGTTGGCTGCTGCTGTCCGAGAAACGGATCTGAATTTGAGAGGATGGGAGAGGGACTTTGGGTTTTTACTTGCTGGGCTTTACACGAAAGTGGTAGGTAAATTCTTATTGATTTCAACAAGTCGTTGCCCCTATATTTATTTGTTTTGTAAAGGTTATCTTGGTAAATACTCTGATATCCTTGTTAGGGTTTGAGTAGGAATCCTTCCAATCTCACCTTTGATTTTTTCTTTCTTTCTAGAATCTTCTAGACGGTTCGACTCTTATAGAACACTCTATGCAATCCTAATTTTGAACTAGGATTGTCTATCACAAGTTTCCTTATATAACCAATTAGGATTTGGTAAGTCAACATCTACTTGACTTGTGTGCTAGAACAAGTCAACATGGTTGAAATCAAGTCAATCGGTTATGGACCATCACAATTGGATCTAATTCGAACTTGAGTATGTCATGCATAGCCGACCAACTCGTGTGTGTGTGACCTATTAGGCTTAACACCATGATGATCGTAATGGAACGAAACGTTGTGAAAAGCACATAGTATAACAAAATTGGTATAACCACAGAATTTTTGTTGGATTCTGGTTGATATGCTTCGTGTTAATTCCTTAATTACTTTCATCGGATTTTTGTTTGCTGACTATGATTGACACCTAAGAGTGTGTCATGGGCCCCATATGGTGAGAGGATGATAGCAACGTTCATTCAAGAACCTACTGTACAATTCAGTTTTTATGTCATATTACGTTAAGACTATACTTACGACACGGATAATATGATGAGTCATATTCGTTATAGTAAATGTGTCTCTATTTCGTCTCTTAACACTATGTGACCAATTAGGACTCCTCTACTCACACACTACCTTATGAAATAAATTTTAAATGTAATACGTCAGACCACATAGGATGTTACTCTCATGATATTTTATGAGTGACAGATTTCTTATTGATCATAAACTATCTTCACGAGTGATTCACTACACTTATCTATGATCGTCGCTAAATGTAGATAGTCAAAGTGTGGGTGAACACTCATAAGATACTATAACGCCCTCAGGTTTGAAGACTAATTGCTTTACTGACATGAAGGATATACCTAATGACATTAACATAGTTAATCCATTAGAAAATTCTTGTTAGTGTCATGTTCAGTGGACTCATTTAAGTAACTGAGCACTTGTACTCTTGCTATGGTGTCAACTACACCATAACATTATGCGATCAGTTGTACTCATGAGTTCGACGCAAAGCACACCGACCTATCCGGTTTCACTAATCTCTCTCTTGGTATACCTTTAGCCTAGAACATATGTTTTAGAGCATAACTTGAGGGATTCATATCTTATCCAAGTCATCTCATGACAGTACAAAATTTATTGCTTTTGGCCCTGGACTTTATCACATTATGATCAATTACATTGGTATAATCTAAATATGATAAATATAATATCATTAAATTGATAATCATAATATTTGTTACATCTAGTGATATTTGTACAATTGAATCGTTCAAATGGGTTGTGAATTGGCTGTGAAGGCATCTCACTGAGTTGTAAATTGGCTGTGAAGGCATCTCACTATGAGCTCTATTGGATAATACCGCTTTACTAGTGGTTCTTGCACTTTCTTCGGGGACTACTTGATTACTTGTTGATGCAAGATAGAAATTGTGGTTACCTGGACTCGGATACGGATGTCGGGTACGGATAAATATTCAAGAGACGGGTCCTTCAAATTCATAAATAAAGGATACATGGACTCAGTTGAAAAGGATCCAAAAATTGGGTACGGGTACAGGGATACCCTGTTAATATATACATTTTTGCCAAATAAATATAATGTAAAAGAAATATCTATTTGATCTCATAATTTGATTTCTTCATATGACTTCTCCACCAAAACAAAATCTGAACAGTCATAATTTTGTTTTAAAAAGTCTGAAATTTTTTCCTTTTCCCCTCTTTCTCCTCTCTCCAGCTTAAATCTGTACTCTTTGTCATTTATGGAAATTCGAAAACTTTTCATTTGCCCTCTCATTTTTTGGGGAGAGAGGAAATATGAAAAACTTGTGGATTTTTCATACTACATATAGGGAGGGAGAATCCAAAACCAAATCAAGATGAAAGGTTGTATTCCTTCAGTTTTTGTGATTTTTCATGTATGTTTTTTCATCTTATTATTATTTCTTTGAGTATGCTTTCTCACCTGAACTTCTTTTCTTTTTCTTCTTCTTCTTCTTGTTCTTGTTCTTGTTCTTCTTCATTTTGTCGTGTCTGTTGGTCACCTTAACAAATCCGACCCGGATCCTCTATTCATACCCGTATGTAGTACCTCTGCCTAAAGTGTCGAGTCCAGGTAACATAGGTGGTCACACACTCTTTTGCCGATATTGACTATTGTTAGGTGGCACATGCGCACCTGTAGCTCAAAATACTTCTCACAAATCTTGTTGTATCTCTTACCTCCTACATCTCTACATTGTGGCAGCAAAGTTGTCATTCACATTGTTTGCCATTCCATCATCCATTAGCTCCCAAACATGTTTGGCACTTCATATGTGGTAAGATCTAGCTCCAAGAAGTTAGTCTTCATCATGTTCCTGTTGCTACATGTTTGACCGATCTACACCCTGAGGCTCTTTCTTGACCTCTCTCTTTCAAAACTTCAAAGTTAGTTTTAATTAATCTGGGTGTGATCGACATCTATACTCCAACTTGTGCTCCAACTTTGCCGGGGAGTGTTAAGAGTGTTACTCTTCTATTGCCATATGTTTCTCCTTATACTCCCTCCTTAGTCCCACATTGGTTAGGAACTAAAGGGAAAAAAACATTTACCTACTGCTAATAAATATCTATTCACTGCCATCAATAAAACTTTATCCCATCGAGTTAGCTCCATTCTCAAGACACCTCAATAATGACACCTATGCCTTATTTTACTTTGGTCCTTCATATTTCAGTTTTTTTGATAGTTTTTGCCACCAAAGCCCCCAATTTGCATGTTTACAAATGACTACACAATGTAAAGCCTGAGAACTTATTATGAAATTTATCTTAGCCCTTGTTATTCAAGTGTTTTAAACCAAAAAGATACATGATGAATACATTACTAATTGTTTTTGTAGTTGAGAAAAATAATGTTTGATGGAGGAGAAGATGCATCTTGGGTTATCTGTGTATTGCTGGAGCTTTTTCCGAGTAAATATAGTTAAGTTTGATAGCCACAAAGTGGATGCGAGACACCTAGCTCGAAAATTGCATCTAGCCTGCATCCTTTTATAAGGTGGTGCCTAATAAGGAACCCTTTCGTTCTTGTTTCCCAATTATGTTTAATGACACCATTCAAGTACATCAAGACAAAAGCCATGGCTATTAAACTGAAAAGATACACGATGAATACAGTACTAATTGTTTTTTGTAGTCGAGAAAAATAATGTTTGATGGAGAAGAAGATGGATCTTGGGTCATCTGTGTATTGCTGGAGTTTTTTCTGAGTAAATCTTGTTAGTTTAATAGCCACAGTGATGCAAGCGTCACTAGCTCGAAAATTGTGTCTAGCCTGCATCCCTTTATAAGGTGGCGCCTAGTAAGGAACCCTTCCGTTCTTGTTTCCCGATTATCATGCTACCATTCAAGGACATCAAGACAAAAGCCATGGCTATTGGTGCATAAATGGTTCACGGCCATCATTAGTCAGCATGGACAAAGCTGGAGGGGACCAATTATTATTTTCCTACTAAAAGTCACATAATTCATCAAAGATTGAGAGGATCAAGCTGATTGATACTGTCTGCTGCAGTTGCCATTACTCATCGCTTGTTCTCATCTGTGCCTACAGAACAAAACCTCTTCTACTTTTCCTGTAGTGAAACAAGCATTCAACCAAAAAACACATGCCCTCCTGTATTCTTGTTGAATAGATCATATCACATTCATTTTTTAGTGAATATATCATATCACATTCATTTATCTATCCTCTTTCCATCTGCCCTAAGAGTTTCATAGTTCCCCTGACTTGGGTTGGTTCAAGTTGTGTGTACCAGGCATGCTTGTCTCCATGTTATTTAAGTTCATAGGCTCTCCTTTGGATATAGGTGGCTGATAACTAGAGGGCTCTACGCTCCATAGTGTCAAAACATGACTGTCCTGGAAGATAGCTTGAGGTGGGATCTAAGCAGGGTTTGTGCTGCATTGACATTAATTTTTTCAGCTTCTTACACAACTTGCACACATGAGCAAGAGAGTTCATCATCTTGCTCCATTTGCTACTAAATTGTGGATGATGTTCCGGGTGCTGCCCAAGTTTTCTTTGGAATAGGAGAACGAGTAGATAAAGGAATTGTGGCATGTGATTCCTAGAAAGAGGGTGCAGGTAGAGTGATCTGTGCAGGGAGCTGATGGTTATTAATTAGAGTTCAGGTATATATATATATATATATATATATATATATATATATATATATACTGTAAGTTTAATTTGGCAGGGAAGTTGATTTTTATGCATTGCACTTTTTCCGGTTAATTTCTGAGTAAATAACATTGTTCTCTGTTAATTTAGATGAACAAGGTTGTTTTATTGTTAATTGCTGAATCGATGAGATTATTTAATTGTTGAATGTATAATAGTAGAGAATTTGATTCTCTGAATGTTGCGTCTAGTCATAGAGGAAGGTTTAGGTAACACTTAAAAGAGTTGTTTGCTAAAGTCAATTAGTTATACATTATTTAAAATATAGATTTTACGACAGACAATTAACTTCTTACTGGGCAATCAAGTTCTGTAGTTATGAATAATATCATCTTTGTAATACTAATGTCGTTTTTTTTTTGTTTTTTTTAGTTACCGACTTTATTAGGAATCTTCACTTAATGTTTATGTTGTTTGATTCAGTGTAGTGAAAGGCGCGCCTTGCTCCTAGGCGCAGGGGCAGCGCCTCAGGGCACACCAGGCAGGGCGCAATTCTTAAGGCGCACCTAAGACGTGCCTTTTTCCGAGCGCCTTGGAATATCTAAGCCGCGCCTAGGCGCGCCTTGAAAATCTTGTGAAAAAATAACATGTTTAGACTGTTTTTTTAACTGTTGTACTATTTTAGACTGTTTTTTGAACTAATGTACTTTTTTGTTTTACTGTTTTCTCACTCACTCAATTCAAAGTGATTGCAACCTAGACATTGGGGAATTTGAAGCACACATGTTTATCAATGTAGAAATCCGATATATATATATATATATATATATATATATATATATATATATATATATATATATATATATATATAATTTGTGCGCCTCGCGTCGCTCGGACGCGCGTCTTAAGTGCGCCTTGCGCCTCGGGCGATTTGGACCCTTTGCGCATCGAGGGCGCCTTGCGCCTTTGACTACCTTGGTTTGATTATATTAATTTTCAAATATGTTTGCCCATATCACAATGTATCTTACAATACCATATACAATATGTATCTCGATCTTAGAGCGTTTTCTTTATGTTCCCCAAAATGAGATGTAGAGTATCTTCATCTTCAGAGAGGAATATGCTTGAGATGAATGTTATACCCATCCCTTTCATTAATTGACTGGTGAATTTCAAAATAACTCTTATATATCAATGCAATCTACTTCGCAAGTTTCTCGGAACCATGGGGTGCATAAGTTACAATATAATGTTTACATGGTTGTGAGGTCACTTAACCTGCAACTAAATTGGAAGAGTACTGAGTTGTTTGAACTACTGTACTCGAAAAATGAAAATGACAGTCCAGGGAGAAGTGGGGGGCTACTATTTGACTAAATTGTACTTTATCATGTTACTCATGGTTTTCATAATTCCTTCCAGGGAAGTTGTGAGGCACTTTCAAGATCATGTGGCTGCTGCTCTAGCATCATAGATGATTGTGAAAAGCGAGAACAGATGGAATCGACCTGTGATTTTATGACACATTTCTTCTGCCATCCATGCTCCCTCTGCCAGGAAGGGCGAGAACTACGCCGAAGGCTGCCTCATCCGGGTTTTAATGCGCAGCCTATTATGGTCAAGACACCACCCATGGAGCAGAGGATGGGCCACAGTGGCATGTAACTTATTTTCAATTACTCCTGCTTAAATGGCTCACTTTCAAACATGTGAAGAAGGTTGGAGTAGATGTTCTAAACTGAACCACAATGGGTCATATGTGGAATCCTATATAAGACTTGCTATGCATGTATAGATAGATTTAATCGTGATTTGATGAAATACTTTCATGTTGTTTCCTACATATAACGTGTATCAGTTGTCTACTGCACTCTTCTTCCAAAGATTGAATTAATAGAAACGTTAATCTCTCTCCATTATTCTGCAAGCAGCAAGATGCTCATGTTTTTTCTGGGTTTAGCTATGTAGACATGTTCTGCAGTTTCAGGCTACGTCTTCTGACGCATTTTCGCTCGTGTTTGACGACCTGTCATTTTGCATCTGATACCCACATAAAATTTGATACTTTGTGGATGCTTCATTTTGTTTCCCTTCTACACGAGCTTCCAATTTTCCCAACTCCAACTGTTGATATGTCCCGAGGTAAGTCCACCGACCTAGGTTTACTAAATAGATTCAATCTAACGAAAGTAATGATGAATAGTTATGGGATCTCTCTCGTCAATCCCAACGTTTTTCTATTTTACAAACCCTAACCATTTGGGTACCGCGAATCTAATCATTCTTTATTTTGCAACAATATTTGATAAAATTAGGAAAAAAGAGAGAGACCTATTTAGCCCCTCCTTTTTTCTCCAATGGAAATATGCTTACTTTTAAAACACTAAATTTTATACCCAGCTCAATTGTAATCTAATTTGGACGTCCCTCTAACGTCTCTCACGTGTGTTCTTGTATTCAGAAACCTCTCACATGTGTTGGTGTGCTCAGAAAAGCTTGTTGTCGACAATACATGTGCCTCATGTGCCTCTCACGCATGTTCGTGTACTTAGAAAAGCTTGAAAATTTTGATGTCCACCATGGATTCAGAAAAAAAAAAGCAAACATGAGGGGGAAACCAGACGATCAGTCCAAATTTGGCCCCTGCCACGACAAGCTTATATGCATCAGAACAACAGATCGTCTTGCTGGACGCTCAATGATGAGCTATCGGCAGTTCCCCCTAATAACTTCATGTAGCATGCATGCATGCATGCCCTTCTAATAAGCGAGAAAGAGTGTAATCAGGCGATCAGATCTTCTAGAGGGTTATCAGCATTCATTATGAGCTACAACTATTATTTCAAGCCGATTGCTTTATGTCACCGTGGAGCAAACCCAGGGTAGGGATATGTTGTTCCAAATTTTCTGTCCGATCTTTGTCCTCTCTCACGTACAATATAGGTCTTACTGATTGTGGTTATTATTTTATTATAAAATCAGTGGAATCTACAATTATATGTGAGAGGGAACATGATTGGGACATAAAATTTGAAAACAAACAGATCCCATCCCCTAGTTGTTGGCCACCAACCGCAAGCCACATGCAATTCTGCCACGCTTGTCCTAGTGATCGCTCATCTACTGTTCCCACCAACATTAGGTTCATCGACCGGTACATCTATCTACAATGAGTATGCACTCAAAAGAACGGCCTTGAAGGTATATGGATCACCAACTTTAGGTTCTTCAGCACTTACCGTAGCATGGTGACAGCCTTATTGTGGAGGGGTTATTTACACTAACATCATCTATGTTTTATGTTTATTATACATACTTTTCTTATTTTAAAAATAATTATACGAATCTCCTCTATGCTTTATGTACATAAAGCATAGAGGAGATCAGTGCAATTATTTTCAAAGTAAGAGTTATAATAAACATAAAATATAGAATAGGTTTGTGTAAATAATCCTATTCTGGAGTCACCTCCTTTATCTTCTCCACCTTGGACCCGTTCAAAAGACGGCCAAGTAACTTCGTCGATCATCTAGTATGCCACCGAATCAATCACTCAACTAATGCATATTGTTAAATTACATATGCAACACTACACAAAGTGTTGTGTAAATATTCTAGATGCAAATGCATCTCTCGCTTAAAAGTCGATCGACATAAGGATGTGTAAACGTAAGATCGAGCGAGTCAGATGCTATAATTTACATTGTCGTTATATGTAGTCTCGTCAGACACGCGCGACATATGCTCTAATCGATTCTAGTAACTTGTTTGTGCCCCTCGCATATGCTCCAATCCATTCTAGTAACTGGTTTGTGTCCCCTAACATTCGAGCAATGTTTGGTTTGTAGGGTTGGACAATGTAATTATATTACATTGTCAATCTAATCCGAATGTTTAGTTGGACAATTTTTTAGATGTAATGTAATGACGATTTTAACCTTCATTACATTACATCAATTTCTTTTAAAACTAAAAACGTCATAAAATTCATATAATTGCGATTACATTATAACTTAAAACCTTAAAAGAAATAAAGAAAATAGAAATCACTTAATATTTTTATTTTATAATTTTTTTAAAATTTATTACATTATAAAGTCAATTACATTACATGGTAAACCAAACTTTTGAATGCAATTGTTATTACATTGCATAGTTTGATTACATGTTCTAACTAAACATATGAATGTAATTGTAACTCCATTACATTGCAATACAAACTTGATTCCAATACATATTCCAACCAAATATAGAAATATAATTATAACTCCATTACATTACAAACTCGATTCCATTACGATTATAATGAACCAAATGGGCCCTAAATTCTTATGAGACGTCCATCATTGATTCAACATGTATGAAACACCGTGCCTAATCATGAGAGTCAATGCATCTGGTGTTTGTCCTCTCAGATCAATTGACACTGGAACCTTTTAAGCTTGCCACGTGGAAAGTCCTCTCAGCTTCAAACTTGGTAGCGGGCAGACTCTTAAGCACGAGTAGTTGTTCATATTTACGCCCGGAAGCACCCTGCGCATGAATGTAATATGGAAGCCAATTTGCACTCTTTTGCACCTAAGAGTGGCTTAAAATTTTTGTATTTTTATGCTTCTACAAGACCCCTTTCAAAGTTTTTGATTCATCTGCATAGATTCAAAATACTTTGAACTAGAAGCATCAAAAGTATAATATTGCTTCAGTTTTTTGCGTGGATCACTGCCAAGAGAAAAAAAATCTGATGTTGTTTCTTCTAGTTTGACTATACTAAAGTCTTACCACCGAAAATATGATTCTCCATTTGCAGGCTACTAGAGGTGATATGGACGTGATAGTCTTCAATTAGTAGTTTTGATCTAGGAACTTTGTTCATTCAGAGGTGATGTGAACATGATGCACTAAAGAACTCCATAATAAAAAAAATGTGATGTTTAAAGGTAATATGGACATGACAGCAAAGAAGTTGAGCTTTAGACGATCTATCTTTTCGGAGGTAATATGGACATGATAGAAATGATCAAAAGCTTAACTGGGGGAGAAGGTTCAATTACTGAGGTATTATGGATGTATTAGTTGGAAACCAAGTGTAGTAAGCTTGTCTTTTTAGAGATAATATAGACATAATAGACAAGGATTTAAGGTTGACTACTTAAATGTGATAAGGACAAAACGGTTAAACAAACACTACTAACCCAACTGGGGATTAGTAGTAGAATTAGTGACATTTTGACAAAGATATTATGGATGTGACAAATGATTATTCATAATCCATCTAGGGATTAAGAATAGAATATCTCTAGATGGAGTGGGATTTAGAGATAGGACTTGCGTAAGAGTACAAGGGTTTGTTAGAGGTAATGTGGACGTGGCAAAAACTTACGAATAACGAATTATGGACGTTATGAATGAAGCAAGAATATCAGAGGTAATATGGACGTGATAGTTGAAACCTTCGAGTTAAGGATGACAACAAAAAAGATTTTACTGGACTTACTTGCTCAGAGGTCTAACTAGACATGGCAAGGAAGATCAAATAAAAACCAGTTGGGAATTAAGATTGAAACGTTCTGAGGTAAAATAGACATAAAAATTCAAAAACTATTAATCTACTGGGGATTTAAAAGCAAAATTTGAGATATGAAGATTATTGACTATTCAGAGGTATAACTAGACGTGATGGAGATCAAACTCTATTGGGGATATGATGTAACATAGTGATATTTAACACACTTAGGAAAGTATTTTCAACCATTTAGAGGTATAATTGAACATGACAGTGAATAAATAACACTATTAACTCGCTGAAGAAGTGGTTACTTGAACCGTTCAGAGGTATAACTAGATATAAAAGTTCAAAATGAAACTACTAACCCACTGAAATTAAGCAAAATTTTGAGCATAGTAGAGATTGGAAACTGCAAAGATTGTTGGCACAAGCATGCACAGTCAACGTGATTTTGACAATCGACTAAACCATGACTCGATATATACAAGTACAAACTGAAGACTGTTACGTACAAGACTGCGACACTGTAACCGTACAAGATTAATGAGCTACAACAATAGAGTTTATGTTTTTAGTTTATGTATTTTTTATATTTTATTGACTCTAGGATATGTACATCGAGTCGCACTGGCATTAGGAAGCTCAAACCTAGTATACTCGACCTGACTCAAACCTAATCATTCAAGCCACAAAAATAAGTCCACAAAAAGACCTAAAAACCTAGTCAAACTAGACTGATATGACCTGACCAAAGTAAGGTAGAGTTCGGAATGAACTTCAGCCGAACTCGATCACCCAGGATCCAGTCTTCCTACAAAGTCTCAGTCATCCACAAGTTCATGTGCAACATTTAAAATTATGAACGTTAGGGCAACCGAACTCTGGCTGAACTCGGTCCAGAAAAGTACTATAAATAGAGAAGAGCTTTCACCATTCCAAATCACTCATTCATTCAATTATCTTTTCTCTCGTTCATACTCATTACCTGTGTCTAAAATTTTCCATTCCCAATATCAACTCAAATAGCCTTCTAGTACCAAGTGCGGTTTCGATTAGAAGTTTGTTCGAGTTGTACAAGCTTGGAATTCGGTTACAAAATTCTCAAGTCTATAAGTCATGCACTTCTTATCAAAGAACGTGAGTTTGAAGCTGGCGAGTACTTTGGATCAAAGCTCGTGAGTTTGTAAGAAGTTGGCAAGCCTTCGGATCAAAGCTTGTGGTTGTAAGCTATTTCATAAATAGTGGATTAACATCGAGCATAATTCTCGAGACTAGATTAGTCCTCCATGAGGGAAACCAAGATACATCGCGGTGTTAGCGTTTGTGAATTCTTATTTTACTGCATTTACTACTACTTAGCCATTACTTATTGCTTATTTCCATAATTATTCGCATTTATATTTTAAGTTGGTTATTGCCTTAGTTTAAATTAGATTATTGTCACACACACTCTATTCACCCCCCTTTAGAGTGACTATAATTACCCCTTCAATTGGTATCAGAGCAATAACTCTTGATCAGGATTAACATCCTTGAGTAGATCCATGGCAACCATTAGATCCATTTACACCAACAATGTTGAAGGCCAATCTATAAATAGGCCACCCATATTTAATGGTACCAACTACACGTACTGGAAGACCCACATGAGTTTTTATTTGAAGTCTTTTGATTTTGACTTATGGACTATTGTTATAAATGGATATATATAATAAGCCTGCTAAAATAGTTGTTAAAGGTAACCTTGTAGAAAAGTCCAATGATAAATATACTAATCTGGAGAAGAAATAAGCTAGTCTTAATGCTAGACCTATTAATACTTTATTCTGTGTTGTAGACATGACTGAATTCAACAAAGAATCCACCTGTACCATTTTACGTGAGGTCTGAAATCTTCTTAAGGTAACTCATGAAGGAACTACTTAAGTGAAGGAATCCAAAATCAACAAACATACGCAAGGATATAAGATATTCAAGATAAAGCCAAATGAGACTATCACTCAGATGTTCATAAGATTTCTTGATATTGTCAATCCTCTATCTTCTCTCGACAAGGAGACAACAAATCATAAAAAGATCTACAAGGTACTTCAGGGACTCACTAAGAATTGGAACCATAAAGCAACAACGATCATTGAAGGAAACGATCTCACCACAATCTCGATCGAGACACTCATGGGTAGGCTGATGACACATGAGTTGGATCTCAAAGACTTTGAGGAAACAACTCCAAAAGAGAAGACAATCGCCTTCAAATCTCATCTCAAGAAAGTCTAAGAAGATGATACTGAAGACGAAGAATCAAACGACGAGGATCTGGCCCTCATATCTAGGAACTTCAAAAAATTCTTAAAGTTTGAGAAATAAAACCGAAAGAAGGAGTACGATGAAGAAGAACCTATCTGCTATAACTGCAAGAAAGCTTGTCACATCAAGAAAGACTGCCCTACAACCAAGAAGGGAAGTCACTATGAACATTCAAGCAACAGAAAGACTTCATCAAGAAATTATGCAAACACAAGCATATAGAGCGAAAGCGAAGCAAGCGATTCCGAAGAAGAAGAAAGCCCTCAACATGCTACAAATGTATGTCTAAGGGCATTAACCAATGAGGTACAGAATAATCCTTTATTCAAAATTTTACTTTTAATGAATTGTCTAATACCTTTACTAATTTGCTAGAAGATCATAGAAAGATGGGGAATAAGTATAAGCAAATTAGGAAAGACCTACAAGACCTACAGACAGAGTAAATGAAACAGGCACAACTATTATATGAGTTTAAATCCACTGTTAGTGACACGAATGAGATATCTTCTTTAAAGTTAAGTTTGTAAAATGCTCTTGAAAGTATTGAAAAGAGTACAGAAGAGAATACAAAACTTAATGAGGTTTTATAAGTCAGAAAAGAAAAGTATAACTTAGCTACACAAAGAATAGATGCACTTACTGCTAAGTATAATGGTATTTATGACACCTCTAAAAATTAGAGATTAAATTGGGAAAATAGATAGTCCAACCTATAACCCAGTTTAACACAAGACACATGACAAAACACATGATCACTCACCACCAGACACAAGCAAGCAAGCTAAAGCTTCTAGTAACCATGCTTTTTATTACAAGTATCTACAAAAATTATATCACACCACTACACACATTCACAAAGTTGTACCTAACTTTAATGTTCATGCTAATTGTCATTACTGTGGTGCTAATGGACACATTTTACCTTATTTTAGAACTAGAAAACTAGTTGATATGAATATTTATATGTGGGTTCCCAAAGCTAACCAATGTGGATCCAAGTTTTGGATACCAAAGTCTTCGCCTAATATTGTAGGTGGAGCTTCTTATGTCGGAACATAGCACCGAGGAACGTGTTAGTGATTGTAAAGCTACAAAGGTCATCTTCCAAGCAATTATACCAACATAAGTATGACTACTTGAACCACTTTGGTAATGTGCTAATTGATTCTTTCTAGAATGGCTAAAATTGTAGAATCTAGCATATTTTTAATCAATGTTTTGTTACTACCTATTAATCTTTAGTTGTTATTTATTTATTTAAATCAATGTGAGATGTGATACTAACATGATTACTTTAATTCTCTTTTAATTCATGGCTAGTTATTTAGCTTAAGTGATTAGCTCAGACTATGGAGTCATTTACTAACTCTCTATTAGTATGGAATACATGTCTATGTATGCTTTATTATTCTTAGTATACATATCACTTGAGTTCATAGGATCTTGAGTTTTTGAATTGAGTTAATTCTTTATAGTTTTAAGATAGTTTCACATCAATAAATTATATTCTAATTATCATAGTTATTGCATGTTTTAAGGTTGTTCTCAAAATAATATTACTACTGATATATAACACTATTGTTAGTGTAGATTTATGTTGATGATATCATATTTAGTTCTACTGACACTACTCTTTGTGAAGAATTGGCTAAGTGTATGCAGAGTGAGTTTAAAATGAGTATGATGGAAGAACTCACATTTTTTCTTGGACTTCAAATCAAGCATACTCAAAGGGAACATTCATCAATCAAGCTAAGTACACCAATATTTGTTGAAAAGATTCGATATGGACAGTATAAAATCTATTGGTACACTAATGGCTACATCTACTAAGCTCAAACTTGATGAAAATGGTAAACTAGTCGTCACATGTAAGTATCAAGGTATGATCGGTAGTTTACTCTACTTAACTGCTAGTCGTCCCGATATAATGTACAATGTTTGTCTATGTTCTAGATATCAGGCTAACCCTAAGGAATCACATTTAAGTGCAGTTAAGTGTATCTTTCGATACCTTAAAAAAATTTTGATGGTAGGCTTATGGTATCCCAAAACTACGTCCTTTGACCTTATATGTTACTCGGATGTTAATTTTGCCAGATGCAAATTTGATCATAAAAGTACCAGCGATATATATTATTTTCTAAGCAAGGCATTAGTCTCTTAGTTTAGTAAGAAATAAAATTTTGTTACATTATTAACTACTGAAGCTGAGTACATAGCTGCAAGATGTTATTGTGCACAAATTTTGTGGATGAAGCAGACCTTAGAAGACTATAATCTATTTTATAAGAACATTCTCATATTCTGTGACAATACTAACACTATTACAAAGAACCCGATATATCACTCACGCACTAAACACATAAAATCAAACATTATTTTATTAGATATCATCTATCACACGAAGTTATTTGTTTAGAATTTGTTGCTACTGAACATCAATTAGCTAATATTTTTACAAAACCCTTAGCTGAAGATCACTTCAACTTTATTCGTCGAGAATTAGGGATGTTGACTTTTGATGTTGTATAGAGATATAAGTTGCTTATATTCTTTTTAAATCTATAATATTTACAGTAATGATTAATTTTGGTTACAAGTCGAAGGGATCTTCTGTCAAAAAGGCGTAAATAGCCTAAGCGACATGATACTTAAGTATTTTTGGACCACGGTTAGCTAGGATTCGTCCCCTACAGCTAACCCAAGATGATCAATGCTTTATAGAATATATGATTTATAAAAGTATATTTTGCACTTAGATCTGTAATATAGCCAAAAAATTTAAATTATTTATTCTGACTTAAAGTTTGTGGAGTAATTCTGATGCTTGGATTTTTTTATCAGTAAATAATATTCATAGCATATAATATGTGGCACCACTTTATTTTATCTATGTTTTCAGCATTTCAATATGTATTTTTCTATATTTTGTATGTGTTTCTTCACTCTACCTTTGTAATATGTCAATGATTTCGGGAAAACTTTTTCATTTTGATCTACTGACAAATGGGGAAAAAGATAAATAATACAAGATGAGAATGACACAAAAGATGAACGATATAATGGGAAGAACAATGAGAAGGAGAAGAACTGCTATCAAGTTGCAAGTTTGCTAACAATTTGCGGGGGGAGCATTGCATATCGTGTTATACCTTATTTGTATTGATGTATCGGCCATAGTTTATCAATTATCAAAATGAGAGAGATTGTTGACACAAGTATGTCACGATCAACTTGATTTTGATAATCGACTAAACCCTGACTCGATATATGCATGTACAAACTGAAGACTGCTACATACAAGACTATGACACTACATCAGTACAAGATTGACAGAGTTGCAATAACATAATTTATGTTTTTGGTCTATGTATTTTTTATATTTTATTGAGTCTAGGATTATGTACATCGAGTCGCACTAGCGTTAGAAAGCTTAAACCTAGTCTACTTGACCTGACTCAAACCCAATCATTCAAGCCACAAAAACAAGTCCACAAACTGACCCAAAAACCTAGTCAAAGTGGACTGATCTGACTTGACCAAAGTGAGGCAGTGTTTGGGATGAACTTCGGCCAAACTCGGTCACCCAGGATCTAGTCTTCCTGTAAAGTCTCAGTTATCCACAAGTTCAGGTGCAACGTTTAAAATTATGAACGTTGGGGCAACCGAACTCTGGCCGAACTCTGTCTAGAAAAGTGCTATAAATAGAGAAGAGATTTTACTATTCCAATCACTCATTCATTCAATCATCTCTTCTCTCGTTCACACTCATTACCTGAGCCTAAAATTTTTTATTCCCAAGAGCAACTCAAATAGCCTTCTAGTGCCAAGTGCAGTCGATTAGAAGTTTGTTCAAGTTGTACAAGTTTAAAATTTGGTTATAAAATTCTCAAGTCTAGAAGTCTTCGTACACTTCATATCAAAGCACGTGAGTCTGAAGTTGGCGAGTACTTTGGATCAAAGCTCGTGAGTCTGTAAGATGTTAGCAAGCCTTCAGATCAAAGTTTATGGTTGTAAACTATTTCATAAATAGTAGATTAACATCATGCAGAGTTCTCGAGATTGGATTAATCCTCCATAAGGAAAACCAGGTTACATCGTGGTATTAGCATTTGCGAATTCTTACTTTATTGTATTTACTACTTTTAGCCTTTACTCATTGCTAATTTCTGTAATTATCCGTATTTATATTTTAAGTTGGTTATTGCCTTAGTTTAAATTAGATTATTGTCACACACACTCTATTCATCCTCCTCTAGAGTGACTATAGTTGCCCCTTCACTTGCACTAAAGACCTTGGACTGAACCGTTCAATCAACAAAAAAGTTTTATTAGTACCGTTAAGTATTTTTGTCACTCTCCGTTCCCGATATACGTATTTAGAACATATTTTAGCACGGTTGCATGTGCATGGAGACTAGATCCATTCTTTGGTTTAACCTTGCTCATGGTTTATTTTGTGGGTTGGTTCAAGTCATGAGAACCTTGGGTTCAACCCGACCATATATAACCCAATATTTTCTCTCTCTCTTCACTTCTTCATTTCTTACTCCCTCTTTAGTTTTCTCTTCCCATTTCCATAAAATCAATTTTTTCTACATGATAGAGCTTTCAATTAATAGCATTTTGGCTTTTGGTTTACCCGATTTGCACTTAAAATGAGGATTTTATGAATAAAATAATTTTTTAGATTTTTTTGGAGTTTTTGCCATGCATGGCCGAACCTGCCGTTGGAGAAGACGAAGTTCACATGCAGCCAGTGAGTGTCACCCCCACTTTTTGGATTAGGGGTATTTTTGTCTTTTCGTAATTAATGAGTAAATGATTGCATGATAATCAATTTTATTTAAATTACGGTGACCTTAATTGATTGATGCGCTTTATCGTTATTCGATAATTAGGACGCTACGCTAGCCCTTGTCCTCCAAACAGTTTTACACCGTTGTCCTAGACACGCCAGACCGTTAATTGATGCTTGTGTCCCACGTAAATCCAGCCCTTTGTACTTCTATTTAATTTTAGAGCCCTCCTTGCGTTTAATTTTAATTAAGTAAACAATAAACCTATTTTATGCAATTTTCCAATTGTTGGCACTATTATGTAAAAGAGCATTAAGTATACACCCGTTTGACACGACACGTGATATAAACCCATTTTCCCCCTTCATCATATTTTCCATAAATTTTGGGAATGTGTAATTTAACATCAACCCCTTGGAACCATAGGCATCCAAACCCTTAGACCAATACAATCCTCGTAATTTCATTGAACCCATCTGAACCCTAACCCATTGGAATATCCCCATATCAAGCCAAGGCCTTACCCTAGTGTTGACCAAAGTCAACATATTCTAGGTCAAACTTAACATCACATACACATATATATATATTCCCTTCTTTTCTTATTTTCCCCTTAACCCTAGAAAACTCCCAGCCGACATCCCTTCTTCACCCTACTGCCGGACGACGCTGCATAGAGCCGCCCCGACTGCCCCGCTTGAGCGCCGGACGACGCTGCCTACCGAGAGCCCCGCCTGCAAGCTGTCGACCGAGAGCCCCGCCTGTACACTGCCGACCGAGAGCCCCCGCCTGTACGCTGTCGACCGACTACTCGACGACACCGTGACACATTGCTGTGCCCGACCGGAGAAGCCGAAGTTCGACGATAGACCGTGCACTCGACCGGCCTCCCCCTGTTCGTAACCACCGCCTCGTCATCGTCATCGTCTAGTTTACGCACGCAGGTTCGACATAAACCTATACTCGAATGCGTACACATCCGTATATCATGCGTTAGTATGTGTAGGTATCGGTATATGCACGTATATACATATTTGCAGACGTATAGGTATGTAGATATTATGCTCAACTAAGATATATACGTAGACATATATATGTATTATAGGTATCCCTAGTATATATATATGTTATTATGTATACACATGGTATAAGCTTTTGTTGGTATATCTATATAATATATATACATATATTATAATGGTAACTAATGAATACTTATGTATATGCATACGAACCGTATAATTCTCAATCAGTATAACACATATGTATATATATATATATATATATATATATATATATATATATATATATATATATATATATATATATATATATATATATATATATATGCATCGTATGAGTTGAATTAAGAATGAACATATGAATATCTATTAAATGTGTAATTAATTAGTACTATGAGATACGTTAACCATAGTTTTTACTATGTAATATATGCACTAGATGTCTTGAATATGACCACGGATACCCCGCAGGCACATCGACCTGTGACCCCCCTAGCGTAGCCTGTTGAGATCATTATGTTGATTGTGTGCTAGAGTAATGTCTGATGAAGTACTGCATTATGTGATATGTCTATATGATTGTGGGATCACGCAGACGATACCTTGGAACCCGGGAAGTGGTATTGCCAGCTAAGGACCCCAGGCGAGTACATTTTCTGACAGTTTTCATTATATTGATTATCTCTATAACTCTTGTTGTATAGCGTACATGACTCTGACACTGTTCTTTACACGATTTGGCATTATTGAGATCTATCACGAGGAGTCGTGATTGGAATCCATCGTGCTAGCTGGGGATAATTGGGGAAAATTAGTAGCTTATATGATCATACCCAACTTTACATGCATCATAGCTCACCCACACCTCACGTCGGTGCAGCCTTACCCTTACATGCCTCATCGCTGTTACATATGGTTAGCCTGACCTGTTAGGGATGATCGCTAATCAATGTAATGAGTCATATAGTCCTAAGCCGATCACATAATATACTGATGTTTCATACACTTAGTTAGATGATTCTTGACATGTATCTTGGTATATTGATCTTGCATTTCCACATGTTCTAGTTATTGATCTTATACACACTTACATACCAGTTTATTATTTTTGCGTGTACTTGTAGTTCTATTCATTGCTAGATGTATATTGATGATGATGTTCCAGTATTTTTTATTCCAGTATTTCTTATTGCCAGTATTTCATATCTGTCTTATATTTCTTTATACTGTGTTATAGTTTTTGTCAATATATGTGGAACTGCTGTTAGAGGTGTATTTCGTTCCAATCCTAACTGGATATTTTTTTCAGAGAATCTTGAGGATTTCTGTACCATGCACTACGAACCAGGTATAGATGTAGACTATGCACCAGAGATCCTAGAGGAGACTATGCCTCTAGATGAGACATTACCTGCAGCTATCTAGATAGTATTTATTTATGCTTGAGACTTATGGAGGTTGTTTCAGTTTATATTTAGACTTATGTTAAGTTTAATTGGAGACTTGTGTTGGACAGCTAGACTGTGAGTTATCCTTATGTTTGAGACATGGTGTTTAACTATGTTATTTCCTTTTATCTTTTATCGTGCCTTATAGTTGTTGTGATTGAGTTACATTATGAGATTATTGTGAGATGTATATTGACCTCCTTATGGAGATGGATATCATTGACAGGTGTTTAGCTATATAGTATTACTGTGACCTAGACAGCGTTATACCGCCGATGTTGCGGCCTAGACTGGACGTACCCACGCTCTCGTGCCCCTATACCGGGTGCTGGTCGTGACAGTGAGGTATGCGGCTGAGAGTGTCATGCGTCCTGAGAGGGTTATGCGGCCTGAACTCTTGCCGCATACTGACATCATGCGTCTATCTTGTTGGACGCATGACTGTTGATTTACACAAGTGTCCTTAAACACCTTGTGCTTTCATTCGCTGAACGAATGAGAAATTTGCTAAGTCCAAGAGACAACCCATGCGGCACCGACACTCATGAGGCCTTGAGAGCATGTGGCCACTATTTTTTCCTTGGACGCATGGCTCTGAACCGTTGACACTTATTTCTTTGGTTTTATCTTTTCTCTCTGACATACTTTATTGCATTAGTCACACCAGTCACTTTATGTCACATCACTGATACTTCATTTATTGCCCGTCAGTTCAACACTTGTCCCAAGGAGTAGACCTTAACCCTGAGCATGCGACTAAGTGGTTCATGCGGCCAGGATTCATATGGGGCCCTGACTTCATATGCGGCCCTGACTTCATATGCGGCCCTGACTTCATATGCGATCTGACTCCATATGCGGCCAGGATTTGTCATGCGGCCTGACTTCATATGCGGCCTCGACTTCACAGGCGGCCTAGAGACCCATGCGGCCCTGACTTCTCATGCGGCCTAGAAACCCATGGGACCTAATTATGTTTGATAGAATATTTTCTTATTTCTTGTGGTTGATTTGGGTTAATGCTTATAGTATGACTCTAAGGAGAATGGATTTAGTAACCAGACCTCGTGCCACACATGACCATGAGATAAGAATGGCTATGAACATGGCATAAGTTAAACTAAGATTTCAGTATGAACCCGACTAAGTGGATAGTGACTAACCGGCTATGTGTATGACATAAGCATTCATGTTATAATATGATCTTGATTCATGTGACCCAATATACAATTGGTAATTAGACTAGAATACTATATCCATGATGATACCACTATTGCCTGATATTTGACCATGATTTAATGTGCGTTGAGGTACGACATATCGTGTCACGTGTTAAGTGATTATATTTGGGTTGTACATCGAGAATGCCTCCAAATTTTTGAATGCGTGATATTATAAATATATATTATTTTTTCCAGTACGGGCATAATAAGCGAGTCAACTACCAAAGCGTGGCTAGGGTTCTGATTGACTGAATATTGCATACACGCTCCGGTGAATCCAGATTTGACTTCAAGGAATTCTTATCTAGCGTGCCCGTACATTGTAGGACATCTTAAGAGAAATTCTCATGTGACTACGCCTTGAGATTTTGAACACAACATAGGGCTAATTAGGTAACTAAAAGTGGTAGTAACATATGGAGGAAACGATATCCCAAGGTCATGCCAACGAACCTTTCCATAGAGATTCATTCTAAGTGCATTGTGCGCTGGCTACCACGGATACTGTATATCATCTGCCTTAGTGGAGTGCAGTATACGACGTATAACACCTTGTACGGATTAGCTGGCATGTCTGTCTCCGTATTCCGGTAATAGAGCGTAACAAGGTTTTAGTGGTAGCCCATGTAGGCCTGTTCTTCAGACTTGTAGGATGTCAGGGTCATAGGAGTCTCAATCAAATATGATCTGCCTTGAAATCCTGAATTCGTCCTCTTTGATACTCAGCTTAAATTTTTCCAGATTGATTGCTTCTTTGTTCCTTATCGTCATGTTCTTGATTATTTCTTGTGCTCTTATTTAGGGCTTCTTCTTTCCCTGATGCTGCAGCAACAGGAGAGGCAGAGTTTTCAGTGGAATAAGATCCTATAGAACTCCAACCAAGGATCCGAGTTGAGCCTGCTATGAATGGTACAGAACAGCAGGCTCCAGGTGTTCCTGTACCTCCCGTAGTGCCAGCAATACTGGATATCCTAGCCTTGCTAGAGATTATCCGTGGATTATTAGCTGTCCAACAATATCGAATGGTGGTGCATCAACAACAACAATAGCAGCAACATCAGCAACATCAACTTCAGCAGCAGGAACAAAATGTTCTGTTGAACCAAGGGTTGCAAACGTCCCTAGAGCGAGGCCAGAGAACAGATTTTGGGGCATCTGTTAAATTTTGTAGACCGAACCCTAGATATTTCGAAGGCACAGAGGACGCGATCACAGCATATGATTGGATCCAGGATATTGAGACCATTCTGGCAACAGCTAAAGTTTCGGCCGAGGAACAGGTTAACCTGGTTCGCTTATAGCTCCAGGATCTTGTAAGAGATTAGTGGTCCACGATGGAGATAGGGATGAGGCATCATATTTATTGGGATGATTTCTGGATCCGGTTCAGGACAAAGTACTTTGGGATTGTGGCTCAGTATTAATTGCAGCAAAGTTTCACTAACCTTAAGCAGGCTGGAAGAACAGTAGACAGTTATGCGACAGAGTTTTACCGACTAAGAAGATTTTCTCCAACCATGATGGCAACAGAGTTAGAGAGAGTAATAAGGTTCCAACATGGACTTCACTTAGAGATCTTACACATGGTAGAGGTGCATAACTACCAGACCTTTGAGGCGGATTGATAGCAGCCAAGAGGGTGGAGCTTACTTCTAGAGGATGGTATCAAGAAGAGTGGATCAAAAGAGGCCTCAGGGATAGAATAATGAGGGAGGACCAGTACCTCGAATGTCAGCACCATCACTTGGCGTTCGCATCCATAATTTATCACCGTGGAGGATATTAGTTTTAACAGTGACAGTACCAACTCAGCAACAGTCGAGGCAGCAACAACAGCAACAACGACGTGGAGCACCAACAAGTTGTACCTACTGTGGCAAAGGAGATCATACCCGAGATGTTTGTCGGGTAGCTAGCAGACTATGTTTGAGATGTGGGAGCCCTGATCACAAGGTTGCCACATGCCCATTGATACAGATGCCAGGAGGGCCAGTACAACAGTTTCCTGTATTGCCAACTCCAAGGGCAGTACAACAAGGAGGACTAGTAGTAGAAGTACGGCCTTTAGATCAGCATCTGTTGCCGACCAGGCCCAGCTTTATAGATAGCAATAACAACAGAATCAACAGGGGCCGCAGCCACGACAGCAAGAAAGATAGCAACATCGAACTTAACAAGGCCAAGGGCAGGCACTCACCTTGTCTTTGGAGGAAGCCATAGCGTCGGGCGACGTAGTAGCAGGTAACATTCTCGTTACAACCTTTTCTTCCATAGCTTTAATTGATTCTGGAGCTTCGTACTCATTTATATCTGCACAATATGCAATATTTATTGGATTAAAGTTTAAGGCATTGCCAGAGAGGTTGAATATACTCACTGACAATAGGATCGTAGAAGTTAGTAGAGCTAGCCTAGCATGTTCAGTCGTAGTATATGGGCATTTATTACCTGCAATGTTGATCGAGTTTCCTATGGATAACTTTGACGTTATCTTAGGCACTGACTGGTTGAGAGACAATCATGCAATGATAGACTATCATGGGGGTAGAGTGTTGTTTAGAATCCCTGGTCTAGAAGAGTTTGTCCTTAGCAGAATAGCAAGAGACTATCACAAGGGAGGAATCGTAACAGTAGGAAAGAAAGAAGACCCGCTTTCCAAGATAGTTAAAGAGTTCATGGACATCTTTTTCAACGATCTTTCTGTATTACCGCCAGTTAGAGAAGTAGAGTTCTATATAGAGTTGATGCCAAGAGTAGAACCAGTATCACAGAAGGTATACCCAATGTCACCATCAGAGCTTGATCAGTTATATCGACACGTGAAAGAACTGAAAGCAAAGAAGTTTATTCGGACCAGTGCATCACCGTGGGGAGCACCGACTGTATTGGTGAAGAAGAAAGATGGATCTAGGTGGTTGTGTATGGATTACAGATGGCTTAATGCAGTGACCATGAAGAACAAGTATCCATTACCAAGGATTAATAATTTGTTTGACCAATTAAGTGGAGCAAGAGTCTTCTCCAAGATAAATTTACGATCAGGATATCATTGGGTGCGAGTCCGGGAGCAGGATATACCGAAGACAACCTTTAGGTCACGATATGGGTATTACGAATTCTTAGTTATGCCATTCGGACTGACTAATGCTCCAACGGTATTCATGGATTTGATAAACCATATTTTCATGACTTACTTAGACCAATTTGTAGTAGTATTCATCGATGACATCTTGGTATATTATCGTAATGAGGAGGAGCATAAAGAACATCTCAGAATAGTTCTGCAACTTTTAGGGAGCACCAGTTATATGTAAAGCTTAATTAGTGTGAGTTTTGACTGGATCACATATCTTTACGTGGGCACATTATTTTTGGTGTAGGAGTATCAGTTGATCCCAAGAAGGTAGATTCAGTAGAGAACTGGCCAGTTCCGAAGGCAGTAGCAGAAGTGCGTAGTTTTTTGGGCTTGACAGGATACTATAGAAGATTTGTGTCAAATTTTGCTAAGATCTCGGCACCATTGACTCAGTTGACGCGCAAAAAAGTTAAGTTTATATGGTCAGCAGAATGTTAGATAGCCTTTGAAGAGTTTAAGAAGAAGTTAATCTCTGCACCAATCCTTACTCTTCCAGCAGTCTCCGGAGGATTCACAGTGTATTCTGATACATCTGGAAAAGGACTTGGATGTGTTTTGATGCAATAAGGAAGAGTGATAGCGTATGCTTCTCGGCAGCTCAGGGATCCTGAGAAGAACTATCCAACCCACGATTTGGAGCTAGCAGCAGTAGCATTTGCACTTAAGCTATGGAGGCACTACTTATACAGTGATCGAGTAAAAATATTCATAGATCATAAGAGTTTGAAGTATGTATTCACGCAAAAGGACATGAACATGAGACAGAGAATGTGGCTAGAGTTGTTGAAGGACTATGATGTGGAACTTTGATACCATCCAAGTAAGGCTAATGTAGTAGCTTATGCACTTAGCAGAAGATGTGGAGAATTTAAGTTGACTACTCAGAGGCACATTCTAGAAGACTTACAAGAGATGGGTATCGAGATAGTACTTTCGCATAGTACAAGTGTTCATGCTAGCCTACAGATTCAGTCAACTTTGTTAGATAGAATCAAGCTAGCTCAGGCAGAGGACCCGAATATTTAAAAGCTACGAGAAGAATGTGAGTCAGGTCTTCAGAAGGAGTTAAAAATACATGCGGATGGAAAGTTAAGGTTTGAGAATCGTCTATGCATACCAAACGAGAATATTCGACAAGAAGTTATGAATGAAGCGCACAGTTCCCAGTACTTCATTCATCCGGGAGGCACGAAGATGCACCTAGATATCAAGCAACACTTTTGGTAGAACAGAATAAAGAGGGAAATAACATGCTTCATATTCCAACGTCTAATATGTCAGCAAGTGAAGGCAGAACAACAGAGACCGACAAGATTATTGCAGCCACTTCCTATTCCAGAGTGAAAGTGGAAATACATCACGATGGACTTTGTGACTGGTTTACCTAGATCACCGACTGGTCGAGATACAGTTTGGGTGATAGTGGATTATCTCAAAAAGGTAGCTCACTTTCTTTCTTTTAAAATAGACAGTGTATAGAACAATTGGCTGAGATATATATGCAACATATAATGAGACAATATGGTATCCCAGTAAGTAACGTGTCAGATCGAGACATTCGGTTCACTTCATATTTTTGGAAAAGTTTACATCAGAGTTTGGGCTCCAAGTTAAGATTCAGCACAACCTACCACCCCCCAAACAGATGGACAATCAGAGAGAACCATCCAGACCTTGGAGGATATTCTACAAGCCTATACCTTAGATCTTGGTGGATCTTGGGAGAATCACCTTCACTTGGTAGAATTTTCGTATAACAATAGTTATCAGGCCAGTATTCAGATGGTACCTTTTGAAGCACCGTATGGCAGGAAGTGTAGGTCACCGTTGTAACACCCCGTTCTCCTCAAGCGGACTGCCGTCTCAATCGGCAATCGTGCAGCTGTCCCGACCCGCTTTGCCTCAAAGAGAATGCAAAGGATATCCAGACTTGTCCCTACAGGAATCCGGCTTAGGCTTTCAGAGGCTCGCTCAGACGTATCGCTCTACCGAGGTGAATCATCGCTAAGGTGGGTGGCTACGGTGAACTTGTCTTTGCTTAGCCAGCACACATAAAATCTGGAATATTCATGTTAGTCGCTAGGTGAATAACCCCCTGTATGCTAATAAATCCAACGCACCTATCTAAGGGAATAATCCCAACTTGTATTGTTTGCTAGAACATGGAAATAAAATACTGCTTATACTCAGACCCTCGCATGCTAAGTCCCTAACGATTTCATCTCTCGGCTTACCTTCGGGTTCGAGCAACGTGCCTGCCTATGTTTCTTAGAAACGCATGCTTGTCTGCTTGAATGTTGCCTTGTTTTTATCCAACTCCGGGAGACTACCAAGTAGTCATTCCGTGCATGTTTGACCCTGCAAGTATCCGGGACCGTTAGGTCACCGAGGCAGCCCCGAACCAGGGGAATGCATCAAGACAAGTTATTGTACAGAACCAAGATTCAAGTATCCCGTATACTCGTGTACTCGTGTTCTCGTGCACTCGTGTTCTCGTGTTCTCGTATTCTAGTGCACGCGTGTTCTCGTGTATCTCGTGTAATCGTGTTGCTTGAGATTGGTCTAATAAATCATGTTGCCTGAGATTGGTCAAATAAATCGTGTTGCCTGAAATTGGTCAAATAAATCGTGTTGCCTGAGATTGGTTAAATCGTGTTGCCTGATATTGGTTAACCCTGACTTGCATGTCGCGGACTAGTTCCACGGACGGTCACCGGGGCACTGGGGCTGATCCGGTCCGGATGGAGCTCGTATGTAGTCTCGTGTGCAGGGAGGATAGCTTGCAACGTATTGTGTTCGTGTGCCTCGTGTACACGCGTAGCATGCTATCCTTGTCCTCGACTACGTCCATAATGGCTTTGCCAGCGACCGTGTTCATATAGATAAGTCATCCTCGCTTAGCGGCTATCCGCATGCGAGTCACTGCATCGCATCAAAAACAACTAAACACCTGAACGATCTTGAAATAAATACTCTTGTTTGCATATGCTATGCCTCCTGAATGTTTATACATGCCCCGCTTAAATTAATAATGTTTGCCTTGGACAGGGAAGGAGATGGTAAGTTGGTAAGTCTCACCGTGTTTCCTCTAACATCGCACGGCGCACTGCCCGACACGTTAGGCTATTCTATGTTTGCATGAAACTGATCCTAAGGTAACTAGAAAGATAACTTAATAGTTGTGCACGGAACCTGTATTACGTGCTTGGATTTGTCGAGCGGGCGAGTAGCTTCCCCACCAGTGCATTCAATGTACTGATAATCCACCAGTTTGTATGTAGGGTGCGGGAGAACCTCGTTCGGTACGGACGCCTCCTTCGTGCGTGCTAAGGCCAGGAGTTTCGTCTGAAGCCTTGCAACGGTGCATCCGGGACTGAAGCACATATACAAGACATAATGTTGGAGCGTCGCCTGATCATCGCCTGTACAATCATTCCATTATTGTAGCCACTTGGCACACTTTATGTTTCAGAGAGAGAGGCTTGAGCGACTTATAATCTCGGCTATACGCCGCCTGTAACACATGTTTATATCAATAAAGAGCTTGCCTAACTTCAACTTGTGTTTCAATGCTTCCGCTATATTTGTCGACTCAGTGAACCTGTTACCGATCGCCTATGCGTTCATGACTCTGCTGCACTCGGACAATCTGTGCGACTCTGTGGCTTAGAACTCTAGCCGCCAGCCAAAGAACCATGGCCTTGCACGGGTGTGGATCACGCTCGTGCGGCATCACTCCCGGATGGGTCAAAGCAATCGTTCTGCGGGAGCGCTGGAGAGGGTGATTCCCGCCTAGCGGGAACGGCCGAAATAGCCTACGGGAGATCGGAGCGTGACATGTTGGTATCAGAGCCTGGCTTCTACGCCTTTGGACTTCGATTCAATATCTCTATTTTTGAAAGATTGTTCGTGGGTTATGTGCACGCTCTCTCTCAATGCCTCGATGGGATATTCCAACAATAAGTCTAAATACTTTCAAAATGTGTTTTGAATGTAATGATATGATTGCATGTCTGGTTGTATGCTGCGAGTGGCCTTTGTGCCAACCTGTGCGAACCCTTGAGAGTATCGCTAGTAGCTTGTCCGATTTTCACTAACCCTAAGTTGGGTTGAATGCATCTATTCGAGGGACGCCTTGAACTAGTGCACCATCCAAGACTTAAGAAAAGGTGAAACTCGAGTGCTGAGACTTCGCTATCACTAAGCTGGTTGACGTATTCACGCTAGAGGGGCCCTTCAAAAGTGTGCACGATCCAGTCTAAGCGATATGCTAATTTTGAAGCTTGTGCAAGTGAATATCCAAATGAACAAGTACAATGACTTGTCTAGGATTGCCTCAACCCTAGATTACTGCTTGTCCTCAGTAAGTCTCGAGGACGAGACTTTTTCTGAGTTGGGTAGGGTGTAACACCCCGTTCCGCTCAAGCGGACTGCCGTCTCAATCGGCAATCATGCAGCTGTCCCGACCCGCTTTACCTCAAAGAGAATGCAAAGGATATCCAGACTTGTCCCTACAGGAATCCGGCTTAGGCTTTTAGGGGCTCGCTCAGACGTATCGCTCTACCGAGGCGAATCATCGCTAAGGTGGATGGCTACGGTGAACTTGTCTTTGCTTAGCCAGCACACATAAAATCTGGAATATTCATGTTAGTCGCTAGGTGAATAACCCCCTGCATGCTAATAAATCCAACGCACCTAGCTAAGGGAATAATCCCAACTTGTATTGTTTGTTAGAACATGAAAATAAAATACTGCTTATACTCAGACCCTCGCATGCTAAGTCCCTAACGATTTCATCTCTCGGCTTACCTTCGGGTCCGAGCAACGTGCCTGCCTATGTTCCTTAGAAATGCATGCTTGTCTGCTTGAATGTTGCCTTATTTTCATCCAACTCTGGGAGACTACCAAGTAGTCATTCCGTGCATGTTTGACCCTGCAAGTATCCGGGATCGTTAGGTCACCGAGGCAGCCCCGAACCAGGGGAATGCATCAAGACAAGTTATTGTACAGAACCAAGATTCAAGTATCCCGTATACTCGTGTACTCGTGTTCCCGTGCACTCGTGTTCTCGTGTTCTCGTGTTCTAGTGCACGCGTGTTCTCGTGTATCTCGTGTAATCGTGTTGCCTGAGATTGGTCTAATAAATCGTGTTGCCTGAGATTGGTCAAATAAATCGTGTTGCCTGAGATTGGTCAAATAAATCATGTTGCCTGAGATTGGTTAAATCGTGTTGCCTGATATTGGTTAACCCTGACTTGCATGTCGCGGACTAGTTCCACGGACGGTCACCGGGGCACTGGGGCCGATCCGGTCCGGATGGAGCTCGTGTATAGTCTCGTGTGCAGGAAGGATAGCTTGCAACGCATCGTGTTCGTGTGCCTCGTGTATACGCGTAGCATGATATCCTTGTCCTCGACTACGTCCATAATAGCTTTGCCAGCGACCGTGTTCATATAGATAAGTCATCCTCGCTTAGCGGCTATCCGCATACGAGTCACTGCATCGCATCAAGAACAACTAAACACCTGAACGATCTTGAAATAAATACTCTTGTTTGCATATGCTATGCCTCCTGAATGTTTATACATGCCCCGCTTAAATTAACAATGTTTACCTTGGACAGGAAAGGAGATGGTAAGTTGGTAAGTCTCGTCGTGTTTCCTCTAACATCGTACGGCGTACTGACCGATACGTTAGGCTATTCTATGTTTGCATGAAACTGATCCTAAGGCAACTAGAAAGATAACTTAATAGTTGTGCACGGAACCTGTATTACGTGTTTGGATTTATCGAGCGGGCGAGTAGCTTCCCCACCAGTGCATTCAATGTACTGATAATCCACCAGTTTGTATGTAGGGTACGGGAGAACCTCATTCGGTGCGGACGCCTCCTTCGTGCGTGCTAAGGCCAGGAGTTCCCTCTGAAGCCTTACAACGGTGCGTCCGGGACTGAAGCACATATACAAGACATAATATTGGAGCGTCGCCTGATCATCGCCTGTACAATCATTCCATTATTGTAGCCACTTGGCACACTTTATGTTTCAGAGAGAGAGGCTTGAGCGACTTGTAATCTCGGCTATACGCCGCCTGTAACACATGTTTATATCAATAAAGAGCTTGCCTAACTTCAACTTGTGTTTCAATGCTTCCTCTATATTTGTCGACTCAGTGAACCTGTTACCGATCGCCTATGCGTTCATGACTCTGCTGCACTTGGACAATCTGTGCGACTCTGTGGCTTAGAACTCTAGCCGCCAGCCAAAGAACCATGGCCTTGCACGGGTGTGGATCACGCTCGTGCGGCATCACGCCCGGATGGGTCAAAGCGATCGTTCCGTGGGAGCGCTGGCGAGGGTGATTCCCGCCTAGCGGGAACGGCCGAAATAGCCTGCGAGAGATCGGGGCGTGACAACCGTTGGCATGGGATGATATAGGTGAGCGAAAGATATTAGGCAGACAGTAGAAGTTGTCAGGCAGATCAGAGAGCGACTTCGGGTTGCGCAAGACCGGCATCGTCACTGGACAGATCAGCATCGTAGGACTTTAGAGTTTTGTGTCAGTGACCATGTGTTTTTATGGATTTCACCTACCCGTAGAGTCACTAGATTCAGGGTCATGGGAAGCTTAGTCCGCGATACGTAGGTCCGTTCAACATTCTCGACCGGGTAGGCGATGTTACTTATCGTTTTGCCCTTCCGCTTTTGCTACGTGAGGTGCACGATATATTTCATGTATCTTAGTTGTGTAGGTATGTCCCGGATCTGAATTATATCCTTCGATCACTCTGAATTAGTCATTGGTACCAACTTATCTTACGAGGAGCAACCCGTATCCATTCTGGATCGAAGAGAGAAAGTACTCAAGAACCGGACTATTTTTCTTGTACGAGTTGCTTTGGGCGATCACTCTCTAAGGAAATTGACATAGGAGCATGAGGACGATATTTAATCTTGATACCCGCACATATTCGATTCAGAAGGTATATTCTTTCTTACGCCTTCATATCTCGGATTCTGTGATCAGGTGATCACCTATATATTGTGATATTATTCCTTACATGTGTAGTTGCTAGTAGATTTGCATCGTGCTTGTCCTAACTTCTCTAGCTATTTCGAGGATTAGAATTTCGAGGACAAATTTTGTCACGCCCTGCTTCCCAAGATACAGTGAGTCAGGTACGTAACTACATCCCCAGGCTATGCCCCCATAGGAATACTACCGTACCCGTATCAGTGATTGTCGCTTGTAAATCTTTAGAATAAAAAGCAAGTCATGCCAAAGTAATTAGGTAATACAACTAAAGTCATACAACTTCGATTAAGGTACAACTAAACAAGTCTTTATAATAACATCTCCTTAATTTACATAGTTTCAGTTACAAAATATATTGGTGTTGTACTTCCTGGAATCATTTGAAGA
Organism: Iris macrosiphon; assembly: GCA_036927795.1. Classification (NCBI taxonomy): domain Eukaryota; kingdom Viridiplantae; phylum Streptophyta; class Magnoliopsida; order Asparagales; family Iridaceae; genus Iris; species Iris macrosiphon. Next base: position 125,725,363 of record JAYESA010000009.1, on the reverse strand, counting down.
TCATTCCTCGATCTCATCCACGTTATAAAGAGGTAACATTTCTTTATATACTTCGTCTTCTCCTAGTGGACAATACTAGGTCTTCAGAACGACATGTAAGTCCTTGGTCAAGAACGGTAAGTAAAATAAAGATATGATAGTAAGATAAGGAAGAACAATATTTATATAGGGAATAAGGAGGTGGATCATAATATAGTGTCTATGACTTGAGCAATTCCTAAACTAGTATTCCTATAGTGTCTAATAAATCAAGCAATACACATCCCTATGTCACTACAACAATACACAAACAATTTTTCTAAATGATGATGCAATTTGGAGAACGATCTTTAAATAACTACTTTAACTATTTTTCTGCCAACAATCCCGTATACCAGGGATCAGGCTGTGACTTGATGGCACGGTGCTTAGAATCTGGCCCTGTCCTTATGGACTTAAATCTTGAATTCACCTATTCGATGGTTTTGAATTGAAATAGGTGCACTTATATTCAAGTGACTTGAACAGGATGGTACGGGGTTATGATCCGGCCCAGCCCCTTTTGGGCCTAAATCTTGGATTCACCCATTCGATGGTTTTGAATCGAAGTAGGTGTACTTATATTCAGGTGACTTGAACAGTATGGCACGGGATTATGATCTGGCCCAGCCCTTTTTGGGCCTAAACAGGAAAGTGAGCTGAGCCTCACCCGCTCACTTTGTAAGGCCTTACGAAAGAGCTTAACTGTTGATCAGCTATACATGTAATTAATATATTGCAGGATTTTGTAGGTGGTATTTATGTTGTTCTCCCCCGCCCAATGCTTTCTAGTCTAAATCTACAACTAATCCTTATTCTATTATTTTGTATTCAAGTTTCTTCTCTTATAGCACTTTTACCATTTTTTATGCAAAATGCATTTCCAAGATGACACAAGATACATGCTTTTCATTTTATCCACAATCCAGAATACAAGTGTCAAGTTATCAAACACAAATCAGAGAATATTAATTTTGCAGAGCAGATTATCAGGAAATTAGATTTTGTTGGGTGACTTGTGTCCTGTCCTATGTATCCTAGACTTTTACTACTCGTCCCCTAATTAATTTACTGTCGTTGGTGGTCTGTCGCTTAAGAAAATATATATCTAAAGTTTAGGGTTTAGGATGTTGGCGATATTCCTGGATATCGAAATATTTGTTAACTCCCAAAATTCTTAAAATTTTTGACAGAGTCTCCTTTGTATTTCGGCTTCTAGAATTTTAACAATTTTATATATTCTACCCGGAGCAACATCGAAACATACGCAATAGATTATAAAATAATTGCAATAGAAAGGCTTCTTTCATACCTTAATGGGTTAGTTAATTTCTTATTGGGTTATTGCGAAATGGTTTCCTTCCAATGCTGCACAAGCTTCAAGCAATCCACAATTTCTTAGTAAAATAATTAAATTCATAAATTTTAACAATTAGATGAAGGAGTTTAACTATATATATATGTATACAATAGAATCTGGTATCCAAGGCCTAAGATTTGTATAGACGAAAATTATTTATATGTACTATATGCAAAATTTTATGAAATAAACAATAATTTTTGGTTAGAACTAAGCACTAAAGTTACCCTAACGTATGGTACATATAAAATACATGTTTAAACTAGATAATCCTCACGAGATACACTAAAATAGGTGTAATTTAATTTTAGACAGAATTAAATTAACCTAAATAAATTGACAAGATGTCAATTTACTTATTTAAAACTAGACCGAATGTAGTCTAAAGTGTTTATATTATCTTAATGATAAGTAATACTTTATTTATATAATAGGTCTCCACCTTTCATGTATCCTTTTATATCTATATATCCAATACATATTTATACCAATACCAATACCATATCACCCGATTAAACATGTGAAATGATAATTTTCTCATGTCCTAACATTTATCGATTATAGAAGGGAACACACACACACACATCCATATTCCTCTATGTTTAAATATATATGCATATGAATATACATGATATATATATGAACTAGTTAGTTGTAGAGCTAGTTAATAATTATAACTATGATCATTGTGTATCCATTTTGTGTCCTACCTAGGGTATCAAAATACACGTGTCCATATTATATATATTCACATATATACATATGTGTTAATTTATTCCAAATCCTTAAAATATTCCCTTAATGAAATTCCTAATTCAATACCAAAGAAATAAACAATAAAGGAAAGCAATGATGATGACTTGCCTTTGTTTGAGCAACCTAGGGTTCTTCCAAGTTCCAAATTTGGCACTTAATTCCTTCCCAATTTTCTATGAGAAATTGAAATCAAACCATACTCTAATTTAAGTCTAGGAGAAGGATTGGGGAAGGAATGAGAGTTACTAACTTGGGAAGAGGGATGAGGAGTTATGAAGTTGGGGGAGGAGGAACTCGGCGGCTGCGGCATCCGGCGACGGTGGCGTCGTAGGCCGGCGGCGGGTGGCACGGGCCCGGCGGCGCGCGGCAACGGCGGCAGCAGCTACAACACAGTAGCAGCAGCAGTAAACATGGCAATAGCCGATTATACGAGAAGTAGAGGTTGGAGAAGATAAAGATGGGAAGAAGAGATAGGGTTTGAGGGGATTAAGTAGAAGAAGGGTTAGGTTTATTGGAAATGTATAGAGGAAGGAAATGGAGCCAAGTCTCCCTTGGGGAATGAGGATGAAAGGAGGGAAAGACATGTAGGTTATGACTCATAGACTGCTGTTGGTTTCTCCCCCCCCCCCCTTCCCATGGATTTAAGATTTTGCATAAAACCCCCTCTTAAATCCAAAATTAGACAAAGCTAACTTGTAAATTGATATAAACCTAATTATATATATATATATATATATATATATATATATATATATATATATATATATATATATAATAAATTGGAAAAAAAATAAAAAAAATGTAATGGCAGTTATGAAACTCTATCCTCCTTAGAAAAATTCCGTCCTTGAAATTTTAAATTAAAAGAGTAGCTAACCTTGGTTAGTAAACAAATATGGGAACTGGGTTCACATGTCTTCTTATTTTTTCTAAGTTGCTTCTCCTAGAGAGTCATTGTTCCAAGCTACTCGAACGAATGGGATGATCCGATTCCGGAGTATTTTGTCTCTATGATCCAGGATTCCAACTGGTCGTTGCTCGATGCGTAGAGTTGGTCCGATAGTGATGTCCGAATAATTTAGTATATGATTTGGATCCGATACATATCTTCGAAGTTGAGATACATGGAATACATTATATACCCCTTCTAGTGTTGGGGGTAGTGCCAGCTTGTAAGATACTTTTTCGATTTTCTGTAATATATCAAATGGCCCAATATATCTTGGACTTAGCTTTCCTCTAGTTCCAAATCTAATTGTCCCCTTTATTGGCGAGATCTTTAAAAATGCATGATCTCCAGGTTGAAATTCCAACATCCTTCGATGCTTGTCAGCCCACATCTTTTGTCTATCTTGGGCTGCTTGCAAATAATTTCTTATTGCTTTGACCTTCTCTACTATCTGTGTTACTAATTCTGGGCCCAGTAATTGCCTTTCTCCTACATCTGTCCAACACTTTGGTGATCTACACTTCCTCCCATATAATGCTTTGAAAGGTGCCATCTTAATGCTGGTATGATAACTATTATTATAAGAAAATTCTACCAAATGTAAGTGATCGTCCAATGATCCTCCAAAATCTAATGTGCAGGCTCTCAACATGTCCTCTAGAGTTTGAATCGTTCTCTCTGATTGACCATCTGTCTGAGGATGGTAAGCAGAACTAAATTTTAACTGAGTGTCGAGGTTCTCTTGTAGACTTTTCCAGAAATGAGAAGTAAACCTGGTGTCTCTATCCGAAACTATGCTTACTGGTACCCCGTATTGACTGACAATCTATTTTATGTACATGTCTGCTAATACTTCTATTGTCTGTCCTACCCGGAATGGTAAAAATTGAGCTAATTTAGTGAGTCTATCTATAATGACCTAGATAGCATTGTTACCCTTGTGTGTCTTAGGTAGTCCGATTACAAAATCCATTGTGATATGTTCCTATTTCCATTCTGGTATTGGTAAGGGTTGAAGAAAGCCAGTTGTCTTTTGGTGTTCTGCTTTTACTTGCTGACAGACAAGACATCTGGATACGAATTTAGCAATCTCTTATTTCATTCCATGCCACCAAAAATTTTATTTTAGATCCTTATACATCTTAGTACTTCCTGGATGGATAGAATATTGAGAGTTATGAGCTTCTGTCATGGCCTTTGTTCTTAGATTTCTACTGGGTACACACAATCGATCTCTAAATCTCAGCGATCCATCTGGATGCTTTCTTATTCCGATCTGGAGTCCTTCTTTGGTTTGTTCCCATATTTCCTGAAGTTTAGAATCTCCTTGTTGAGCTTCCTTGATTCTGTCCACTAGGGAGGACTGTACTTGTAAATTTTCCCATGACCCTTCTGATATTGGATATATTACTTCGATTTTCATCTTACTCAAGTCTTCAAAAATTCCCTTTAGGGTATTCATAAAGAATGCCATTAGTTTCCTGCTCAAGGCAACTGCCACTTTATTTGCTTTACCCGGATGATATTCTAATTCCAGATCAAAGTCCAGAAGTAATTCCAACCATCTTCTTTGCCTCATATTAATTTTCTTCTGAGTAAACACATATTTTAGACTTTTGATCCGTATATATCTTGATTCTCTCCCCATATAAGTAATGTCGCCATAATTTAAATGCAAAAACTACAGCTACTAGTTCCAAATCATGAGTTGGATAATTTTTCTCATGCTGCTTTAGTTGTCGAGAGGCATAGGCTATAACTCTCCCATGCTGCATTAACATACAACCTAGCCCTTTACCCGACGCATTACTATATATCTCGTATCCTTTTGATCCCGATGGTAATGCTAGTACAGGTGCCAAAATCAATATTTTCTTTAATTCATCAAAAGCTGCCTGGCATTTCTCCGTCCAATTAAATATTTTATCTTTTCGGGTCAGCCGAGTTAATGGCTCTGTGATTCTTGAGAAATTTTCCACGAACCTTCTATAATATCCAGCTAATCCTAAGAAACTTTGAATTTCTACCACAGACTTTGGCGTTGTCCAGGATTTAACAGCTTCTACCTTCTTTGGATCTACTGAAATACCTTCTCCGTTGATAATGTGACCTAGAAATGATATATAATTTAACCAAAATTCATATTTACAGAGTTTAGCATACAATTGCTCATATCTTAGGGTTTGCAATATTACCCTTAAATGCTCTTCATGTTCTTCTTCATTTTTTAAATATATAAGAATGTCGTCAATGAATACAATCACAAACTTATCCAAATACTGATAAAATATCCGATTTATCAGATCCATAAATATAGCAGGAGCATTAGTTACCCCAAATGGCATAACTAGAAACTCGTAATATCCATAACGAGTCATAAAAGCTGTTTTCTGAACGTCCTCCTTCTTGACCTTTACTTGATGATAACCAGACCTTAAATCAATCTTTGAGAATACATTGGCTTCTCCTAATTGATCAAATAGTTCATCAATTCTGGGCAAGGGATATTTATTTTTGATTGTTACTTCATTTAAGGCCCTATAATCAATTACCAGTCGTAGGGTCCCGTCTTTCTTTTTCACAAATAGCACTAGTGCACCCCATGGTGAAGCACTAGGCTGAATAAACCCTTTTGATAATAATTCCTTTATTTGTTTGTTTAGCTCAGCCAATTCTTCTTTATTTATCGGGTATATTTTCTTAGCTATAGGTGCTGCTCCAGGCACCAAATTGATAGAAAATTCTACTGCCCTGTCTGGTGGTAATCCTAGTAAATCTTCTGGAAATACATCCTTAAAATCTTTCACTATCCTTGGGAATTATTCTTCCTCTAGTTCGTGAAACCTTCCTTGAACTGGTTGTTCAAACTTTTCTAATTCTTCAGCATCAAATTCTTTTTGGTCTCGAACAAATTCATATAATTCTCCATTAGTGAGCTGGAATAAAACCTTCTCTTGGCCACAATCTATACTTGCTAATGTCTTGGTCAACCAATCCATTCCAAGTACTATATCATAATTATTCATTGGAAAAACTAACAATCTTACCCGAAAAGCTCCACTGCCTAACTTAACTGGACATGTTTCACAAACCCGACTAACTTCTACTGTGCCATTACCCGTAAGAATATTTAATTTCTTAAGTAATGGTTGCGATTTGATTTCATGAAGAGTTATAAATACTGATGCTATAAATGAATGTGTTGCCCCAGAATCAAATAATATTGATGCCGGACAAGCTGAAACTAGAATTGTACCTGTTACTACTTCTCCGACTAGTTCTGTTTCATCAATATTCATCATAAATGCCAGTCCTTGCTTTTTCTTCTTCCCAGTCTGAGGCTGTTTTGCTTTCTGAGCTTGTTGAAATTGGTAGGCTTGGGGTGCGAAGGGTGGCCTCCGTTGATTCCCATAAGTCAATATAGCTTAAGGTGTTGGCGCTTGTATTAGAGGCCGAGGACCATTTTCTTGAAGTACAGGCCTGATGTTATTTCCTCGAAACGTGGGTCGAGGTTCCTGATGCGGGTTTTGCATTATTGGCCCTAAGGTTTGTTGTTGTGGACACTGGCCAATCTGATGTTTATCTGATCTGCATCTTAAATAAATATCCAGGAATTTTCTACAGTCATTCCTCATGTGCCCAGGTTTTTGACAAAAATTATAAATAATTGGTCTTCCCAAGGTACCAGTTTGAGAGCGTTTGGACGGTCCTTGCCATGGATTCCTTGAGGATGAAACTCCTACTTCCAAAGTCCTCTTCTGAGGTTGATACCGAAATGGTTGCTCTTCATTTAGCATTCTTTCCTGGCTCCTTGCTGCTTCAGTTACCTCTGGATAGGTTTGGCATCGATATGCAACGAATCTACTCTTCAGTTGGCTCCCTAGTCCTTCTAGGAATCTAGATACCTTGGTTTCCTCATCAGCTATCAGACTTGAAGCAAAACGACTATGCCTGGAAAACTCCGCAACATACTCGTCTACGGTGAGCTTCCCTTACTTTAAATGAGTGAACTGCCATTCTAACTCAATTTTAGCCGATTTTGGAAAGAACCTCCCTTCAAAATTCTTCTTGAATTCTCCCCAAGTTATTTTATCCTCCGAATCCTCTAGGTGTTCGGCACTCCACCAGTGTTCAGCAATATCTTCTAATTGAATTCGAATCGTAGATACCATGTCCTCATGATTAATTTTTGCTTCTTTTAACAGCCTTCTATGGTTCTAATCCACTGTCCGGCTTCGATCAGACTTTATGTTCCTTTAAACTTGGGAGGATTTAGGTTTCTAAAGTCTTTTAGTGAACCATCTCTAGAATTGACAGATGTTCGTAGGTGTTCCAATACTGTGGTAGCTGTGGCTTGAGCCGTATCCGCATGCTGACTGTTAGACTCCAGGATCTGTTGGAATAACTTGTGCATATCCTTAATAGATGGTTCCGTCTGAGTTTGTGATGATGAAGCATGGGATTGTTCATGATTAGACATTGTCCTGAAAAATTCAATGCAATCTCTCAGGAATAATCCTGAGATTCAAGGATAGGAAAAAGATATTGTAAATCCTAAGAGTTTTGAGCAATAGTGGAACATATAGGCACAAGGATAATGAAGAAGCATATTTCATTCACTCATAACCAAAATATGATACAAAATATGCTTGTTAGGGTACTAGTCACCTTGCATATAGGCATATATACATATTCAGACTATTTACATTCATATACTTCCTTCCTTCTTGACTTATATACATATACACATACACCCTTGTTGTTCACAAAAGGTACCTAGTAGATAAAAGATCTTCTATACATCGTTGTACCCTCCCCTAGATCATCATTTCCCATATTCTGATGATAGTTGCCTCCGGGTGAGAATTCTGCCACTCCTCCAAGGTTCCATTGTAGTCATTTTTATTGGGATCCGGGTCCTCAGATGGTTGAGCCTTAATAAGTATATAATAATTTGTCCTATTAAAAAATAAGTCTTTTTCATCACTGAGATCCGATACTACTGGGTACTTGATCTCGTAGTATACTCCATAGGCCCTTATCATCTGTTTACGCGCCAGTCGCCACTTTTTTTTTGTAAAACGGTAATAATTATCTAGACTGTGGCTACAATTTCCCAATCTGGCATGAGGCATGAATCGAGGTATGATCTACAATAAGGAATTTCAAGTTAGTATCACCCCATAAGTATCCCAATTAATTTTTTTTTTGTAAGATCATTAGCCCTTCCTAAAATCACCGATACAGCTTATCCTAAAGTATCTCTAAATAATAGCTAAGGAATCCAGGGTTCACTTATACAAGTTCCTAACCTAAATCATGTAATATGTTTCTTTATGATACCTGGACTTGCACCTTATCCTAGGTTCTTTATCTTCAGGACCTACCAAGGGTTCCTAAAAGCATGACCTGCATGGGCCACCACTAAAAAGACTTGTCATGCCCCGCTTCCCAAGATACAGTGAGTCGGGTACGTAACTACATCCCCAGACTATGTCCCATACGAATACTACCATACCCGTATAGCGATTGTCATCTGTAAATCTTTAGAATAAAATAAAAGTCATGCCAAGGTAATTAGGTAATACAACTGAAGTCATACAACTCTGATTAAGGTACAACTGAACAAGTTTTTACAAAAATATCTCCTTAATTTACATAGTTTCAGTTACAAAATATATTGGTGCTGTACTTCCTGGAATCATTTGAAGATTATTCCTCGATCTCGTCCACGTTATAAAGAGGTAACATTTCTTCATATACTTCATCTTCTCCTAGTGAACAATACTAGGTCGTCAGAACGACATGCAAGTCCTCGATCAAGAACGGTAAGTAAAATAAAGATATGATAGTAAGATAAGGAAGAACAATATTTATACAGGAATAATGAGGTAGATCATAATATAGTATCTATGACTTGAGCAATTCCTAAACTAGTATTCCTATAGTGTCTAATAAATCAAGCAACACACATCCCTATGTCACTACCACAATACACAAACAATTTTCCTAAATGATAATGCAATTTTGAGAACAACCTTTAAATAACTACTTTAACTAGTTTTCTGCCAATAATCCCGTATACCAAGGATCAGGCTGTGACTTGATGGCACGGTACTTAGAATCTGGCCCTGTCCTTATGGAATTAAATCTTAAATTCACCTATTCGATAGTTATGAATCAAAATAGGTGCACTTATATTTAGGTGACTTGAATAGGATGGCACGGGGTTATGATCCGGCCCAGCCCCTTTTGGGCCTAAATCTTGGATTCACCCATTCGATGGTTTTGAATCAAAGTAGGTGTACTTATATTCAGGTGACTTGAACAGGATTACACGGGATTATGATCCGGCCCAGCCCCTTTTGGGCCTAAACAGGAAAGTGAGCTAAGCCTCATCCGCTCACTTCGCAAGGCCTTACGAAAGAGCTTAACTGTTGATCAGCTATATATGTAATTAATATGTTGCGGGATTTTATAGGTGGTATTTATGTTGTTCTCTCCCGCCCAATACTTTCTAGCCTAAATCTACAAACAATCCTTATTCTATTATTTTGTATTCAAGTTTCTGCTCTTATAGCACTTTTACCATTGTTTATGCAAAATGCATTTCCAGGATGACACAAGATACATGTTTTTTATTTTATCCATAATCCAGAATGCAGGTATCAAGTTATCAAACACAAATTCGAAAACATTAATTTTGCAGAGCATATTATGAGAAAATTAGATTTTGTTGAGTGCTTGTGTTCGTGTCCTACGTATCCTAGACTTTTATTACTCGTCCCCTAATTAATTTATAGTCGTTGGTGGTCTGTCACTTAAGAAAATATATATATCTAAAGTTTAGGGTTTGGGATGTCGGCGATATTCCTGGATATCGAAATATTGTTTAACTCCCAAAATTCTTAAAATTTTTGGTAGAGTCTCCTTTGTATTTCGACTTCCAAAATTTTAACAATTTTATATATTCGACCCGGAGCAACCCTCCGTAGCATTCTCGGGTTTGCCGACCCCTTCGGTGGAGCAACTCTCAACACCAGAACACACGCAGTAGATTATAAAATAATTACAATGGAAAGGCTTATTTTATACCTTAACGGGCTAGCTAATTACTTATTGGGATATTGCGAAATGGTTTCACTTCCAATACTGCACAAGCTTCAAGCAATCCATAATTTCTTAGTAAAACAATTAAATTCATAAATTTTAACAATTAGATGAAGGAGTTTAACTATATATATATATATATATATATATATATATATATATATATATATATATATATATATATATATATATATACACACACACAATAGAATCTGGTATCCAAGGCCTAAGATTTGTATAGACAAAAATTATTTATATGTACTATATGCAAACTTTTATGAAATAAATAATATTTTTTGGTTAGAACTAAGCACTAAAGTTACCCTAACGTACGGTACATATAAATACATGTTTAAACTAGATAATCCAAACGAGATACACTAAAATAGGTATAATTTAATTTTGGACAGAATTAAACTAACCTAAATAAATTGACAAGATGTCAATTTACTTATTAAAAACTAGACTGAATGTTGTCTAAAGTGTTTATATTATCTTAATGATAAGTAATACTTTATTTATATAATAGGTCTTCACCTATCATGTATCCTTTTATATCTATTTATCTAATACATATTTATACCAATACCATATCACCTGATTAAACATGTGAAATAATAATTTGGCACTTAATTTCTTCCCAATTCCTAATTCAATCCCAAAGAAATAAACAATGAAGAAAAGCAAGGATGAGGACTTGCCTTTGTTTGAGCAACCTAGGGTTCTTCCAAGTTTCCAATTTGGCACTTAATTTCTTCCCAATTTCCTATGAGAAATTGAAATCAAACCATACTCTAATTTAAGTCTAGGAGAAGGATTGGGAAAGGAATGAGAGTTACCTAACTTGGGAAGAGGGATGAGGAGTTATGAAGTTGGGGGAGGAGGAGCTCGACGGCTGCGGCGTCCGGCGACGGCGTTGTGCTCGACGGCGGTGTCCGACGACGGCGACGACATCCGGCAACGGCGGCGACATCCGACGACGGCGGCGGCGGCGTGGGCCACGGCTGGTGGCGCGGGTCCGGTTGGAGAAGAGGAGATGGAAAGTAGAGATAGGGTTTGAGGGGATTAAGTAGAAGAAGGGTTAGGTTTATTGGAAATGTGTAGAGGAAGGAAATGGAGCTAAGTCTACTATAGGAAATGAGGATGAAAGGAGGGGAAGACATGTAGATTATGACTCATATGTTGTGTTGGTTTCTCTCCCCCCTTTCCATGGATTTGAGATTTTGCATAAAACCCCCTCTTAAATCCAGAATTAGACAAAGCTAACTTATAAATTGATATAAACCTAATTATGTAGACAGATTTTTTCTAAGGTGGATAGAAATGTCACTCCCCATTTCCGATATACGTATTTGGAATGTATATTATGTAATGGCAGTTATGACAGATTTTTTCTAAGGTGGATAGAAATATCACTCTCCGTTCCCGATATACGTATTTGGAACATATTTTAGCACGGTTGCATGTGCATGGTGACTAGACCTATTTTTTAGTTTAACCTTGATTATGGTTTATTTTGTGGGTTGGTTCAAGTCATAAGAACCTTGGGTTTAACCCTCAACCCTATAATATATAACCCAATATTTTCTTTCTCTCTCTTCACTTCTTCATTTCTCACTCCATCTTTAGTTTTCTCTCCCCATTTCCATAGGCAAGTACACCTTGCATGAGAAATAAAAAAATTCTCCATATTATTGTTCTATTATGTTTGTTATGTGTTTCTTAGCACTTTTAGAACTTGGATTTTTTAGTTTTGATGGATGGATTAGTGTAGATCTATATTTCTAACTTAGAATTTTTTATGGGTTTCATGAGTCTTTCTTAGTTTTGATCTATTAAACATGTATTTTAGAAAACTAATTTTTTCTACATGATAGAGCATTCAATTTAGAGTATTTTGGCTTTTGGTTCACCCGATTTGGACTTAAAATGAGGATTTTATGAACAAAATAATTTTTTGGATTTTTTGGAGTTTTTGCCATGGCCGAACCTGTTGTTGGAGAAGACGAAGTTTGCATGCGGGCAGTAAGGTATGCGACTGAGAGTGCCATGCGTCCTGAGATGGTTATGCGGCCTGAACTCTTACCCCATACTGACAGCATGCGTCCATCTTGTTGGACGCATGAATGCTGAATTACACAAGTGTCCTTGAACACCTTGTGCTTTCACTCACTGAACGAATGAGAAATTCGTTAAGTCCAAGAGACAACCCATGCGACACCGATATTCATATAGCCTGGAGAGCATACGGCCACTATTTTTTCCTTGGCACATGGCTCTAAACTGTTGGCACTTATTTCTTTGGTTTTATCTTTTTTCTCTGACACACTCTATTGCATCAGTCACACCAGTCACTTTATGTCACATCACTGACTCTTAATTTATTTCCAGTCACTTCAACACTTATCCCAAGGAGTAGTTCTTAACCCTGAGCATGTGACCAAGAGGTTCATGCGGCCATGATTCATATGCGACCTCGACTTCATAGGTGGCCTAAAGACCCATGCAGCTCTAACTTCTCATGCGGGCAGGACTTTCCATGTGGCCTAGAAACCCATGCAGCCTGATTGTGTTTAATGGAATATTTTCTTATTTTTTGTGGTTGATTTGGGTTAATGCATGTAGTATGACTTTAAGGAGAATGGATTTAGTAACCAGACCTCATGTCACACATGACCATGAGCTAAGAATGGATATGAATATGGCATAAGTTGAACTGAGATTTCAGTATGAACCCGACTAAGTGGATAGTGACTAACCGACTATGTGTATGACACAAGCATTCGTATTACAATATGATCTTGATTCATGTGAGCCAATGTACAATTGGTAATTGAACTTGAATATTGTATCTGTGCTAATACCACTATTGCCTGATATTTGTCCATAATTTAATATGCGTCGAGGTACGACACATTATGTCACATGATAAGTGATTATATTTGGGTTATGCATCGAGAACGCCTCCAAATTTCTAAATGCGTGTATTATACATATATATTGTTTCTTCCAGCACGGGCATAATAAGCGAGTCAACTACCAAAGCATGGCTAGGATTCTGATTGACTGAATATTTCATACACGCTCGGGTGAATCTAGATTTGACTTCCAGGGATTTGTATCTAGCGTGCTCGTACTTTGTATAACATCTTAAGAGAAATTCTCATGTAACCACGCCTTGAGATTTCGAACATAACATAGGGCTAATTGTCGTACCCCAGTCCCAGAATATACGGGACTAGGCCATGTGGCAATGGACATCTACGTATCAAGGAGACTCCAGTCCAACTCCAATACGTATAAGCTGTAAATGAGGGTCACTATCTAGATAACACGGTATACATGTCTATGTCTCAATCCACAAGGATATGTAATAAATAAGGGACAACATGTAACATGGTGTGCACCCAATACTACACTCGTCTGAATAGACTCTAAGAAAATAATATGAGTCTACAAATACTGGACTGTAATAGCAGAAAATAGGTAAAGATTATAATAACTGAACAATGAAAAAGTGATACAAATATCGAGTAACAATACATGCATACCAGTATAATACTCATCAGCAGCTCCAGCCTCCCGTCAGCGATTGACCCTACAATCTGGCAAAGAACTAGGTCCTCAGAGTGATATAACAAGGTACAAAAATAGAATGTCATAGTAAAACAGAAAGAAAACAAGTAATACGTCGGTGTAATCTAAAATAACCACCTAAGTAAGACACGACTTGAAGATAATGTTTGACACGTGGGCTTTCCTAATATAAATTCGTAACTCTGAGGCACAGAGACACACAGTGCATACCGTAGCTCCGAGCACAGAGTCACACGGGTAATACTACGACTCCGAATACAGGATCTATACATAAATAAGAATATATATATATATATATATATATATAGCGCGTACAAGTAGCCCAAGCGTTTAGTAACTGTCTTCTCCTCCCAATGCGGTCAACGAGAAGCATCTGCTGTTCGCTGAGCCTGAACCTCTATCTAACAGTCTCATCATACTGAAGTAACTAGCAACAATCTCGATCCTATAGTCATCACAAATTCTATTCATGCTGACACCATCAGGATACAGGAAGTCTGGCATGATGACAGTGTCTAAATGTGTCCTAGGATTCCGATGTAACCAAGTAGAACACATCAAGGTATCGAGAAACATCTAACAATCGATACTAGAAGTTACCGATAAACGTCTACACCTGGATATGACCCAAACGTTAAGTAACAATTCTGATCCAAAGCGCACATAATGTATAGATGAAATAAATAGTAAATCTGAAACTGAGATACAGAAAGGCAATGTACACTTGCCTGGATCCGGATGCTGAAGGCGGGGCTCCGGTACAACGTCCAAGTCCGAGGATCCCAAAGTACCTAGAGATAACATATAAATAATTAATAATCTAGTTCGAAACTATCTAAAATAAGAGATGACATCATGAACTAGCATAGGTTTTGTCTTAGTTACATAGCTCACGTCTAAGGCACTAACTAGAGGATTGACCCAAGTTGACTAGGGAAATATTACATTAAATATGAATCATCAAATAGCATAACGTGCTCAAATAATATCTTCAAACCCTAATATTCATCAAGAGTGATATCAGTCATCTATGTATAATATTCATCCTCGACCATACCATCCTTGTAATCATAGACATAAATGCATAAATCCAATTTAGTTGTCACACCTAAATATGCATAACGTTCACATATAATATCCTCAATCATATTATCAAGCTATCGTACCAAAATTCATTGGAACAACATCCAAATCATAAACATTTTACGTATATATATAACCTCAAACAATTGCTAATAAAATATGCATTTTCAAATATATATATAATGCCAGACACATGCCATTAAACTAAATATGGGCATTACTCATGGAAACCTAAATCCTAACTAGGGTTTCTCTTAACACTTATAAATAACTACACAATAATGACGACGGAGGAGAAGTTACCCAGGTGGCTGCGGGTGGTGTCTGCGACGGTGCTGCGGCTTCGGTCAGTGGCGGTGTTGACCGCGGGGGTGATGCTCATGTCGACCAGGGTAGTGCTCGACGGTGGTGAGGGTGGTGGTGATAAGAATGGGGTGGAGGTAATGGTGATGGTAGTGGTAGTGATGCTCGGAGGTGGTGATGGTGGTGGTGCCTGGCAGATGTTGGCAGTGGCGGTGGTTGTGCTCGTGGAGGTGGAGGTGGTGGTGTAGGTGAAGGTGGTGGTGGAAGTGGTTGTCGGTGGTGGTGTTGGTAGCTGTTGGTGGTGATGTGCTCGGCGGAGGTGGTAGTATATGTAGTATGGTCGGGTTATGATTTCGTGAGGCCGACGGTGGTGGTGGTGGTGAAGTCATGAGGTGGTGGTGTTGGCTGCTCCTGGTGGTGGTGTTAAAGGTGACGATGATGGTGGCAGTGGTGGCTCATGGTGGAGGCGGTAGTGTTAGCTACTCGTGGTGGTGGTGTTGGAGGTAACGATGATGGTGGCAGTGGCGGCTTGTGGTATAGGCGGTGGTGTTGGCTGCTCGTGGTGGTTGTGTTAGAGGTGATGGTGATAGTGGCAGTGGCTGCGGGTAGCTACGGTGGCGGTCCAATGAGTAGATGTGGTGGTGGTCCGGCGGGTAGCTGTAGGCAGGAGGGGTAGAATGGAGAAGAAGAAGAAGAAGATTAATGAAGAAGAAGAATAGGAGAAGGGTTCGGCTGAAGTAAAGGAGAGGAGAGAGAGTGGAGTATAAAATTTTAGGGTTTTTCTTAGGATTAGGGCCGGCCACATTGGGAAGGGTATGTGTGTGTTAATATAGGGGGATGAGTGGTTGTGATGGAGGGGGGAATTTGAATCAATGGCTAGGATTTCACATGAAAGAAAAATACTTTACAAGGGGAAAGAGAGTGTGAGGTGACCGATCATGAGGATGGTGGGTTCTTCATTTGGTTTGCACCAATAGGAGGGTGACACCTAGCACCCTCTTTGCATTTTAGCCCCTTAATATTTGGGTGTTTACACATAAAAAAGAGAGAGTAAGGATTTGATTTGGAAAGTTATATTTGGGGTTTTGTAGGGTGGGTGGGTGTTGAGTGTTTTGTATGAGCCTCATGAATGGGTGTTGGGTTAAGTTGGGGTTAGGTTAAGTCAGTTTTTCCAATTTAATTAAATAATATCATAGGTGCTCTTAAATTAAATGGGAGTACATTGGGTCTCAATTGGGAGTGACACAAATGTCATGGACGGTGTAGGCTTGGTGTCAGTTTGGGCCCTTTAATTGGTTAGGTGAAAGGGGTTGAGTTTGTGTCCCCAAATCGATGGCAACAACATAGGTACAAGATATTGTATTAAAGAATTAATTTTTGTGACTGGAAAGTTGTACAATTAAAATAAAGCACATGGGAATATGTTTGTGAGTGATAAAAATATCAAGTGCCTAAGTTGGCTTGTCAGGTCAAGAGTGCAAATTTTTTTGGAAAGTAAAGGCTATTGTCGTGCTCCAATTATTGTAGAAAAGGTAAGGTACACCAAGGATTTAAATTAAAGAACCAGTCAACAAAACCCAGATTTTTAATCTTTAGACAACCTGAAACTAAACGAAAATTCTTACCATATCAAATCTACCTAAAAAAATTTGAGGGTTTTACACTAATTAGGTAACTAAAAGAGGAAGTAACATATGGAGGGAACGGTATCCCGAGATCATGCCAATGAACCTTCTCACAAAAATTCATTCTAAGTGCGTTGTGGGCTGGCCACCACAGATACTGTATATCATCTGCCTTAGTGGAGTACAATATCTAACTTATTATTATGTCGAGCCATTGTTTCACTATAGGAACACTGGAACCGCTAATACTGTATTTTTTGCGTAGTGGCCCTACGGGGAACTGGTGCATCCTGCAAGTGCCAATTTTATTTATTTGGTTCGGTTAGCCCATGTTCGACACTAATGTGATCTGAGGATACCTATTATGCATTATTTTTTGAAATAACCTCAGACTCCACAAATAGCAAGCCTAACAGTGATTGGCCGTTATATAGAAATAGATTTTGTTATGATTGTATTTTCGGTTAGAAGCCTAGGGAGATGGACTATCATAGTGTGATGGTTCAACCCTTGTCCTTGTTTGGTTATGGGATTTATCCTTTCCGCTAGGATATGCCATGGACCTAAGTTATGACACTGAACCGATATATTATTATATATTTTCCTTGGATTTTTGTTTCTCTATTTCGTGCTTCATTTGTGGTACTTGCTATTTGGGGTCTAACCCTACTGGTTTTGCATGACCAGGTTTTTAGCCATCACCCGAGGATCCAGCGTACCTTTCCCCTACTCATGGCGCGTACCAGGAACATGGTCGCAGGGGATAGCGAGTGGGTTTTCTTCTTTCCTGCTCATCATTGAATATTTACTTCTTTTGGTGTTTAGCCACCAACACCTATTAGCCGGCTCGTCTGGACATTATTTTTCTTACATGATTGTATTAAATCAGACTGCAGCTGATCACTGTCATTTACTTTTGTTACTCTTTCAGCTCTTTATTTTGCATAGCTGGTCTCTAAAACATTTTGAGAAATTGTTTGGGATGCCTTATTGCTTTATCATCTATGCTTACTGTTTCTTGTGTGAATGATTGAGACATAGAAGTTCTTGACCATAGGAGACTTGATTGTAGCATGCACCCCATTATCTTATACAGCCGTGATCGTCGTACGACGTATAGCACATTGTACAGGGTAGCTGGCCATGTCCGTCTCCATATTCTGGTACTGGGGCGTGACAATTTTGTGTGTACTTACTATCCATTTCATACTAGCAACGTAGTATAGATAGTAAATTGAAACTGTGGATTACCTTATAATCTACTGGAGATTGGAAGTAAGAAGTCTTTATGAAACTAGGACTTAAAGAAAGTATTGATTTTAGTGGTACACACTTTCTTATTATCTCAACGAGAATGATTCAAAGAATATGAAGATAATTCTACCTGAAAATTTTATGTGGGTTTATTATCTCTTGTATATCCAAGACTGGATATAAATAATAACTCGAAGCAACCCGACAGGGGAATGATCTAGTATTGGATGTCCTGAATACTATTGGGAATAGAAATGAACTATCAGAGGAATAGAGGGCATGATAGTTTAGAATGGATCAATATAGGTAATCTCTAACTTGATGAATTTGAAGACTTTACTTGGAAAGTTTGTAGCATTATCAGAGATTACATGCTTCTGACAAAGCAAGTAGGTTTAACATAACGTAGGAGCTCCGTCAGAAGTTTGAACAAGATAGAGAGTTTGACGATGACTCCATGGGATAAGAGAGGGACACTGTTGCTTTCTTATGAATAATGTATTTGACTGGCGATGATGATGCATGCTTTGTGGGAAATTATGGCTACAACTTAATGGTACAAAGGTAAAGCTGACATGACAATTAATTATAAGGTTAACTACCCCTTGTCCTTGACTGGATGCGGAAATCAAAGATTGATGATTAACGACTCTTCTTTATCGGAAGCGACAACATCATCTTCTTTTGAAGTTGAGATTGTTTTGCCACCATTAGCATCATGCAAATGTATGATAAAAACATCGTCATTGTCGGAAGATCAGGATCTTTACTAAAGGCTTTATAAAGCTTATCTAGGCTCGTACGCTAATCTAAGGCATTCAACCTCTCATATAACATTCTTACTAAACTACAAAGAAATCAAATACTTTAGTAGTCACTAGACTCGTCTCTTTGTAAATTGTCAAGGATATTTAGAAACCAAACCATTTAATAAGTTGTTCGGTTCTTTCAGCTTGACAGATATGATGCTCCCAAGTTCTAGCATCAGTGGCCCCCATAGCTACTTTCATTGGAAGAAAAAAGTTATGTTTACATGTTTGCACCAATATGGATACATACATACTAGCGAGATCTTGCATCGAGATGTCATAAAATCTCTTGATGAAGTCTTTGACGATTTCTCCTTCTTTTTTTGTAGAGATAAAAGTTGAGATCGTGATCTCTATCTCTCTTTTATAGAATAGAGATAGTAAAGTTGTCTTCAAGTTATTCCATGTTTTGATGGATCCATCTGGGAGGATCGGAACCACTTAGCGATTCCTCACAGGGTTCCGATAAATATAGTAGTCATCAAGACATGATTCCTGATGATATATTAAGTCCGTAACCTAAAATAGTATATGTATTGACTCAGGAAAGTCAAACCATTATAAAGTTGAAAAGACCGCGATTTTTAATTTTGGTAGGCATGGAGCGTCATCCCACTCAAGAAGGAACGATTGAGATATATCGTTCTTTTGAAATTATCCCTATTAGCAAGGGACTCAATACGAGCTTCAACATTTCTAAGAGCATCTAGAATTGCTATAGAAGTATTTGGTTGCATCCTCATGACTTTCAGTTGATGTCTATAAAATGCCATGCTTCGCTTGGTTCATTAAGGTTGTTTGTTGACTAGAAGGACTGTTTGGACTTGGTTTCTTTTGGTGGGTGATTTTGATCTTTCTCTCCTTTACCTTCATAATAATGAAATAGACAATGCATGTTTATATTATATTATGAGTTTTATTGCATGCCGATTAAAGAAGAGAATCAAGATAGATAAATAGAGTAATCTATTTTTGTAACTTGATGCTATAGAACATGGAATTATAAAATGATGATATAGACTTGTGTAATGTAGAATTGCTTTTTATATTATCACATGGCTTATATTTTAATTACCTTATTTTAGATATGGAATATAATAATGTGGTAATGTATTTTTTGGAGTATAATATTTTTATTTTAGAGATGAAAACATGGGAAGATTTGGGACTGTTGAGTCGTCAAGGTAGAATCCATATACTGGGAAGAGTATTGTGAGCGATGCCTTGAGAAATACGGTAATGCAAAAGAGATGAATCATGGTATATGATGAGTAAAAATTTGTAATATAGTTATTTCAGATTTGTACCATGTATATATATTAGTCTTACTGTTCACGCATTTGTAAAGTCATGGACAACTTATGCAAAAAGTTTATAGGCACCTCTAACGAATAGTTGGAGCTGTCACGACCTGCAGCCCGATATTCAGGCACGAGTACATGGTACGTCCAGCCTACGTCATAGCATCGACGGTAGAACGCCGTCTAGACCTCAATGAAAATTATTCTCAACCATCACAAGAATAACTAGTATCATCATAACTCAATCTTAATATATTAAGGAGGATATGATAAGGAAAGTAATCCAAACAACTAAGTAAGAGCAGTGAAAACTAGAGCATGATACGGGAATAAGAAATACTAGTCTAATCTTTATAGATGGTACCTCATGGTCCATAGTGCAAGAGTAGTCTCAACTATAAAATTGCTTTGAGTCCAGAAACGTGGGCACAACAACACTTAAAAATATTATACAATCAGAATTGAATGAGTACAATTCTAACAATACTTCCAATACATAATAAAGATTATAAAACAATAAATAGTAATAAAATACATGATAAACAAAAAAGCATGAAATCATGGTAAGGTAAATAGAGTAAAACAGATAAGTATGGTAGTAATGGCAAGTTAAATAAGTAAAAGTAGTAATATTAGCAGGTATGATATGTAACAATCAAGTATAGAGTGAAACCAGAAAGACTACACCTATCTAGTATGTTAAAATACCACTTTCGATATGCAAACATCTAGGGATAATGCACGGCATCCTGTACGTGAAATGTGCGAGTGCTATCATTCCTGATTAAACCTAAAGAGTAGTTCCTATTTTATGAATGTTTACATATCTACTAAAGTATTTTCCCGTCCGACTAGTTCTAATGGATCTAAGTTTCGATATGTAGATCAAATATAAGGCCAGCCAGCTAATAAAAGTGATGCCTGTAAGATAAATGATGCCAGTAAGAGAGTCATGATAAGCCAGTCTAGTATGAAATAATGTATCTAAAGAAGATGAATCCATATAATACTACTCCGTGTAACCAACGTGCTGAGAATCACGTAAAATAATATTATCAACATGTATCATAAAAGCTATCAAGTAAGAAAAACTATGAGAGAATGTACTCACATGTGGTCCTGAGCTGCAAATACAAATCAGAGTCCGTATCGAATTCCAAGTAACCTATATTATGAATTTCTAATGCCAATAGGTGATTTGGAATAAAAAAAAGCTTAACTAACCTTATCTTGTGCCTAAGTTGGCTTGTCAGGTCAAGAGTGCAGAATTTGTTGGAAAGTAAAGGCTATTGTCGTACTCCAATTATTGTAGTAACGGTAGGGTACACCAAGGATTTAAATTAAAGAACTAGTCTACAAAACCCTATTTTCTAATCTTTAAACAACCTGAAACTAAACAAAAATTCTTACCATATCAAATCTACCTAATTTTTTTGAGGGTTTTACACTAATTAGGTAACTAAAAGTAGAAGTAACATATGGAGGGAACGGTATCCTGAGATCATGCCAATGAACCTTCTCACAAAAATTCATTCTAAGTGCGTTGTAGGCTGGCCACCACGGATACTGTATATCATCTGCCTTAGTAGAGTGCAGTATCTAACTTATTATTATGTCGAGCCATTATTTTACTATAGGAACACTGGAATCGCTAATACTGTATTTTTTTTGTAGTAGCCCTACGGGGAACTGGTGCATCCCTTGCAAGTGCCTATTTTATTTATTTGGTTCGGTTAGCCCATGTTCGACATTAACGTGATATGAGGATACCTATTATGCATTATTTCTGAAATAACCTCAGAATCCATAAATAGCAAGCCGTACCAGTGATTGGCCATAGAGAAATAGATTTTTTTTGTGATTGTATTTTTGGTTAGTATCCTAGGGAGATGGACTATCATAGTGTGATGGTTCATCCCTTTTCCTTGTTTGGTTGTGGGATTGATCCTTTTCGCTAGGATATGCCATGGACCTAAGTTACGACACTGAACCTATGTAATATTATATATTTTTCTTGGATTTTTATTTCTCCATTTTGTGCTTCATTTGTGGTACTTGCTATTTGGGGTATAACCCCACTGGTTTTGCATGGCCAAGTTTTTAGCCATCACCCGAGGATCCAGCGTATCTTTCCCCTACTCATGGCGCGTACCAGGAACATGGTCGCAGGGTCTAGCGAGTGGATTTTCTTCTTCCCTGCTCATCATTGAATATTTACTTCTTTTGGTGTTTAGCCACCGACACTTGTTAGCCGACTAGTCTGGATATTAGTTTTCGTACATGATTGTATTAAATTAGACTGTAGATGATCATTGTCATTTACTTTTATTACTCTTTCAGCTCTTTATTCTGCATAGCTGGTCTCTAGAACATTTTGAGAAATCATTTGGGATACCTTATTGCTTTATCATCCATGCTTACTGTTTCTTGTTTGAATGATTGAGACATAGAAGTTCTTGACCATAGGAGACTTGATTGTAGCATGCACCCCAATTGTCTTATACAGCCGTGATCGTCGTACGACGTATAGCACCTTATACAGGGTAGCTGGTCATGTCCGTCTCCATATTCCGGTACTGGGGCGTGACAATTTTGTGTGTACTTACTATCCATTTCATACTAGCAATGTAGTATAGATAGTAAATTGAAACTGTGGATTACCTTATAATCTACTGGAGATTGGAAGTAAGAAGTCTTTATGAAACTAGGACTTAAAGAAAGTATTGATTTTAGTGGTACACACTTTTTTATGATCTCAACGAGAATGATTCGAAGGATCTGAAGATAATTCTACTTGAAAATTTTATGTGGGTTTATTATCTCTTGTATATCCAAGACTAGATACAGATAATAACTCGAAGCAACCCGACAGGGGAATGATCTAGTATTGGATGTCCTGAATACTATTGGGAATAGAAATGAACTATCAGAGGAATAGAGGGCATGATAGTTTAGAATAGATCAATATAGGTAATCTCTAACTTGATGAATTTGAAGACTTTACTTGGAAAGTTTGTAGCATTATCAGAGATTACATGCTTCTGACAAACAAAGTAGGTTTAACATAACGTAGGTGTTTAGGATAATAAATGAGAAAAGATTGGTAATATGGAAAATAAGGTCTTATACGAAAACCCGTCCTTCTTTTATGTTTACAAACAAGATTGTACAATTTAATCCTATACGAGGATGTCTGAGTACAATTTATTTAATCTGGGTGAATATTGCTATAGGTGTCTGATCTGCAGTCGATCACTTTAGCCCTTGGACCACACGATATTGAAGAAGTGTCATGGAAGACAGAAAGCAGCTTCGCAGGTTGCTAAAGAGGGTGGATCTCGATGCCAAAGTCGTCGATCCCTTCTCTTTGCCTGAGCTCTGGATTCTCCTCTCTCTCTTGACCTCCAATTTCTTCGACCTATTTCCGATCGTTCGACCAATTTTCCACCTTTTCCTCTGTTGATAGAGTTCTCTATTTATAGAGTTTTTAGTGACAGTGACCACATAGTCGGCGTAGAAACCGAGTAGTAGAAAGTACAACACCCTTTTACATGACTGTTTAAAATAACCAATGCCTGCGTATAGATGACCTTTTGAGTGAGCATGTGACGCGTGTCCAACTAAGGGATAAAATGTGTATATCTGTTGCGAAGATCACGGCGTAGAAGCCACTTAGGTAATTATCCCTTGTGTAGAAGAGGTTGGCGTAGAAGCCAATGACTGTCACCATGGCATAGAAGCCAAAATAGGCATAGAAGCCGAGTAGGCGTAGAAGCCAAGTAGGCATAGAAGCCGAGTAGGCGTAGAAGCCGAGTAGGCGTAGAAGCCGAGTGGTCATGAAGGCCGGGTAGGCGTAGAAGCCGAGTGGTCATAGAGGCCGGGTGGGCATAGAAGCCGAGCAGGTGTAGAAGCCGAGTGGGCATAGAAGCCGAGCAGGCGTAGAAGCCGAGATAATGTGGACGTTTTAGCCAAAATTATGGCTCTTGGAGATATAATCAAATCTCTTGCATTAAATGCAGAGATCTGCCCCCATTCTGTGTATTAAATGCAGAGGCTTGTCTTTAAGATTTGCCATCATTCTGCGTATTAAATGCAGATACACGCCTCGAATTCTGTACGAAGAGTAACTGCTGATATGGCGGTCTGTTTGCCTTCTGCGAAGCGTAAGAAGCTCACGTCTGCCTGTGTAAAACTGGGCGGCTATTCCCTTATATGCGTAAGAGTAGTTTACGTAAAGGGGGTATCACTAAACGACGGTTCGGTGACATTTAATCAAATCTCCAGCATTAAATGTGGAGATCCGCCATTATCCTGTGCATTAAATATAGTGGCGTATTTTGAAGGCTTGCCACCCTTCTGTGCATCAGGTGCAGAGACGTGCTTTGGGCATCTGTCAGTATTCAGTGCTTTAAATGCAGAGACGTGCCTCGAGAAACTGTCACCGCTCTGCGCATTAAATGCAGAGACGTGCCTCGAGCCCTGTACGAAGTGCAGCTTTTGACGTGGCAGGCTGTTTGTCTTCTGTGGAGCGTAAACAGCTCATATCGGCCTGTGTAAAACTAGGCAGCGTATTCCTTTGTATGTGTAAAAGTAGTTTACACAGAGGAAATGGCAGTAAATGACAGCCTGGGTGGCAGTGCCGTGCCATCATTATACCCGTTGCTTGGGTTATCGTGCAGTACTCTTTGTCAGGAGTCCAGACATCAGGTTTATTGCATAATCTGACAGGTTCATTTCAAAGAATATGAAGCATTCCTCGTACACTTCAATGCTGCATTTGAAAGCGGATGAGTTTTACGCCATAAAGGCGATGAAGCACCTTGTTTATGCTGAAGCAGCCTGGACATACTGCATTACGCGGAGGGTCTTTGAGCTTGTATTTTTACGCTGGGCTCAGGAAAAAAGCTCTGTTGCACGTTTGATGGCTCTGAGGTCCTCTGTTTATGTTGCCCTGTATCAACATGCTGCGTAGAGCTATCCAGCGTATTTTTCATGCTTCTACAAGACCCCCTTCAAAGCTTTTAAATTTCTCGTAATTTGAAATGCTTTGAATGAAGCCTGAACCGTTCCTCGTAACTCGAAACGCTCTGAGTGGAGCCTGAAATGGTCAAGCCTGACATATTCTTTCATGGCTGACTTTATGGCAAAGTTATTGGGGATCGGTGATCTCTTTCGCCTATAAAAAGGCTGAGGAGTTTTCCTCTTCTTCCCACACTTCCTTCACCACACAGAGATGATGGCCGGAGTTCGTCGGGTCGACTTGAGGAAGAAGGAGATCATGTTCTTCAAGCATGTAAGGAGCCAAAAAAGATGGCGTCTTCGAGAAAATATCCTCTGCAACGATGGATCATTGAAGGATATCATAGCCTCATTTGCTCGGGATAATCAGCAACTTTGTATGGTGGTTCTTCGGGAGAGAAGAAGGGTCGTATTTCGCCATACCGTTTGCAACCGGTACCTTCTCCCGTTACCTCCGTGGACGAGAGCAGACAAACTGTAACTGCCGTCCTCGAGTGGCGTTGGTTGTAGGAAAGCAAATTTACCCTGCTTTCCTTCTGTTGGAGGATGGGTCTATGCCCAGTTTTGGTATCCTTCTGCCACTGATCATCTTCTTGTTCATCGACTGTGGATGTCGATGAACTGCCATGGAAGAAGAGGAAGATCTTCACCAATGCGAGAACCTGGCAGAACAGATTCTGGGTACGATCTTCAGACGACGATGAGGAAGCCCTTTGTAGACGGGATTTCCCTCATATGTAGTCATAAAAAATAAAGAAAACCCTTGTAGACTGTATTTTCCTCATGTAATCATGCTTTTAATTTTAATAAAATCGTCTTTCTTCTTTGCATATGATCATGTTGCCATACTTTGCTGTGAAGTCTGAATGTGTGTAGCTTCGACACGTCTGATTCTTTACGTCGACTCTATGTAGAAAGAGTGCTAGGTCCTGTCCTGTCTTTTACGTATAACTAAGGATGCGCAGAGAGCCGCTTTAGCAGTCGAGTGTTCGAACTGTCCTGCTGTTAGGAACCGCGTAGAATTCTGAACTGTTTTTACTTCTGATAAACAGAATTTTTGTTCAGACCGTCGTCTTCAAGAGTGATTTCTCAAAAATCCCTTGGAACAGGGCAAGGAATGGCTGTCAAGAACTGAGCTGCCATCTTGAATTTGCAGACGAAATATTCAGACTAGATTCTGGATAAACTTCGAATCGACCCATAAAGAAGAGTAATTTTCAATGTTGAACTCCGTATGCTTCGGGTACTTGGGGTATCTTGAGGTCAAGAAGGAGTATCTTCTGTGTAAACTCCTGCGATTGACCGCCTTGAGAATTTGTTCAAATGTACTGTACTGGCCTGCGCATCTTTCAGATGTGCGAAAAGTCATAGAGCGTGAAATCATGAGTTTGCAGCCTCTGAGCATAAACTAAACGCCACCGAGCATGAAATCGTAGACTTGTAGTTCCTGAGCGTGAAGTCGTAGGTTTGTAGCCTCTCGAGCATAAAAGCTACCGAGCACAAAGGCATCCGGGCGTAAAACCATAGACTTGTAGCCATTGAACGTAAAACCGTAGATTTGTAGCTGTCGAGCGTAGAAAGCTCCTTAGTGCAGAACTGTAGATTTGTAGCCTGTGAAAAGGAAATCTTCCGAGCGTGCAGTTGTGGATCTGTTGCCTCTGAGCGTAAACTAAACACCACCGAGCATGAGATCATAGATTTGTAGCTGCTGAGCGTAAAGTCGTAGGTTTGTAGCCTCTCGAGCATAAAAGCTACCGAGCACAAAGGCATTCGGGCGTAAAACCATAGACTTATAGCCTGTGAGCGTAAAACCGTAGATCTGTAGCTGTCGAGCGTAGAAAGCTCCTTAGCGTAAGAACCACGAATCTGCTTTGCGCGAAAAACTTTTTGAATTTGCTAACTGTCCGCCTTCTCTGAGTAATAGGCTGACGTAGTACCCAATCATAACCGAATATTTAATTAGGAGATTTGGTTTGGGATTCGAGGAGTCCATCCAAACTCTATATATACCCCAAGTTTCTGAGAGAAAAACTTTTCATCCGTCTTCTGCGAAAGAAAGCCTTCGTCTGTTCGAGTTCTTCTTCGTCTCTTCTCCGAGATTTCAAAGTTTCCAATAATAGCCCCGAAATAAGTCCCCTTCACTAAGGGAAAGAAGGTTGATTCTTCTTCTAGTTCTTCTGCTCAAGAGAGAGTGTCTTCGGTCGGGTAAGACGAACTTCATTCTGAGCGAAGTATCCCGCCGACGAGCAGTGCACCTGGACTTAAAGGTAGAGCATTTGGGACAAAAAATAATGACTGAAAATCCTTCGCATACGTTGTACGTGACCACGCTAGGTCATCTTCTGTGTTGATAGCCTCTTTGAGGAAGATGATGCACAGAGAAGTTTTATATTTTACGCCCATATTTCTAATGTGTCAGCGCAAAAACTCTATATTTTCGCAGTCTGGCGTAAAAACTTTGACTGTCGAAAGTGGGAGTATAAAATTTGAGTGTTACGCTTCTGGATGAAGATTCTGGCGTAATACCTCAATTTTATCAGTCTGGCATAAAACACAGACTGTGTATTGCCAGCCTTAAACTTTACGCTTTAGGAACTGGATTCCAGCGTAATGGTCAAGTTTTTACGGTCTTGGCGTAAAGCACAGATTATTGATTTTTGGCGTATGCTGCAAGATCTGTAACGTCTAGTTATAGAAACTGACGTGTTTTTTTCTTGCACTCTTGCAGTTAACTTGCATGTGTCTCCGCTAGCCGATGTGATGGGTTTGGCCGCCGGGATGCTGCACTCCAACTATCTGGAGGACCTGTCACACGTGACATTTCCTATCTCCGGGTCCCAGTATCCCGAAGGAAGGGAAATTCTGATATCGGCTCAGGGCGAGCGAACGCTGCTGAACTTGATCAACGGGGAGCCCCTGACGTATATAGACGGGGACCAATACATAAAGCCAGCTTTCCTCTTCGGGGACATGATTGACAAGCAGTCCCAGACGAAGCCCAAGAAAGAACTCTGGATTTTTCCTGCCGGGGGCTTGGTTTTGTATCTGCCCAAGATGTCGAGAGACTATCCCATCTCGGCTTTCTTCCATGCCACATATCCCAGGAGGATGTCGTGGACGCTGACTCCTGATCTTCACGGCAGGCCGAAGAAGATCTTTCATCTGAAAGGAGCGGACCAGGGGTCGTTTGTTAGCCGCCCTTCCAAAAATGTGACGATGTTCAGGGGACTGTACCCGGGCAGTGTCCCGAGTGAAGACAACTTAGTGATACAGCCGGTCCAATTATCGACCTTCTGTAATGATTTTATGGGGCACGGGGGAGTATACCCTAAGGTGAACCCTCGGTACGGTGGGTGGATCACCCCTACAAACCTTCGATGGGCTCGCTTAGTTGATTAGGCCCTGAAACATTTTCAGACCGAGTTGGAGAGCATTGGTCTGTTTGCAGCTGTAAGTGCCACCAGCGTTGGGTTACCTCCTAACCCCAACCTGTTTTTGGCACTGATGGAGCAATATAATTCGCTCACCGGGACTTTTGCCACTCCACTGGGGGAGTTGGGATTGGCCCTTCATGAGATGGCAGAGATCTCGAGACTGCCGATGGGGGATACTCCGTATGAAGAGTATGTTCCTACGAACCGGGAGCTGGGGGATTCAGACCCTCGGGTAGTGGAAGTGTATCAGGAGCTGATGTGCCACTACCTTGCTTGCACCGCTTTTTATGGTGAGCCCTCAGATTTGGCTCACATCAATAAATGGACGTCCTACCTCTTCTTTCACCAGTCCCGGAATGCTAAGCCGGAGAAGGTATTGGAGGGCAAGGATCTTCATGTGAATCCCCTGAGCGTGCTTAATGCTCAGTTAGTCGACGATCTCATGGTAGACGCTGGGGCTCCGGACTTGATCCTCGACGAAGGGATAGGACAGTATCCTGTAGGCACTAAAGCCTATAGTTATTTGAGGCGCTGCTGCAGGCCTCTGTCCAGGAAAGCTCAACTGGCTGGCTTCCTCTCCATATGGCTGCGCCGAGTAGTGGTACCTGGCATCGCATCTGCGGACCACATTCACCGCAATACACTATGGCCTGCAGTGCGTCTGGTGTTTGGGGCAAGACTGGGCTTGCTTCCTGCCATGGTGTGCCGCATTCAAGCTGGCCTGAGGGCCATGACTGACGGGCTGCTCGCCGATGAAATTTGGCATGATAGCTTTCCCAGGGTAGAATTACCATACCTGTATTTGATGGATGGTTAATTCTTCATAACCCCAGGGTTATGTCTCCCGACTCCGGCAGTAGTTCGGGGGCTATTTTCTTGCTAAACTACCAGAAATCTTCCTGGAATGTGGCCACGATTCTAGACTGTCGGCGGGTACTGGGCTTCAGTCACAGCTGGAAGCTCTTCTGCACTGTCCACTCTGTACATCGCAATCAATCGGGGATTAGGCTCGAGGATTCAAGCAGAGAGAAGACCAATCTTTCTCCTGAAGCTTTTAATTGGTTGGTCTGTATTAGACCTTCCTATTTACTGTACAGGAGTGAAGACCATTGCTTCTTGGAGCCCTACCTGCCTAGTCGGTTTGCCAGGCAGTTTGGGTATAATCAGTTGCACGTGGGCAACACCGTCACCAGCTTCCGGTCCAGGGGTGGACTCATTGATGGAGCGAGAGGATGGCGATATTTCCTCATGGGATGCACTGGAGCAATTTTTACCGTACCGGTCATTACACTCTCCATGGAGCTGCGCATTCTGCACTCGTATGCCCAGTTCTATGTGGTAACGAACACCTTCCACCGTAATTTTGACATGTATGGAAGTTTTAGGGTGCCCTCTTCCAAGTCTGGGGGAAGAGTGGAAGTCCCCTCGGTCTCTTCCGACGAGGGTGAGGAGTTTGTCACTCCAGATGAGCCTATATTGGCGGTATCGAGGGGTGAAGTACCCCTGCCTGCAGGGCCTTTGGTAATCTCCGGGAAGCGAAGGGCTCCTGCTCCGAAGGAGACTTCCCCTTGCAAGAGGAAGAAGAAGATGGTTAATCGTCCTCTCCGGATTCCTGGTATTGAGGCTCCTGGAAGTGAGCCTGCATCTCCCCATGTTGGGGATGATTCTTTGATTGGAGATTCCTCGCCTTTTAGAGAGGGACCCTCTACAGTTCGTGCTGGTGGTGCCAAAGAATCTCTGCTGGAGGCCGCCGTCGCTGCTACTGCTTCAGGTAGTGGAAGGAGGTCACCTTCGGGGCCGAGTATACCTTTATGCGGATCGGCATCGGGAGAGACTCATGCCGTGCCTGTAAGCGCACCTGGCGAGATTCCAGCCGATGAGCCTCGGTTGGAATTTGACGAGGACCTGGAAGACTATTTGCCAGCGTCGGTTAGCAGACCCCTTTCTCCAGGTATGACAGCTTGCTTAGCATCGTTAAGAAATGATTTAGCTGTACAGGCCGCAGATGCGACATATATGCCGTCGGCCATGGGTAAATGTCGTCTTCACGCCTCTTTTTAGAAAAGTTAACATCATTTCGATACTAACTTCCCTTCGTCCTCTTTTCAGGGGAAGACCTCTTCGGGAAAGGCAGTGTAGATGCGCTCTTCGCCTCTGTGTCAGGTCCTGGCGGCGACACGGAGGTGGCTGATTTTGAAGAAGAAATATCTTCTGGTGCCGGCTCGCCTGTCGACGAGGTCCCGATATCTCAAGAGGAGGACGAGCCTGTCATTGCGACAATGCCTCATGTGAGTATGCTGGTATCTTCGTCCAGTGTTGGTGCTTCTTCTTTCGTCGCACCACCTGTTGAGGCGACGGCTGTGGCAACATCGTCTGCGGCTGTTCTTGGAGGGGGATTTGCCAATATCGAGGCTACCCCAGCGTCCAATCGGATCTAGCTGTGCTGATTGAGCAGTACACTGATATCTTCTACACCACTTTGAAAATGTTAATATCAAGGGTGTTGGCGAAGAATCTGAGCTTTGTGTCGCTGAAGAGGTCCTTCCAGTCCGCGATAATGCCGATATGAGAATTCGACGACACTGGGCTAGCTGAAATGCTGGAGGAGATAATTAATGGTTTGGAGTAACCCATTAACGAATACTTGCAGCTAGCTTAAGACAATGTTGAAGATCTGGTCCAGGCTAGATACGACTCCATGACTGCGCGGCTTGCCAAACAGATGGCAGGCGTAAAAAAATCCATCCAGACACATGAGCAGGAGATGGATGAAGGAAAAGTCGTCCTGGAGGAGGCCATCGCTCTCCAAACGAAGTGCCAGACCGAGCATGAAGGGAATGTAGCGAGGGTCCTCAGGCTGGAAACAAAACTCGCTCAAGCAAAAGAGTGGGCTTCTCAGTCGTCGGAAGCTCTAGTTGTGGCGGATAGCCGATTGGGCGTAGAACAACAGAACTTGGCGCGTGCAGGAGTCGCCCGTGCTGGTTTTCTTCGGGCTAGAGCCGAACTGTCCCTCATGAGCAATGATGAGGCACGACTGGAGCAGGCTCGCCATGATGTCTTGGATTCCCGGACTGAGAGGATGGCCGCACTAGCGCAGCAGCTTCGCGTCCTGACTGCTCCCCCAAAATGATATACTTTTGCTTTTGCTTTTCTATGTACTTTCGCTCTTTTTAGGGAATAATAAAGAGGCTTTCATCTGACTTTGTGGACCCATCATTTCGGAATATAAATGACAAGTTTGGGTGAAAGTGGTATCAGAGGTAATATGGACGTGATATACTCTCGAAGTTCCAAATTAGTTAAACATATCTATTCAGAGGTTATATGAACATGGTAGAATACGATCCAACTAGTTTCGTTTTGGAAGTAGTTTTGTCAGAATGAGATTTTTGCCATATTCCACTTGAGCAGGAGGTTAAGCATAGTACCTTTTCAGGAATTTATCGTTGATAGGAGCCATTAACAGGTCTCTATTAGGCTGGGCTAACCTGTAAGTGCCGTTTGAGAATGTCATCTCGATCACATAAGGGTCTTCCCATTTGGGCTGGAATTTGCCCTTACTTCTGTGAGTAAGAATCATCGGCCTTCTTACGGCTAAAACTAGTTCGCCGACTTTGAACACTCTTTCCTTTACTTTTTGATTAAAAGCTCTGGAAATGCGTGCTTGGTAGAGCGCAATGCGCTATTGAGCTTAGAGGCATTTTTCGTCTAATCCTTCCAGCTCTTGAAGCCTTAATAGGTCGTTCTTTTCTTGAGTCAACCCATTAGCCATGGCTATCCTGAGTGACAGAATTTGGATCTCGATGGGGAGAACCGCTTCGCTCTCGTAGAGTAATGAGAATGGTGTACAACCTGTTGGTGCCCGTACCGTTGTATGGTATGCCCAGAGACATCCTTCCAGCTTCTCATTCTAATCCCTTTTGTTCGAAGAGATGAACTTGTTCAAGAGTTTGATAATGGTTTTGTTGAAAGCTTTCGCCAAAACCATTAACAGCAGGATTATATGCCGTAGAGGCAATATTTTGTATCCAATTTTTATCGCAAAATTGATGAAACGCTTGGCTGATGAATTGAGGCCCATTGTCATGGATTATCCTTCGGGGTATCCCGAAGCGATAAATGACGTGATGCTTGATGAAGCTGATCACATTAGATGCCTTCACCTCAGCAAGAGGGATCGCCTCTGCCCATTTGGAGAATTAATCCGTGATGGCCAGTATGAACCGGTGACCTCTAGAAGAAGACGGGTGAATAGGACCAATGATATCCATACCCCATACTTCGAAAGGCCAAGATGCAACCGTAGGATGTAGATATTCGAGAGGTTGATGGATAAAGTCTGCGTGGACCTGACAGGCTCTGTAGTGTCTTGCATACTTTATTGCATCTGTGATCATAGTAGGCCAGTAATAGCCTATTATCCTGATGCGATCCTGTAGCTTAGGACCGGGTTGATGCGCTCTGCATACGCCGTCGTGGGCTTCACGGATAATCCGCTGTGCTTCGTCACCAGAGAGACATCGTAATAATAGTCCATCATAAGACCGGCGATATAGACATTGTGACGATGCGTCAAAATAGAAGCGTAGTGATCGTCTTTTGACGGATACTGCTTCTCTAGGATCTTCTGGCAAGATTTTGTATGCTACGAAATCTATAAAGGGACTTCTCCAGTCTCTCCTGGGAGGATCTGCGTCCACCACGTAGCTGCGTTTTATGTGGAAATTATTTTTCACACAGAATAAATCTCTGTTAAGAAGGATTACCGAATTCTGCCTTCTTATAGGGGTAGCTAAATCTGCAGCTAGACTGGCTAGGGCATCAGCTTCCAGATTTTGAGATCGAGGCACATGCTCTAGGAAGAATCCTTTGAATGTCATGGCTATCTCGGCCGTTGCTCGGTGATAGGGGATGAGGTCTGGATTCCGGACTTCATATATTCCTCTGACTTGATTGACGATCAGCAAAGAATCACCGAAAGCTTCCAGAGATTCGACGCCCAATTCTTTAACGACTTGGAGGCCGATTAGTAGAGCGTTGTACTCCGCCACATTGTTGGAACAGGGCTCGCTAAGAGAATATGCTCGGTAGATGACGAGCTTATTAGAAGTAACCAGGACAATTCCTACTCCCGAAACTACATCTCCCTTGGGACCAGTTCTGGAGGCACCATCGAAGAACAGTTGCCATGCATCACTTTCCACTGCGGAATTATACTCTGCAACTTCGTCGGGAATGTCCTCGTACAGTTTGGAGGCCTCCGGGATCGGATGAGCAGCTAGGAAGTCAGCCAATGCTTGGCCTTTGACGAACTTTTGGGGGACGTACACCATGTCATACGGTGTCAATAACATCGCCCAGGTCGCGAGTCAGGAATTAAGAACACTTGGCTTGTTCATCAGTACCCGAAGAGGATTGGTCCTGGAGATGATGTGAATGGTTTGGCCTGTGACATAGTATCGCATTTTCTGAATAGTGAACATCAGAGCCAAGCATTCTTTCTCCACTGGATTGTACCGGTGTTCGGCTCCGACCATCATCCTGCTAAGGTAGTAGATAGCATGTTCGTGACCCATCTCGTTCTTTTGTGCGAGAAGAGCTCCTAGAGAATGATCCATCGCTCGAACATACAGCACGAATGGTCTTCCTATGACAGGAGGCACAAGAACTGGCGGACTAGTGAGGTAGCTCTTGATATCACCGAACGCTTATTGACAGGCTTTATCCCATACGAAGGATACACCTTTCTTCATGAGACGAGAAAATGGCTGACATCTCCCAGAGAGGTTGGATATGAATCTCCGAATATAAGCTAAACGACCTTGAAATCTCCTGAGTTCCCTCAGATTGCAGGGCGGTCGCATTTCTACGATAGCCTTGACTTTATCAGGGTCCACTTGAATGCCTTTGGCGGTTATGACAAATCTCAGAAATTTGCCACTAGATACCCCCAGAAAGGACTTTGTAGGATTCATCTTGAGTTGATATTGGCGCATAAATTCAAATACTGTCTTCAAGTCTTGGATGTGATTATCCTTGAGGCAGCTTTTGACAGCTACATCGTCCACGTAAGACTCCACTGTCTTGCGTAAATGCTCATAGAATATGTTACTCATAGC
Organism: Iris macrosiphon; assembly: GCA_036927795.1. NCBI lineage: Eukaryota > Viridiplantae > Streptophyta > Magnoliopsida > Asparagales > Iridaceae > Iris > Iris macrosiphon. The sequence goes on along the minus strand of JAYESA010000009.1, from coordinate 125,690,626 downwards.
CCATTGGTACGTAGCCCCGACATTCTTTAATCCGAAGGGCATGACCGTATAGCAATATACCCCCAAGGGTGTCCGGAAGGCAGTGTGCTTCTCGTCTTTAGGATGCATCTTGATTTGATTGTATCCTAAAAATCCGTCCATGAAAGACATACGTTCAAAACTGCATGTATTGTCAATCATGACGTCTGTGATGGGAAGAGGAAACTCATCCTTGGGGCAGGCTGCGTTCAGATCTCGGTAATCGATGTAGACTCGTACTTTCCTATTTTTTTTCATGATCGGGACAACATTGGCGACCCAGTCGGGATGTTGTTCTTCACGGATGAAGCCGCAGGCTATCAACTTCTTGATTTTAGCTTCAATGGCGTCCATCATATCCGGGCGGAACCGGCGTTGGTGCTGCTTCACAGGCTTTGAATCGGGCAATATATTTAGCTTATGAGTAGCTACCTTTGGATCAAGGCCTAGCATGTCCTCATAATTCTACGCAAAGACGTCGATATATTCTTTTATCAGCTGGATAACTTCTTCCCTTTCTGCTTCAGAAAGATTGTTACTGATAAATATCGGCTTTGGCGAAAGTTCATCCCCAACGTCAATCTGGATAACTTTATCTTCAGTGGGAGGTTCTCTCTGCTCGAAGCGAAACTCCCATTGTGTATCCATTTGCTGAGCCCAAGCATCATTCTCAAACGGTTCGGATTCTTGTTCGTCTGATTCGAAGGAATCCGTTACTACCATATTTACTGATAATGTTCGCTCGAGAGCATGAGATGAGTCAGAGGGCGCTGAGCCGTTTTGAGAGGAGGAAAAGATATCCTCGTTTAACTCAGGAGTTACGCGGAAGGTGGTATACCCTAACCCGAAATGAGTTCGTTGATAGTAGGGATTATCGTACAGCGGCATTCGTCTGCCTTTCCCGTAGTTGAGACCCGGTTTCAGCTTCAAGTTATAACCTATATTTTGCATGATCTTCAGAGCTTGCGGGCTGTATCTGTGAACCTGCATTTTACCGGCATCGTCGTTGGAAGAATCCTCTTGTACAGTCGGTTCATTGCGCATGCGGCCGAAGACTATTGGACGCTGACTGCTGCAAGTAGACGGGACAATGAAGATAGAATCCTCATGCGGTCCATATGTCATGGTGACATTGGATGATGACGTCACTTCCCATATATACAGATGATAGGAATCTATAGCTTCCAAGAATTTTTGCGCTATAGGTTCTATATCGTCGTAGGGGGAGGATTCCTGATTTGGAATTTGGGCATCAATATACTGAAAAAGAGGATGTTTATTATCATCTGAAACTCTGTTCCCAGTTGCATTTACATCACTCGACTGCCTGTTGTGCCGTAGGTTGATGACCAAGGGTGGAGGATTCTGGTTCAAAGTGATCACTAGAGGATCACCCCCTTTTCCTGACCTGGTCTCGTTCAGGTGGATAGCCATAGGTTTTATGGCTTTTGGAATAGTAGTCTGTCCTTTCACCTTGATTGACAGAGTTTGCTTGGCAGAGGGTTCTTCTGGCTCCCGGTGGGATTCCTTCTCTGCTTCGGCTGACACCTCTTCCGTGCAGTCTTGAGAGTATAATACGGCATCAGAGTAGTAGGATTCTACTCCTTTGAACGGGTTTAGGTCAGCAATCTCCGTTTGTACTGTTCCTCGGGCGTCTACATATTTGAAGCATTAGTGTAGAGTTGAAGGAACGATGTTGTGGTCGTGGATCCAAGGTCTACCCAGTAGAATGTTGTAGGACACCTCTGAATCGATGACGTAACATATAGCCACCGATCTGAGGTTGCCAATCTGGATCCTCAAGCGAATTTTCCCCAACGGCTTACTTCTTCCGGCGTTAAAATCCACGATTGTAGTGGTGGTATAAGCCAATTCGCTGGTAGGAATCTTCAGCGGTCTGAGCAGACTATGAGGAATGATGCTGATTGACGATCCCGAATCTATGTGAATCTGGTCGACCTCCATGGAACCGATGTACCCGATGTAATAGAGGGGTCTGTCATGTCTATTATGTTTTAACAATATGTCATCTTGAGTGAAAGTGATATTTGGGACCACCTCCATCACACTGTGGCATTGAGGACACGCCACGGGTTCTTCGTCAGGGAACTTGAGCTGGGTCAAGTATGCCTCCGCCTACATCAGTGCTTCGCTCAGGGCTAGACGAGTGTCTTGAGAGAGCCTGAGTAGCTCGAAGATGGACAACCTGGCTGGTGTATTAGCCAGTTGGGCCAGGATGTCGAAGTTGTATGGCTTCTCTAAACCTTTGTTTTGAATATTTTTCATAGGTTTATCGAAGCGCACTTCTTTTTGCTTCCCTTTGTCCGCCGAAGTTGGTTTTGAAGGACCGACCTCTGGTACGACGGATTCTGGTTCTGAAGGCTTGGCAGCTGAAGCGTCCGCCGATGCATCTTCCTGGCTGGCTCCATAGTCCTGGAGGTAGGCTTTCCCTGAGCGGGTTCCAGTATCCAAGACCTCGTCTTCTGATGCCGAGTGTACCGTAATCATGTGACACAGTTTGTGCTTTGAGTTCTTTTTAGACTTAGCCTTAGCAGCTTGAGTCTCTTTTTCGATCTCTGGCACCAGATTTGGATGAACCCACATAGTCTCGCCTCGCTGGGTAGTTAGTGGTAGCAGGTCATGATTTTGACCTCTAGCTAGAGGAAGATTAACGATGTTCATCGTCGTCCGGGAAATAGGCGTAACACCGTCCGGGACTTCTTGGGGAGGCAGATTGCCAAATTGCAGGGAGATCATGTTAGCCGTGACCGTCTTCTCGCTGTTGCGCAGAGTGATGGCCTTAGCATTGATCAGCTCCTGGATCTTCCTTTTCAGTATATAACACGCCTTTGTGGGGTGGTGTATGTACCTATGGAAGATGCAGTACTTGGGATTGTTGGTATTGCCTGCCTTATTGGGCCGTCTCACCTCAGGAAGGGTAATCTTGCCTCTTTTGACGAGACATTCAAATATGTTTGGAATATCGTCGTCGTCGAAAGAGTATACTTCAATGGGCCTGGAAGTCCCAGGTTTCGTCTGCGTGGTGGCCACCGTCTTTTTCCTGGACGTGTTGATCGCCAGAGCTTCTTTACCCTTGGTACCACGAGGATGGTCGATGTTGGAGGATGACCTCTTGCCTTTATCGGAGGCCGAGATCATGATGCCATTATCGTGCGCCTTTTGACTATTGTCCTCCGCGGCTACCGCTGAGATGATGAACGAGGGCCAATCATGGAACTGATATGGTCCTGTGAACACCGAGATCACGGGGAGAAGGTTCTTCCTATAGATGTCGACCAGTGCCGAGTCTGGGACTCCTGGAGGCATTTGTAGAGTGGCTTGACGAAAACGTTCGATAAAAGTACAAACATTCTCCTTTTCTTTCTGCCTGACTTCGATGAGAGAGGACATAGACATGTCCATCCCTCTCTCATAGAATCGCGTAAAGAATAAGGCCTTGAAGTCTTCAAAGGAAGTAATGCAGTTGTCTGCCAGACTTCGGTACCATTGGTAAGCTACCCCCGAGAGACAGCCTTTGAACACCCGAGTGAGGAGGGCATCGTTCCCTTGTAACAACACTGTCATCATGCTGAAGTAGTTCATGTATTGACTCGGTGATATTTTTCCCTCAAACAAAGCCATAGTCTATGGTTTGTATCTAGGAGGGAAAGGGACCTCTTCCCAGATAGCTGGGTAAGGTTGGTTGATTCCTAATTTCTTGAGTTGATCTTTGTGCTTCAGGGCATCAAATTGGGCTTTCAACTCCCATACTGCCTGCATCGAATCTTCAGCCGGTGGCGGGACCACGGAGTGATGAGGAATCGATAGCATCGTGACTCCGACGGGAGGTAATACATTCTTTGAGTGAGGAAGCGAAGGAACTGTTGACTCCTGATCTAGAGCAGGCTCTTGGATCGTGTTGGATGGTGGTAAGTCCACCCCCACACGTATCTGAGTTGGAGGGGCCGATGCTGGAGCCATAGCAGTTGCGTGTTGAGTTAGCATCATCTGGTGCATATTTTCTATCATGGATTGCATTTCCTTCAGAGACGTCTCTAGTATAGTGATGCATTACTCGGCGCTCCCGGACGGGGAAGCTTCCTCATGTTCATCTCCAATGGCATAAACTCCCATCTCCCTGGATGTCATTGAAAGATTAGTATAGGTCTCTGTAGAAGTTGACCCTATACTTTCGGCATCTGATTCGGGAGACTGGCGACCCCCAGCATCGGAATCAGAAGAGTACGGAGCTAGTTATCGCGACCTCGAATGAGTGTTTTGGAACACCCCAGCTTCGGTGTTCCTAAGGAGCATGTTGAATCTCCTTCGGCTCGGAGTTCTATAGGGATGATGTCTCGAGCCCGACCCTCCTCTAGGTATGTGTGAAGCCATGTTCACAGATGCATGCGTGGGCTCTTCTTCCTGGAAAGATGGAGAGTAGCTCAACCGGTCGAAAATCGACCGTTTTGCTTCAGAACAGCAACAATTAATTACAATCCTATGACTATTACAACAGTGCTCGCTAGGAGGCATAATAGACATGCTGGAAGATCCCCTCTCCTTGCGCTTCTAGATCAGATAATTGCGTAGGTCAGTAGGAGTTACAGAAGAAGAAGATGATGGCTTGTTCCTTTGCTGGCATAAAGGTCGAGAAGTTGAGTAGTCCTCCGCTTGCTTTCCCTTGCATAGTTTGTAGTGGTCATCTGCTTTTCTATGAAAGACAGATGCATTTTTACGTGCGGAGCATATTTGTGATTCCTGATTTGGCGCTGAGGCATTATCAGAAATTTTGTCTATTCTGCCAGGGACGGGAGACTAAATTTTACGCGCAGAGCGCGGATTAAGCTCCTCGACTAGCGCTGAGACATTGTCAGAAGTTTCGTCTGTTCTGCCAGGGACGGGAGACTGAAATTTATGCGCAGAGCACGGAGTATACTTCTGGGTTAGCGCTGAGGCATTGCCAGAAGTTTTGTCGGCCCTGCCAGAGACAGGCGACTGAATTTTACGTGCAAGGCACGGATTATACTTCTGGGTTAGCGCTGAGGCTTTGCCAGAAGTTTTGTCGGTCCTGCCAGAGATAGGCGACTGAATTTTACGCATAAGGCGCGAACTATACTTCTGGGTTAGCGCTGAGGCTTTGTCAGAAGTTTTGTCGGTCCTGCCAGAGACAGGCGACTGAATTTTACGTGCAAGGAACGGAGGGAGCAATGCTACAACCTTATTGGTCGGAGAGATCGGAGAGATCAGAGAGTCCATAGGAATGGTAGAGGATGTCTTGGGCATCCAGACCTTGCGCAGCTTCCTGTTATTTTGGACAGAGAGGGAGTGAGAGCTACCCCATGTTCAAAGCATGTCTTCGTAGGCAGACTGGTCAAACTGGACGACCAGTATCTTCTTCACGGATCCCACGGATACCGTATTATGTTGAGCAATAGCTTCCTTATCAGAAGAGAAAGATGTCCCCAGCAGAGTCGCCATCTTGTTTAGGATAATAAACGAGAAAAGATTGGTAATATGGAAAATGAGGTCTTATACGAAAACTCGCCCTTCTTTTATGTTTACAAACAAGATTGTACAATTTAATCCTATACGAGGATGTCTGAGTACAATTTATTTAATCTGGGTGAATATTGCTATAGGTGTCTGATCTGTAGTCGATCACTTTAGCCCTTGGACCATACGATGTTGAAGAAGTGCCGTAGAAGACAGAAAGCAGCTTCGCAGGTTGTTAAAGAGGGTGGATGCTTGATGCCAAAGTCGTCGATCCCTTCTCTTTGCCTGAGCTCTGGATTCTCCTCTCTCTCTTGACCTCTAATTTCTTTGACCTATTTCCGATCGTTCGACCAATTTTTCACCTTTTTCTCTGTTGATAGAGGTCTCTATTTATAGAATTTTTAGAGACAGTGACCACACAGTCGACGTAGAAACCGAGTAGTGAAAAGTATAGCACCCTTTTACATGATGGTTTAAAATAACCAATGCCTGCGTATTGATGACCTTTTGAGTGAGCATGTGACGCGTGTCCAACTAAAGGACAAAACACATATATCTGCTGCGAAGATCACGGCGTAGAAGCCACGTAGGTAGTTATCCCTTGTGTAGAAGAGGTTGGCGTAGAAGCCAATGACTGTCACCATGGCATAGAAGCCAAAATAGGCATAGAAGCCGAGTAGGCGTAGAAGCCAAGTAGGCATAGAAGCCGAGTGGTCATAGAGGCCGGGTAGGCGTAGAAGCCGAGTGGTTATAGAGGCCGGGTGGGCATAGAAGCCTAGCAGGCGTAGAAGCCGAGTGGGCATAGAAGCCGAGCAGGCGTAGAAGCCGAGCAGGCGTAGAAGCCGAGATGATGTGGACGTTTTAGCCGGAATTACGGTTCTTGGAGATATAATCAAATCTTTTGCATTAAATGCAGAGATCTGCCCCCATCATGCGCATTAAATGCAGAGACTTGTCTTTAAGATTTGCCATCATTCTGCACATTAAATGCAGATACGCTCCTAAAATTCTGTACGAAAAGTAACTGCTGATGTGGCGGTCTGTTTGCCTTCTGCGGAGCGTAAGAAGCTCACGTCTGCCTGTGTAAAACTGGGCGGCTATTCCCTTATATGCGTAAGAGTAGTTTACACAAAGGGGATGTCACTAAACGACGGTTCGGTGATATTTAATCAAATCTCCAGCATTAAATGTGGAGATCCGCCATTATCTTGTGCATTAAATACAGAGGCGTATTTTGAAGGCCTGCCACCCTTATGTACATCAGGTGCAGAGACGTGTCTTGGGCATCTGTCAGTATTTGGCGCTTTAAATGCAGAGACGTGCCTCGAGAAACTGTCACCGCTCTGCGCATTAAATGCAGAGACGTGCCTCGAGCCCTGTACGAAGTGCAGCTTTTGACGTGGCAGGCTGTTTGTCTTCTGCGGAGCGTAAACAGCTCACATCGGCCTGTGTAAAACTAGGCAGTGTATTCTTTTGTATGTGTAAAAGTGGTTTACGCAGAGGAAATGGCAGTAAATAACATCCTGGGTTGCAGTACCGCACCATCATTATACCTGTCGCTTGGGTTGTCGTGCAGTACTCTTTGTCAGGAGTCCAGACGTCAGGTTCATTGCATGATCTGACAAGTTCATTTCGAAGAATACGAAGCGTTCCTCGTACACTTCAATGCTGCATTTGAAAGCGGATGAGTTTTACGCCATAAAGGCGATGAAGCACCATGTTTACGCTGAAGCAGCCTGGTCATACTGCATTATGCGGAGGGTCTTTGAGCCTGTATTTTTACGTTGTGCTCAGCAGAAAAGCTATGTTGCATGTTTGATGGCTCTGAGGTCCTCTGTTTACGCTGCCCTGTATCAACATGCTGCGTAGAGCTATCCAGCGTATTTTTTATGCTTCTACAGTAGGAGCTCTGTCAGAAGTTTGAACAAGATAGAGAGTTTGACGATGACTCCATGGGATAAGAGAGGGACACTGTTGCTTTCTTATGAATAATGTATTTGACTGGCGATGATGATGCAATGCTTTATGGGAAATTATGGCTACAACTTAATGGTACAAAAGTAAAGCTGACATGACAATTAATTATAAGGTTAACTACCCTTGTCCTTTACTGGATACGAAAATCAAATATTGATGATTAACGACTCTTCTTTATCGGAAGCGACAGCATCATCTTCTTTTGAAGTTGAGATTGTTTTGCCACCATTAGCATCATGCAAATGTATAATAAAAACATCGTCATTGTTGGAAGATCGGGATCTTTTATAAAGCTTATCTAGGCTCGTACGCTAATCTAAGGCGTTCAACCTCTCATATAACATTCTTACTAAACTACAAAGAAATCAAAGACTTTAGTAGTCACTAGACTCGTCTCTTTGTTCATTGTCAAGGATATTTAGAAACCAAACCATTTAATAAGTTGTTCGATTCTTTCAGCTTGACAGATATGATGCTCCCAAGTTCTAGCATCAGTGGGCCCCATAGCTACTTTCATTGGAAGAAAAAAGTTATGTTTACATATTTACACCAATATGGATACATACATACTAGCGAGATCTTGCATCGAGATGTCACAAAATCTCTTGATGAAGTCATTGGCGGTTTCTCCTTCTTTTTTTGTAGAGATAAAAGTTGAGATCGTGATCTCTCTCTTTTAGATAATAGAGATAGTAAAGTTGTCTTCAAGTTATTCCATGTTTTGATGGATCCATCTGAGAGGATCGAAACCACTTTGTGATTCCTCACAGGGTTTCCCACAAACATAGTAGTCATCAAGACATGATTCCTGATGATATATTAAGTCTGTGACCTAAAATAGTATATGTATTGACTCAGGAAAGTCAAACCATTATAAGGTTGAAAAGACCGAGGTTATTAATTTTGGTAGGCATGGAGCGTCGTCCCACTCAAAAAGGAACGATTGAGATATATCGTTCTTTTGAAATTATCCCTATTAGCAAGGGACTCAATACGAGCCTCTATATTTCTAAGAGCATCTAGAATTGCTATAGAAGTATTTGGTTGCATCCTCATGACTTTTCGTTGATGTCTATAAAATGCCATGCTCCACTTGGTTCATTAAGGTTGTTTGTTGACTAGAAGGACCGTTTGGACTTGGTTTCTTTTGGTGGGTGATTTTGATCTTTCTCTCCTTTACCTTCATAATAATAAAAAAGACAATGCATGTTTAGTATTATACTATAAGTTTTATTACATGCCGATTAAAGAAGAGAATCAAGATAGATAAATAGAGTAATCTATTTTTTGTAACTTGATGCTATAGAACATGGAATTATAAAATGATGATATAGACTTGTGTAATGTAGAATTGCTTTTTATATTATCACATGGCTTATATTTTAATTACCTTATTTTAGATATGGAATATAATAATGTGGTAATATATTTTTTGGAGTATAATATTATTATTTTAGAGATAAAAATATGGAAAGATTTGGGAATGTTGAGTCGTCAAGGTAGAATCCATATACTGGGAAGAGTATTGTGAGCGATGCCTTGAGAAATACGGTAATGCAAAGTAAAAAATTTGTAATATAGTTATTTCAAATTTGTACCATATATATATATTATTCTTACTGTTCACTCATTTGTAAGGTCATAGACAACTTATACAAAAAGTTTATAGGCACTTCTAACGAATAGTTGGAGCTGTCACGACCTGTAGCCTGATATTCAGGCACGAGTATATGGTACGTCCAGCCTACGTCGTAGCATCGACGGTAGAACGCCGTCTAGACCTCAATAAAAATTATTCTCAACCATCACAAGAATAACTAGTATCATCATAACTCAATCTTAATATATTAAGGAGGATATGATAAGGAAAGTAATCCAAACAACTAACTAAGAGAAGTGAAAACTAGAGCATGATACGGAAATAAGAAATACTAGTCTAGATCTTTATAGATGTTACCTCATGGTCCATAGTGCAAGAGTAGCCTCGACTATAACATCGCTCTGAGTCCAGAAATGTGGGCACAACAACTCTTAAAAATATTATACAGTCAGAATTGAATGAGTACAATTCTAACAACACTTCCAATACATGATAAAGACTATAAAACAATAAATAGTAATAAAATACATGATAAACAAAAAAACATGAAATCATGGTAAGGTAAATAGAGTAAAACAGATAAGTATGGTAGTAATGGCAAGTTAAATAAGTAAAAGTAGTAATATCAGCAGGTATGATATGTAACCATCAAGTATAGAGTGAAACCAGAAAAACTACACCTATCTAGTATGTTAAATACCACTTTCGACATGTAAATATCTAGGGATAATGTACGGCATCCTGCACGTGAAATGTGTGAGTGCTATCATTCGTAATTAAACCTAAAGAGTAGTTCCTATTTTATGAATGTTTATATATCTACTAAAGTATTTTTCCGTCCGACTAGTACTAATGGATCTAAGTTCCGACACGTAGATCAAATATAAGGCCAGCCAGATAATAGAAGTGATGCCAGTAAGATAAATGATGCCAGTAAGAGAGTTATGATAAGCCAGTCTAGTATGAAATAACATATCTAAAGAAGATGAATCCATATAATACTACTCCGTGTAACCAATATGCTGAGAATCACGTAAAATAATATTATAAACATGTATCATAAAAGCTATCAAGTAAGAAAAACTATGAGAGAATGTACTCACATGTAGTCCTGATCTGCAAATATAAATCAGAGTCCGTATCAAATTTCAAGTAACCTATATTATGAATTTTCAATGCCAATAGGTGATTTGGAATAAAAAAAGAAGCTTAACTAACCTTATTTTAGGTTTCTAGGTCGATTCTAGGTCAATAGAGTAAAAGTAGATCAATACCTATTTTTGGGTCTCCCAACACATATTTTGTTGGCCTATATAGTTTTCTTAGCTATCACCAAGCTATTTTTAGGTATTCTAGTCATATCGTATTGGTATAAGTATTCTAGGTATCATATATATATATATATATATATATATATATATATATATATATATATATATATATATATATATATATATATATATATGGGAGGGATATTGCACCAATCAATAATGGACCAAACAATCTAAACCACACATTTTTTGAAATGTGTGGTCATAAATTATCCCATTAAGTTGCTGCCATGTCAGCATACTTTATAACCACACATTTAAAAAAAATGTGTGGATGAGATTGCTTGGTGGAATAAATGGTACAATAAGCCTTGTTGCAATATCACGTATTCTAGACACCACCCATTTACCTAATATATATATATATATATATATATATATATATATATATATATATATACTACCTTAGCTATTTACCTAATACCTTAACCCATTACCTAGTATCTTACTCATTACCTTGACCACTATCCAATACCTTACACATATTCTAGTCACCACCCCAATACTCATGATACTACCCAAACTAATTATAATACCTTGGTACCAACTAGGATACCATCTCACAACACTTAACTTACCCTACTTATTAATACTTGAGTATCATGATAGCAATATCATCATGGTACCCAAGTATCACATTGGTACCACAATAAGATACTCCCAACCCACCTCCCAACCCACTTTAATGCTTACCTTGATACTAACCCTATACCCTCACTCAAATATAATATTAACTTACCTACACAATCACTATTCCACGCTCCAGTCCCAAAATATGTAGGACTAAGAATACATAAATATGCCAGCTACGCATTCAACCAGACTCTTGTCCGACCTGAATATGTATAGGTTGTTCTATCTAAGAATTATAGTAAAAAATATAGCTATGTCTCAATCCACAATGATACAAAATACCAATAATGAACTATATGTGCTAAAGTCGGCTGCCTAGTAACACACAAGCTCGAATAGACTCGAGAAAGAAATAGAGTCTATAAAACTAGGCTATATCAGTAGATGAGCAAACAACATGAATTGATCAACATAACTAAGGTAGAAATGATACAAGTACCTGGTTCCAAAACATGCATGACAAGGCGATACACATCAGCAACTCCAGAAAGGCTCCAGAACAGTCTATGTTATAAAACTGGAAAGGAACCGGGTCCTCGGAGGGATGTAACAAGGTACAAAAAATAGCATGCCAGAAGTAAAATAGTATAATAGCACAAGGGTTCTCAGGGGTATAACTACAGTAACCATATAAGTGAATGCACATGAGAACATCACTCGCACGCTAGACCACCAAGGTGTAAATCTAAAATTTTTAATGGACAACTTCAGTAACTATATAAATCTCCAGGTTCCGTTAGGGAACCTGTAGTAACTATGTAAAATCCGAATCTCTGGTCAGAGTCCACGGTAACTATGATGAAAAGTAGTAGTCCAACGCTCCGAGTACGCTCTCCCCACCCAATGTAACCTCACGTCTCATATCCATAACATGTAAGATCAAAACCGCTAACCAATACCTCGAGTCATAATAGTATAGTAATATATTATGTCACGATCCTAATATAAAATACAGAATCCGGTCTCCATGAATATATCAAGTACAAATTCTCATAAAATGTCGTGTCAAGTGTCCTAAAGTCTGACGTACAAATATATCTGCACGATTATGGCATTGTGAAGTCAACTCTTGAATCATTATCTGACTCCGCTAATGGACGTCGGCACCCGAGTTTAACTCAAACACGAAGTAACGACAATAGCCCTAAGGTGACATAATACACCATAAGCAAACATGACAATAATAATATACATGTAATATAGTAAAAAACTGAATACGACATGACAAGGTACACTTGCATGTTTCCTGTTGCTGCAAAGAAGTCTGTCCAACGTCTACGTCCGAAGATGCCACGGATCCCAAATGTCCTAAAGAAGGAATTAAATTAAATACTACTTAATCAATCTTTACATTATGGCTCTAGCCTATTGGTGTTATAACTATAACCCTATATATGTTTTTATGAATAATCATGAAAGCCTATATCGTATAGTTTGTCCCCTACTTATAACCAATACTGCACCTATTAAACTTATTTAATAAATTCTAGGGTTAAATTATATTGTAGGAATTTGTGTCAGCATTTTGAAACTTCAAACGGATCGTATTTCGTATCTGGAAGCTCCCAAAATCACAAAAATACTGAACTCATTTGTATTTTGAACACCCGACACTCAAATAATTATACAGAAAGTTAGAGATCAAATTTATCATATTAATTTATATTTTTTAAAATCTAACTTTGATGCGGTTCTTTTAAAAAAATAGGAGATTAAATGGAGTTCTAAGTTGGGAGTTATGGCCTTTCTAAGTTTATATAAAAACCTAATTATTAGCCATTACTCATAATATTCTCTAATCTAATTTTTTTTTATGTCTCTAATGATAGAATTCCTATTTGTTGGTCCTACATATTCTAGAACCATTTAAAGATCAAGGAGAAGAAGAAGAAGAAGAAGAAGAAGACGAGAGGATCAAAACTTCTCCTCCCATTAACTATCCTCCTCTAGAACTTCTCCAAAGTTTTATGATTTGATTTAGGAGAGAAAGAAACAAGGAAGAAGATGATTTGGGTTTGTGAAAGGTAGATGGAGGCAACTAGGGTTTTGGTTCTTACAAAATTATATATATATATATATATATATATATATATATATATATATATATATATATATATATATATAAGGAGGGAGTTTGTAGTTGGCGGCCAAGAAGTGAAAAAGTGGGTCGGGTTTGGAGAGGGGGAGGCTGACCTATTGAGGGAGAATGTTAGGGTTTATTTTTGGGTTTGTTATGGAGGAGTTAGTTAGGATTTTGGATGGAGAATATATATATATATATATATATATATATATATATATATATATATATATATATATATATATGATAGTTAGATGCATGAATGGATGGTTAGATATTTATGTGTTTGAAACTTAGGGCTATGACTTAATAAGGCTTAATATAGCATGTATGGGTTATAATTTAATCATAGGGGCTGCAATTTAATTACTATATGATTTAAATATAATACATAAATAGAAAGTGCATAGGATTTAATTTGAAAATAGGAAGATACTGAATTTAAATTCAATTTGTTTAAATAATGAGATTTTGTGCATGAAAAATAGGTGTTTGGTGTGTTGTAAAGTATGGGATGCATGTGAGACAATGTCCATCAGTCATAGATAAAGGACCGTAAAGCAACTATAGGGGGATGAATAGAGTACAACGGAATAATCTACCCAATTTAAGATTATCAGAATGAAGGTAGTTGCTAACTAATAGTGTATATAAAGACAGTAAAGTAAAGCAGTAAGTAGAGAGAAAGCAAAGGCAAACACCAAGATGTATACTAGTTTTTCTCTGAGAGGATGTAAACACCCAAAAAAAATTAGAATTTAAAAACAATCTTTCAGGATTTTTTTGAGATTTTTAACTAATTAAAATAAATATTTTCTGGTATTAAATAAATTGTGTGATTTTATTAAATATTAAAATATTATAAAAATAATATTTTTTGGTGTAAAATAAATAAATAAACATAGTGTAATTTTTCTGAAATTTATTGGACCCCAGAACTATTTTTAAAGACCTAAAAACTAAGTTTTTAAATAAACCAAAATGAACCGGGTTAAACCCAACTTGAACCGAACCAAACCAAGCCTTAAATTATCCTGAACCGGACCTAAACCCTAGCGGGTCAGGTCGGATCCATACCCGACCCGCCAACCCGAAACCTGACCCGAACTACAACAACCTAACCTAATCCCCGACTCCCCGCCGTTACCCCTCTCCGCCGGTTGTAACTGCCGGCCGCCCCTTCTTCTTCCCCCAACGCCTCCGCCGTTCACCTCCCCGCGCCACTCCACCTCTTGCAACCGCCGTCCCTTCTCCTCCCCGGCCACCCCTTCACCCAACACCACCGCCACATTCACCACCGTCATCCGGCGAAGGCCTCCACCGTGACCCCAACGCCGCTCCGCCATCATCCTCTACCAGCGCTGACCATCCCTCTCCCCTCTGCACGATCCCGAGCAGAACCCTCGAGCCACCCTCACCGCTGTCGACCACCGCCCCTCCGCTAGCCAGCTCCGGCCACCGTCTCTCCCGTCAACGATACCTCCGCCCTAGCCTCCCCGGTGACTCCAGCACCGTCGCAGACCGACCAAGCAGCTGCCGCCAGCGAGCCCCGTCGGCCGAGCACCACCGCGCCACCTCGGATACACGTTGAACAGCTGTTTCCAACGTCCTGTTCAAGTAAGGATTTCTCTCTCCTTGTCGCGTCGCCGATGTTCGAACAGACTGTTGCGACATGTTCACTACGTGACCCTCTCGAACCCCGTAAAATTCGTTCGGGGTATCGCGTCCTATGTCGGTCGCAAACCACGACGCAAAAACAAAAAAATATTTCCTAATTTCTGAAAATTCAGAATTTGTCCCGAACACCCCAGTTCACGACCGTTTATGACAAACCTGCTAAATATTTTCAAATTTTGCCTGAACAATAATTTAGACCGTATGACCAAGTTTTAAAACCCTATTTTAGTAATTTATCGTGTTGTAGATTGTATATTTTTTTAGGGTAAAAATGACCAAAAGATTGGTTATTTAAAATCCTAATTTTTCCGGAACTGGGTGCGTTCCGCTAAACGAGACAACTTGGTCGTGTACGAACTTCACTGAAAGGTGTACACTATCAATACGGATGTGTGAAATTTCACGAAAGTTGATTTGGATGTGCGTGCACACCGGAATCAACGTGTATCCGTCGATAACATCCCGTATCGGCCATGTTCTGAACTCGTTGTAACTTTGTGTGTGCTCATCGTTTCACAACAAAACTTATGTCATCGGACTCATAGCAATACGCTGGTCCTGTGACCCAAGTTTGGTTCGATTCTGAGAACGTTGACAAAATCCCGTATTGTGGGCCCTACGGCTCCACTTGACGGGCAATTTTGTGATCGGCTCATCAAAATCTAGTTTTGGACATTCTGTTGGGTTCGTATTGTCGTTCTGGACTTATAGACACTAAGTTTGACGAATTTGGAGAACTTTGTCTCTGGCACATTTTTTGGTGCGAAGTGGGCCACAAGTGAACCCCGCTTTGACCATAAACTGTCAATTTTGGCCCTGTATCCAAATTGGACTTATGGACAGACAATTCTAGCTATTTCATATCTTCTGAGCAAGATGATAATGTTTATTTCAGCAAGCGAAAGAGTACTTAAAGATCCCACGAATACCGGAGCAGCTGTTGGAATCCAAGCACCAGGCAAGTGTACCTTGCCAATCTTGTAGTACTTGCTTCATAATATTATCTTAATTTATTTTTGTGATATATATGCTTAACCTAGAGCCGTGTGACATTGCTTAGCGTTCGAATAATGTGTCGACGCCGTACGCGGAGTTGTGTAACGTCACCTAGAGATTGATATCGTGCCCCTATACATTTTCTTGCTTGCATTATCAAGTACGTCATACCGTAGGATACCTGATACTGTTCATGAGACAGAATCTTCCTGAGATATTCATGGTGATTCTATATCGGTTACAGGATTTATGACATAGATATTACATATGCTTAGCTATCATTATGACTCGCTTCATCAGTTAAAGGTCATGATCTTGCGGGACATGAACATGAGACGTCGTGGACATGAGATGTATGATTACATGGGGTAGGAAGAGTTTTACCATACTAAAGGCTAATTTATATATATATATATATATATATATATATATATATATATATATTACTGGAGGTGCCTTAGACTCTGACACAGAGCTTTGGCACATTTACTGGCCCTTCGAGAAAATGCTGCTATGGGTTTCCCCGATACAGAGCCTATAGTAGTCTCAGCCTGAGTATGATTAATGCTCTCATTTGCATGTCACATAGCTGGTTACATAGTTTACCCTATTGATTTATTTATTATTGTACTGTATTTATTTTGTCTTGAGTTATTCTTGTATCTTGCTATGTCCCCTGAGGATCTGGAATCCGGATTATGTCCCCAGGTTTAGCCGAGGAGGTCTACCCTGAGGTATACGGGACAAGAGCTGACATTGGAGCAGTACCATTACCAAAGGACAAGGTGATCGCTAAGGATTTCTCTTGAATATCTGCTTTATCTATACTCAGTTATTTCTGTTGTTTCATGTTTATTGAATTGATGTATCAAACTCATTATCGGGTTGTTCCCCGAGATATGTTTTATTGAGACTTGATGTTGCTTTATATTTCATATAGATTATATTTATTTATGTGGATGGGATTAGTATCATAGACCTTTATAGTTGTTTTACAGCTTAAGTACACCCTGATGGGTCCATTAAATTGGGTTTGCCCATCGGTGTGTGCTGCTGGCCATTGCCACGTGTCTAGTCCCACGATATTTTGGGATTGGGGCATGACAGAGGACTAGTCCAGTCCCGAGAACTCAAGCTCGGAGTTTTATCCACTATAATCACTGATCGTGAATCACAAGCTTTGATCCGAAGGCTTGCCACTTCTTTATACCACAAGGTTTGATCCGAAGTCTCGCAACTTCACAGCTAGAGAGAGAGTAATTGATGGAACCAAGATCTTTTACAACTCTGCAGACTTCTAGGCCGAGACCGCACTTGGCACTAGGAAGGCTAGGGAGTTGCTCTTGGAGATGAGAAAGTTAAAGCTTAGATGTTTGCTCAAAATATGATAGAAGATTAAGAATGGTTTAGTGTGTAGGAATATAGAAATCCAATCATATTTATAGTGTGTAGGCAAACAAAATTTGGCCAAAATTAGGATGGAGTTTAATTCAAATTTTCAACCATTGGGCCAAGAAATCAGGAGCTAATTGAACTGGTTAATTTTATACCAAAAGGATAATCGAGTTTATTCCGAGTTTGGCATGAGTTCGGCCCGAGTTTGATTTTTAAGTATGGTAGACTTTGTTAATGAATGTGGCCTGATTTGGTGGATAGGTTCTTTAGTTTAGTTGAGTGGACTAGGTATCTAGGTATAGGTACTTGGATTTGCCAGTACGACTCAGCTTACATCAATCCTAGACTCAAATAAATAAAAGATTATATTTGAATAGATGCAATACAGACGACATATAATAACAGTGTTGAGGCTTCAGATCATGACATATCAATGCATGTTTTAATTAACTATCAAAATTAATTTGACTGAGATCGGATGGGCCAACAATAGAAAGTGGTTCAGGGGTTCAGGACAGTGAGTGACAGACATGGCATGAGAATGCGAATTTGTGAGTGATAGTCATGGCATGAGCCTAAGTTGTGCGACCAAAATAAAATATAGGAATGAAAATTTGTGAGTGTCAGTCATGGTATGAGCCTAAGTTGGCTCGTCTAAGTCTAGTATGCAAAGTTGGTTGAAAGGTAAAGGCTAGTGTTTTACTCAAGATTTTAAGATCATGGTGGCTGGTTTCTAAAATTCAAGAAATATCTAATAAATATTTTAATTAATAAGTAAATCTTCTTAATATAAAATAAACAAAAATTCTATTTATTTTGAAATACCAAGAATAACTCTATATAAAAATCAAAGTGCTTATAATCTACCCAACTTATAAAAATTTCGTCCTCAAAATTTAAAATAAGTGTGGTAGAAAAGAGTAAGAGAACTCACTGCGGATGAAAGATAAATATGACTTGTGGTATCGAGTTTCTCGCTATATAAAATTATAAGGCACAATTTAAAGATAAGGAATGTAAAATAGTAGAGAAGAATTTAAGTACGCAAGGCCATACCTTGATTCTCGAAAGATGGGGGATACAGTTACCAATGGGCTCCAAGTTTGACGTCATATTTTAAGAATAAGGGTATGCTTAATTCAAGGCTTTACCCAACTTATAAGAATTAAGTTGGCAGTAAAACTTCTAGTAATGATCATATTATAAGATTTATAGAAAAGTCTAATTTCAAGAAATGATACGAGATTATTAGGTTCTTACGACCGTAGTCACAGGTTATCAAGGAAAACCTAGGTATAGTAGAAGCATGGAAAATCCCTAGATCCATGCATCCAGAAGTTATGCGCTCAAGTCCAGGCTCAGTGCAGTCAGACCAGGGACTCAAAAGCAACTATACGACCCGGTAACTCGGGTAAATCCCCAAACTAGGGGGAGCCAAGTCCTCCAGAGGCGTCTATGCGGCCCAGACAACAATGGAAGCATCGACCGTATAATACCCTGACATGGCATTAATGGTCTTCCATAAACTTCTGACATGGCATTAATTGCCCCGAATGCTTCGAAAGCTGTGAGAAAAGTCGGCATGCTAAGTGACAAAAATTTACGCGAGCATAATAATAACTCTTAGCAGGCATGCAGTACTATGCATGCATAACAAAGCTCACATGCAGCCTCATCTCCATGCAGCCTAGAAACTATACGGCTCTATGAGGCCCAACCCATGTATGGCTCGGTCCCTATGAGGCCCATCTCCTATACGGTTATGTCTTCATGTGGCTTCATGTGACTCGGTCTTCTTGTTACTACTAAAGAGATTCTCTCGACAAATAGTGCTGGCCATGTGTCAAGTTGACCAAGTCACACACACAATGTGTGAAAAATAACCTAGGTTAAATGCCGAGATCTCATTAACAACGATCCTAACTAATGCCATGTGGCAGCCTAACCGTGATGCGCTCGCGGTTACAACTGCATCCTGTTGAGGAAGACCATGCGACAACCTGATATGCACGTATAGCACATACGTGCGCATAAGTAATCCAGTGTAGATGGCTATAAATAGTAGGGATGTATTCCCACAGGGGGATAGATACGTACAGTGAGACATAGAGAAAGCACACTCAGGAGCCAGTTATTGTATTTCGTGCCAGTGAACCAGAGACCTAGCAAGTTCCCTTCATCGTCGGACCATCAACGAAGTAAAGGAGTCAGCTGTAGTACTCGATCTCCATCATCACACTTCCTAGAATCTTAATTGTACTTAGATTTTTTGTTTAAAGAATTTGTGTACTCTTTGTTTTTAATATACAAAATCGAGTTAGCAAAACTTATTTTTGTAACGAAACAGGTACTACCATAGTACTATTGATGAATAACTCTATAAGGGGTAGTATTATCACTTCAACACTACTGCGATATAGATCATGTCTTCAATAGACAATAGATAAGGACTTTGTCGAATATAACTAGAGCGAGATGGTACAGAGGGATCCAATCACCGTATGGCATTGATGACGAAGAGACAAAATTGAGAGAATCGTGAAAGAAGGAATCTATAGACCAAGATAAGAGAAATTTATGATAAGTCTAAAAAGTATGGTCATATGGTTGAATAAGGCACGATTAGGCAGATATCTGGAGAATCAAGTCATAGTGACTAGATCAGGGGGATTAGAATATGAAAGAACTGATACATAAGGTGATATGGATATTACACACAAGAAGGAGGTACTAACCAAAGGATTGATTTGGTACTAGGGCATGACCAGGAAAAGAAGAAGGATCTACTCGTTATTATAATTAGAAGGCTTGTTACTACAGAAAATAAGAGGCTTATGAAGGTAAATAAGATAGGAATTGTTGATAGAAAAGATAGGAATACAGTCGTTGAAGTAATACAACTAATCATTAATCTTAATACTATATTCATATAAGTTAAATTATGTATAACCTCATTCATACTATTGGCAAACTACTTGTAGCTATAGGTAAGCACTATACTGTCCTTTCAACTTCGTCTAACTCGTATATTCCTAACTTAGTACGTAAGGGTCAAGGATAAACTAAGCAGGTACTCAGGTCTACCACTCATGGCATACTATTTACTAAGGAATCATGATTGGGATTGGTCATTCCAATACTAGTCTAACCTTCAATTGGAATGTCTATCTATTCTCATACAACTTACCCCTTCTATTACCTATTCCTCTGTACTATTAGTCTTCTAGTATCTGCTATCTAATACCTATCTTTCTAATGGAAGTCCTCTTGGCTAGGTTACTACCCTATACCATATGCATGAAGTCATAATCATCTCTTCTAAGTGATAAAATCATCGAACTCAATAAAATTGTAAGATTCTATATAGGCTTAGGTCTAATCTTAACTAAAAGGATAATCGAACTATTCTATTCATTATGAGAATCTTAAATCATATCTTCTAAAGTCTTCCGTAAGGTTGGTCATATTGGTTTATAGAGATACAACTAATTCTAAGGTTTTAACTAGGTATTCTCTCGAATAGTAACCATAGTCTTCTCATTCATTATGAAAATTCTATATCTATCCTGACCAATATTTATGAATGGTAAAACTTTTTGTCCAATACTAACTGCTGGTGGAATTTCTAATGTCTATTGATAAGGGAAAGTTCTTTACTAAGGCTAATCCTTATATATAACTCCAAGATATCCTCTCGTTTTAGTAGTCTACCTAGTACATGCATCTATCTTGCCCACTTCTAACTTAGATAACCCTTTTTAAGAATTATTCTACCAACCATGATTATCCTATAATAAATACATAAGTAAAAGTTAAGAACGAGTGTTCGTCCTTCCAAAATAAGAAAAAACCAGAATCGATGGTAGAGAGTTCAAGAAAGGTATCATCGAATACGATTTTCGAGGTTCAAAGGCGATAATAAAAATAAAAAATAAGGTTCAAACCATAATGGATTGAGATCCTGACATAATAATCCTATGCAGGCTCGCCCAGTACAGTAACGTAACCTAAGCGATTTAATCAGGACCTGTATGGCCACCACAAAAATATGTCATGTCCCAGTCCCAAAATACGTAGGACTAAGATTACATAAATATGTCAGCTACACATTCAACCTAACTCTTATCCGACCTGAATATATATAAGTTGTTCTATCTAAGTATTATAGTAAAAATATAGCTATGTCTTAATCCACAAGGACACAAATACCAACAATGAACTATATGTGCTAAAGTCGTTCGTCTAGTAACACACAAGATCGAATAGAATCGAGAAAGAAATAGAGTCTATAAAACTAGGCTATATCAGCAGATGAGTAAATAATATGAATAGATCAACATAACTAAGGTAGAAATGATACAGGTACCTGATTCTAATATATGCATGACAAGGCAATACACATCAGCAACTCCAGAAAGGTTCCACAACAGTCTATGCTGCAAAACTGGCAAGGAACCAGGTTCTCAGAGGGACGTAACAAGGTATAAGAAATAGCGTTCCAGAAGTAAAATAATATAATAACACAAGGGTGCTCAGGGTTATAACTACAGAACCATCTAAGTGAATGCACATGAGAACATCACTCGCACGCTAGACCACCAAGGTATAAATTTGAAGTTCTCAATGGACAAATTCAGTAACTATGTAAATCTCGATTTTTCGTCATGGAACCTACAGTAACTATATAAAATCTGAAACTCTAATCAGAGTCCCAGTTACTATGATAAAAAGTGGTAGCCTAACGCTTCGAGTATACTCTTCCCACCAAATGTAACCTCACATCTCATGTCCATAACATGCAAGATCAAGACCTCTAACTAATACATCGAGTCATAATAAGTATTATAGTATAGTAACATAACACGTCATGATCCTAATATAAAATGCAGAATTTGGTCTCCATGAATATATCAAGTACGGATTCTCATAAAATATCATGTCAAGTGTCCTAAGGTCTGACATGCAAACATATCTGCACTATCATGGCATCGTGAAGCCAACTCTAGAATTGTTACTTGACTCCACTAACGGACGTCGGCACCGAATTTTAACTCAGCCACGAAGAATGACAACGACCCTAAGGTGACACAATACACCAGAAGCAAATAGGATAATAATAATATACATATAATATAGTAGAAAATTAAATATGACATGTCAATGTATACTGGCTTGTTTCCGGTTGCAACGAAGAAGCCTGTCCAACGTCCACGTCCGAAGATTTCGTGTATCCCAAATGTCCTAAAGAAGAAATTTAACTAAATACTACTTAACCAATATTTACATTATGGCTCTAATCTATTAGTGTTATAACTATAGTCATATCTATATTTTTAGGAATAATCACAAAAGCCTATGTCGTATAGTCTATCCCCTACTTGTAACCAATACTGCACTATTAAAATTATTTAATAAATTCTAGGGTTAAAATATGTCATAGGATTTCGCGTCAGCTTTTTGAAACTTTAAACATATCACATTTTTGTGTCTGAAAGCTCCCAAAATCGTAAAAACACTGAAAAGCTTTTGTCTTTCGGACACTTGACACTTAAATAATTCTACAAAAAATTACAGATCAAATTTGGCCTATTAATTTATTTTTGGAAAGCTAACTTCAACAGTTCTTTTAAAAAATTAGATATTAAATAGAGTTCTTAGTTGAGAGTTATGGTATTTCTAAGTTACAATGGCTGATAAAAATGAGGCTAAATCCTATGACCAATTTTGACTGTTTTGGATTAATAACTCACGTATGCTTTTACTTTATATAAAAATCTAATTATTAGCCATTAATCATGATCTTCTCTAATCTATTTGTTTTATGTCTCTAAAGGTAAAATTTCTATTTGTTGGTCTTACATGTTCTAGAACCATTTAAAGACCAAGAAGAAGAAGAAGAAGAAGTTAATTACCTTTTTGGAGATCAAGAACTTCAATGGAGATATCCAGCACAAGAGGATCAAAAAAATTTCTCCCACTAGCTCTCCTTATCTAGCACTTCTCCAAAATTTTAGTATTTGATTTGGAAGAGAAAGGAAATAGGAAGAAGATGATTAGGGTTTGTGAAAGGTATATGGAGGGAACTAGGGTTTTGGTTCTTGTAAAATTATATATATATATATATATATATATATATATATATATATATATATATATATATATATATATATATATATATATATATATATATATATGAGGAGGGGGTTTGTAGTTTTTGGCCAAGAAGTGGGAAAGGGGGTCGGGATTGTTGAGGGGGAGGCCGATCTATTGAGGAAGATTGTTAGGGTTTATTTTGGGTTTGTTTTGGAGGACTTAGTTAGGGTTTTAGATAGAGAATATATATGAATAATTATATTTGTACCTCCAAAGTATCCCTCCAAACCATCCCACCTTATATGGCAGATGGCATGGCGATTAATATGGCAGCTGACATGGCAAATTAAAATTAAAATTAAAATTAAAATTAAAATTAAAATTAAAATTAAAATTAAAATTAAAATTAAAATTAAAATTAAAATTAAAATTAAAATTAAAATTAAAATTAAAATTAAAATTAAAATTAAAATTAATATTAATATTAACATTAAAATTAATATTAAAATTAAAATTAATATTAACATTGACATTAAAATTAATATTAACATTAACATTAACATTAACATAAAAATTAATATTAATATTAACATTAACATTAATATTAATATTAAAATTAAAATTAATATTAACATTGACATTAAAATTAATGTTAATATTAATATTAACATTAACATAAAAATTAATATTAATATTAACATAAAAATTAATATTAGTATTAACATTAAAATTAATATTAATATTAAAATTAAAATTAAAATTAACATTAATATTAATATTGAAATTTTTTGGGTGATTAATTTTTTGGGTTAAAATTTTCTATGTCAACTATCACATAATGCTATTTAGCATGCCACGTCAGCCGCCACATAAGAAGGGATAGCTTGGAGGGATATTTGGAGGTATGAATAGTATTACTCAACATATATATATATATATATATATATATATATATATATATATATATATATATATATATATATATAGTTGACAGTTAGATGCATGAATGGATGATTATGTTTATGTATTTGAAACCTAGGGTTAGGATTTAATGAGGCGTAATATGGCATGTATGGTTTAGAATTTAATCATAGGAGCTACCATTTAATTACTATATGGTTTAAATGGAATACATAGATGGAAAGTGCATAAAATTTGATTCTAAAATAGGAAGATGCTGAATTTAAATTCAATTGGTTTAAATAATAAGATTTTGTGCATGAAAAATAGGTGTTTGGTAATTTGTAGAGTAGGGGATGGACGTAGACATTGTCCATGAGTCATATAAAGTGGTTCAGGGGTTCGGATTGGTGGTTGGGCTCGGTTGAGTGCGATAATACAATAGATGTCGCATGAGGCTATGAAATGAGTCAGGGTGATTATAATTTTTATGGAGCATGTGGTGACTCAAATAAATGGGATACAATTATCATAGACGTAGTAGGTCTAGTTAGGCTCATGAATATAAAATTGGTCGAAAGAATTGAGTTGGTGTTGAGTATTAAAATTGTCCGCAACGAAAAAAGGTTTAAGTGTAATTTTCTTTTGAATTGCGTCATGAAAGTTGTGTGACCAAAACGAAGCATGAGAATGCAAATTTGTGAGTGACAGTCATGACATAACCCTAAGTTGGCTTATCTAATTCTATCATGCAAAGTTGGTTGGAAGGTAAAGACTAGTGTTGTACTCAAAATTTTAAGATCATGGTGGTTGGTTTCTAAAGTTCAAGAAATATCTAATAAATATTTTAATTAATAAATAAATCTTTTTAATATAAAATAAACAAAAATTCTATTTGTTTTGAAATACCAAGAATAACCCTATATAAAAATTAGAGTGCTTACGACTACACCTTACTTACTTACACAACCTCAACTAGTACCAACCCATGCTACCTTACTACAACCACAACAATGCTAGCTCACTGTTGTTGCCTTGTAGAAAGCTATATGTTGTTGTTGCCTGCTACAATGGCAACCCTGGCAGCAAGCTGTGCAGTGGTTTGAGCCTACTGCAGTAAAGTAGTTGATGACTGCAGGCTCTGCACCCTCTAATGCTTGCTGCCAAAATAGAAGCTTCCTGCAGTTAGAGCTCTGGACTGCTCCCCATGTTGTTGTCATATAGTCCACATCACCCTACCTTATTGCAACCCCTGTTGTGCAATGTAGCTACTGCTCCCCACTCAAGTCTGCTACATGCTGAAACCATAACAAGTGTAGTCCACACTGCTTACTGCAGTGGCCATCAAGCTCCAGGCTTGCTACTGCTGCCTACTCCTCATTCATAGTCACATCTCCCCCCTCATTACACTCATGAGCACAAATACTACACTCATCACCAAGTGCACACCCTCACTCAAAAACACACATAACTATCTTTCCTCTACACTTACAACCAAATTCACACTAATAGACACAATTATACCACACTCTACTACAACACACACCAAACACACTCTCAAATGCACATGACAATCAAGTATCACAACTACACTATGGTACAACCCATGATACTCCTCCCTATACCAAATATACCATGATACCATACACCAATATCGATTAGAATACCAAAATATATGTAATATAACATGAATATATATTAAACAAATAGATCTAGGGCAATATAGAGAAATTGACACAAAGAGGCTCTAATATGCCCAAATTACCAAATTTACCTATATGTATCATAGTGTATCATGATATGAATACTACATATCCAATTGTGGACACTAGGACACAATCGCAAACCAAAATAGATACTAAATTCCTCATAGAAACAACACAAAAATACTTGGTGGACACAAATTCATAATTATACCAAATGGCTTATAAAAATACATGGATATACTAGGAATAGACTCTCTAACACCTAATTCACCACCTATGAGGTTGAATCTAACTATTTGTAGGTTCCTATAGGTTTAATTTGGGTTTCTATCATAGAAATTGGTAGAAAAAAGAAATTTACCTATTGAAAGTTGTGTCACAATGAAGCTCAACCAATTTTGACACAATAAGAGTGAATTAGACAAGATCCTCCTAGCTTGGCTTGTCTCCAATGCTCCTCGTACTTCAATGCTCTAGGCCTCCATAGGAAGGAAAATAAGTGGAAATTGAGTGGTTGGAAATAATAATTGGTAGGAATTGGGGGTAGCTTGGGGAAGAAGAAGATTTGAGGAAGAAGCACAAATTTATGGGAAAAATGAAATAGAATCTCTTCCAATGAGGGCTGGCCACTAAATGGGGTGTTAGAGTATAAAATAATTACAAGTTTCCCCTTATATTCCTAATTTGAATTCTAGATCTATTATGAATAAAATATTTTAGTTATGGAGAAAATCTAATTAGTTATATGAGGGTATCTAACCAATCTAGAGGAAATATTCTATCCATGACAACTAAGTGCTAATTAATTCTAATCAACCACTTAACTAAATATAATTAACAACCTCTAGTAAAATGAAAAAAATACCCCTAGTCCTAATTTTATATAGTTACAATCATATCCCCTTAAAATAATTTTTTTCTCGAAAAGAATAACTAGGCTAGAAAAGATTGATTGGTCTTGCAAAAGGTGGCAACCTATACTATTTAAAAAATTTGATAAGAACCCTTTACTACCCCAGAAGAAAATATGAAGAAGGAAGGATATATATATATATATATATATATATATATATATATATATATAGGAATATTATCATGGAGTAATAGCTTGGCCTTGAATCCTCCAGAAGTTACAAATCCAAAGTAGGCACCACTACAAAAATGAGATAGATTGTCGAGAGATTGTATATTATCTCCCAAGATAACAAAATCCAGAAAATCCTTCATATCATGAAGAATATAACGAAGATAAGAAAGATTGGAGATAACTAGATAATACAATTAACTGCAATAGTTCAGAAAGAGTTTCCTATACAACCTCCGAAATAAAGAAACATATAATCATCCCTATCTTAGATTCTAGGAGAAGGAACAAGAAGTACTTAAATAGATGGAGCCTCCTAGAGATATGAGAATTACCTATATTTTAGAGATACCCCATACCTATATCTGATACTTACACCAAGTATTCACTAAGCATAAGCCTAGCCACAATACTTATTATAATGGGTTACTACTTCTAGTATCAGTGATACACTATAAATCTAGGACATCTCATAATATACTGACTCACACAACCTAGGGTACTATACTAACACTCTAGTTTACTCTTCTTACTAGTACTAGAAAGATACTCTACCAAACACTAAGATTTTCTATACATCTGTAGCACCCACTTACCGAATATACTAATAATAATATGTTAAATAATAAAATATACATCTTTAGGATTTATACACCAATAAGAGAACATTAGACCTTGAGTACTCAATGAAGCTCATTCTAGGATTTGGAACCATAGTTAGGCCATTAGGAATTTTTTGTAATTATTAATAAATAAAATCTATTTTCCTAAGACTTCTAAGAATTTATGTAGGAAACCTAGTGGCCAAAATTGACCCCAAATATTTTTTTAGGGTTCAATATTCTATTTTACATTTTCTAGAATTTTTCCATATTTTTTTAGATATGTTTATTATTTATTAGGAGTTATTAAAATAAAAATTGATTTAAATAACCAATTTTTAAAAAAGAAAATCGAATAAAAAAATGCCTACCCAGTCAATGCTTCCCTGGCCCACCCGCCTCTCACAACGCGAGCTGGAGCGGGCCTGCTTATCGATGACCGCACCCGCGTGGGCAGGTCAGGTCGCGGGTCTTCGAGCCGCGCTCGAATTCCTGAACCGAGCCGAGCTCGGAGTAAGCCGAGCCGGCAACTACTAATTTTGTTGCATCCCGAGCGGGAATTACCCGATACTCGACACGAGTTTCTTGAGCCGCAGCTCTCCCCCTCCCCCCTTGCCTATATATATAAGCTAGGGTTTGTTTTCTTCCGACTTTATTATTTTGAGGAGAGAAAGAGTTTGAGGAGGATCTCATCTAGGGTTACTCGATATTCGCACAACCATTGCTCATAGCCCTGGACTCCAAACACGTCTCTGTTTCTTACATTGGAACCATCTCAAGGTTAGCTTCAAGAATATCTAAAAAAAATTCATAAATTCTGAACCTAGATTTCTGAAAAATTCTTAGAGTGTCAGTTGTCCAAAATCTGATATGTTATGGTATTTTCGAGATTTTGGGAGATCCCGAACTCGGAATCATAAAACATTAGAAGTTTTGAAAATATGACATGATGAAATTCCATAAAAAAAATCTAGAATTTAATCTGCAATTTTAATCTACTGTAAAATTCGTGCAAGCTAGATGTAGTCAGGGAACCGACGAAACTGCCATCTAAGCGCCATATTGTCCATAACTTTTTACCAACTTGTGAGTTTGTGAAACCGTCGATTCTAGCATTCAAGTAGCACTGAAATCTACAAGAATCTATAAAAAATCTAGATTTTATGTTGGTTGACTTTTTTGTCAATATGATGTCTCGATATGCGTGCTACGAATCTAAAGTTGGCAAATTCGGTTTTTTGGACAAAATTTAGAAATTAACCTAAAAATCATAATAATAGAATTAAAATAATATATTAGACTAATTGATTCAGAATTAAATAAATTGTCTTTTGACTGTATAATTCGTACTACATATGTGATTTGGGACATGATTCGTACCACAACTAAGGACCACAAGTGAGTATATTTCCGTGATTACTTTCAGTATTTGATAGTCTCTATAATATATGTTTAGTATTGATTATTTGATTCTTGAAACTCGTTACACGGATTAGTAAATGGTAGATTCTTGAATGAGATATGTGACATCCTGGAATATTGTTAAATTCTTCGTGTTTGGTTCGGAATCCATATTGTACTAGTCGGGAGGGAAAATACTTAGTGGACGTGTGAACTACCATTTTTATCCCATGGTCTTACTGGAATAATAGCATCCATTCAGGACACGTGTGGTTTGCCAAATTTTACCCTTAGTCGTTCACATATCGACAAGGTATTTTAAATCATGTAGATCGTTTCTTCCATACTTGCAGTTATTTTCTAAGACCGCTTGTGACTATTGTACCTTATTGTCACGATAGGACTTTAGTATTTAGTTTATTCTGGTTGCCTTATTGTGATTTCAATTTTGTTGCCATTATATATTCTTTACTATTTATTGCCTTATAGCTTCTACCACGTGTTAAAACTGTTTTCACTGTGATGTACTCATTCCAATCCTGACTGAATAATAATATTTTAGGTGACTACGATGAGGATGAGATCCTTACACATTATGGATCGTATGTTGGCGATATAGCTGAGCCTAATCTTGCCCTTCAAGAGGATAATGGAGAGTTAGCAGCTCAGATACCGGATACGATTGAGTAGTTTAGTAAAGTAGTTGATTTTAGTTAGCTGGTTTGGATCGGATTGTTCTCCAGGATTTCTAGTTATATTTTGGATATTACTATTTAGGATTTTAGGAATATTTAGGAGACTCTTTGGACTCACATTTAAGACTATTATTTATTTATTATCTTTGGTGCCTTCATTTAATTTAGTGTATGTGATTGAGTATAGTGTGGATATGTATATATGTTGTGAGTTATAGATTATACTTATGGCTTATTGTACAATATTCTCCTACCAACACTGTGGTGTAGGCTGGGCGTGCCCAAGACTCATGCCCAATTTTAGGTCAAATTTTGTATAAGGTTGTGAACTCATGGTGGTACTTAAGTTTGTTGTACTATTGCTAGCCTGTCATAGGATATAAGATATTAGGAATATAAAAATACTCAATCACAACTAGGATTCTGCTATGTTTAATTGCTAACCCTTATTTTCCTTTGAGTTATCGGACGTCCCTCATAATGGTTGTCCTTCTTGAATACTACATTATCTTGTGCCATATCAATTGAATCCTTATAGTTTTTAACCTTTTTGAATGCCACCCAAGACTAGAGCGCACTATTCCAAAGCTAATGGTGATCTTCCCATACCTCATGCATCTCAGGAGGCCTCATCATCTAGATCTGGAGGCCTTTCTCCTCATCCTCTACCACTATATGAGCTCTTCAGAAGCATGATGGAGGTACAGAGAGCTCATGCAGAGGCCCAAAGGCAGTAAACAAAAATATTGAGGACAGCAATAAAAAATGCCCAACATGTTGCCCTAGCAGCCATGGAGAGGGTTGCCCAGCAACCACAATAGCAGCCCGCTCAACCGAGGGTGGGTAACATCTAGGACTTCAAGAAGATAGAGCCACAGACATTCAAGGGCACTGAAGGAATCCTCTACGCTGATGAGTGGCTCAAGGATATCAAGCAGATCATAAGGGTTTCTCGGCTTTCAGAGGACCTAAAAATTGAAGTGGTGGGCTTGCAGCTTCACGATATCGCCCGCACTTGGTTCAGAAATGAGCCCAGACTTGTGGATCCCGATTTGACCTGGGACCAGTTCAAGGACTTCTTTAAGAGAAAATTCTTTCCTATAGTGGCCAAATGAGTTCTAGAGAAGCAATTCCAGAACTTGGAGCAGAATAGGAAGACTATGGATAAGTATGCTGTAGAATTTAGCAGGCTAAGCCAATTTACAGAGTACATAGTAAGGGACCCGGAGGAAAGGGCTCGACGGTTCAGAGAGGGCTTGATCCAGGAGGTCAAGGTCCACATTTCTTTGGCCCATACCACTTATGCTTACATATTGGCAGAGGCTCAGAGAGTCGAGGTAGATATGGGCCTTCGGACCAAGAGGAATCGGGATGCTTACGGTAGTAATGGTAGTCAGGTGCCGGCAAAGCGTCAACAGTTTCAACCAAGGACCTTCCCGCAACAGCAGCAGTATCGTTCCCCACTAAGAGCCTCATTTCAACAGGTGTAGCAGCAGCCACAGAGGCAAGTACAACAAGCTTTCCTATACAACTATTGCAAGAAGCCAGGGCACTCTTAGGAGGTCTGCGGGAAGAGATTAGACGTGTGCTTATTCTATGGATCGCCTGCACATCAGAGGAGGGAGTGTCCTACCGCACCTTCTATAGGTGGATCCTCATCCCAGAGAGGATCAGTTGGACCGCCAGTGGACCCGCAGCCAAGGGGACCATCACTTCCTATGCAGCAGCAACAACAGTTTGCCCAGCACCAACAAAGAGGAGCTCCCCAGCAGGGCCGAGTTTTTGTAATGATAGTCGAGGAGACAGAACCCATAGGTTATATAATATCAGGTTCTATTCTTCTTGACTTATTTCCAGCTACTTCTTTATTTGACTGGTGCATCGCATAGCTTTATATGTGTATCCTTTGTGCTTAAGAATAGTTTAGTAACAGTAATCCTTGGATAGGAGTTGTAAGATCACGACTGGTGTAGGCATTATCCTAGTCAGTGATACTTACAAGGGTCATCGTGTTACCTTGGGAGGTCGTGATTTGGATGCTAGTTTATTTGTAATGCCACTTCCGAGTTTTGACGTTGTCCTCGGAATGGATTGGTTGAGTAGGCACCATGCTATCATAGACTGTCATGGAGGACGTGTGATGTTCCACCCTCCAGGAGAGCCAGAATTTGAGTTTGTTAGAGAAGTAGTAAAATATTATGATGGGATTATTTAGGGAGCCATGGTAGAGGAGAAGG
Organism: Iris macrosiphon; assembly: GCA_036927795.1. NCBI lineage: Eukaryota > Viridiplantae > Streptophyta > Magnoliopsida > Asparagales > Iridaceae > Iris > Iris macrosiphon. The sequence continues at coordinate 125,658,708 of JAYESA010000009.1, read as the reverse complement.
TCTTGCCACATCCTATTATTATGGAGTTCCTAGATGTATTTTCGAGGAGTTGCCAGGATTGCCACCCGATAGAGATCTAGAATTCTTTATTGACTTAGTACCGGGAGCAGAGCCAATGTCGCAATAGGTCTACCAGATCAACAATAAAGAGCTAGCAGAACTAAAGAAGAAGGTTGATGAATTGCTAGATAAGGGCTTTATTAGATCAAGTTCCTCGCCTTGGGGAGCCCCGGTCTTATTTGTACCAAAGAAGAATGGGTCGGTACGAATGTGCGTCGACAATAGGGCCCTGAATAACCTTATGTCACACCCTAGCCCCAAAATACGTAGGATTAGGAATACATAAGCATGTCAGCCGTATGTATATGGCAACTCCAATATATGGATACCATAATACACACGTACGTTGTAATATGAAGGTTAACTCACATGTGGTATATATATTATCACAAATCACAAGACATAACTAAATCTCATCCACAGAATCAAATAGAAATAAATAACCAATCTATTATATAACTGAATCTCAATATGAAGTATCAAGGAATGATAGTCAGGTGGAAACAAATTCACTGCCAAACTAGAATATAAGAGAAACCACATAAGAACATCTAATGAACAATGAGACTCGAAGAGAAGACCTCCTCGAAAGAGATAAGTAGCAAGTCATGATCCGTGCTCCTGCGAATAGTCAAGATCGTCTACACCTGAAAAGGGACCAGGTCCTCAGCGGGACGTAATAAGATATATAGAAGCATGCCAATTGAATACAGTAAACATGCATAATAGACAAAAAAAATATATAAATATGATGTACAAGACAATCTATATGAATATGCATAATAAGGACCACTTTTCGACGTATGGGCATGGGTAGGCTACTCTATATAATCTCATAACTCACACACACGCTAGGAACATCATAAATCGACATACCTCAAGGGTAGCGACCAGTGCGACACCAAAAATCGACATACCTCGAGGATAGCGACCAGCGCGACACAACTACCGTAGTGCGTGCTAGTTACTACGGTTTACCAGAGTGGCTATAGCCCATATGCTTACTGATTGTCCTTCTCTCCCATGATACTATGTGTCAAGTGTGTGTCAACATATATATAGTATATAATTATAACTAAAAAAACACACATGCAATGAATATATAAAATATAATAAGCATGCAAAAGTACTGTAAGCAATTTGGCAAGGTATCTTGCCTGGTCTGGAAAAATGATGAAGTCCCAACTCAAGGCGTCGTCCGATCTATCCGTCACATAAATTAAACAAGTTAGGTTACAAAAGTGGATGAATAGTTTTTTCCATTTTAATCTATTTTAACTCTGAATAAAATAACTTAAAATAGTATTTTAATCTTATTATAATCTGATTTTATTGTTAAACCCTAATTTTGGTCCAAAGAAAGTCAACTTTACGAATTTGTGATCCGTGGCATGCAAATTGAGGCAATCCGTTGACTAAAAAGTCAACCGACTCAAATCCTAGATTTGTATGTGGAATTCTATAGATTTCAATGCTACATAAACACCGGAATCAACAGTTTCATAAAATCACAAGTCGGTAAAGAGTTATGTCCATAAGGGCGCACAAATGACAGTTTTCGGTGGTTTTCTATTTACGTCTACGTTGCACAAATTTTATAGTAGACTAAACTTCTATTTTAAATTCTTAAAAACCAATTTTATGAAATTTTATCATGTTAAATTTTTGAAACTTCAAACGGCTCATAATTCCGAGTTCGGGATCTCCCAAAATCTCAAAAATACGAAAACACATCTGATTTTGGACAGCTGGCACTTTTAGAATTTTCTAGAAAATAGGTTCATAAATTATTAAAATAATTTATATATTCGTAAAACTAACCTTGATATGGTTCTAACAAAAAAAATTTGAGCACGTTTGGAGTACAGAGCTAGGAGATATCGTCTTTTTAAGTCATCATAACTACTAGAAAATGAGGCTGAATTTATGACAAATTTTGACTATTTTTGGACGAAAAGAGGGGAATTTGGAGAAGAAAAGTATGAAGGATGAGTTTATTCCATAAGTCTAATAGGTATTTATAATGGTCGAGACTACTTAATTGAATACGACTAGGATTGGCTAATTTGGATATGATAAGGATCAGTTTAAATAAGGATATGATATACATGGGGTTATTTTCCTAGTAGGCTCGGGATTTGAATTAATTTAAAATAGAGTTTGAGTTTATCTCAATAATTTATAATCTTAAATAGAATTAAAGATAATATAAATAATTTATATATAATCTTATTAATATCTATTAACACTAAATTATCATCTATCTAATATTAAGACTATACATATCCAAATAAATCCTAAATAATTCAAAAATCTAAATAAATTTTTAAAATTCTAAATAAATTATAGAAAAATATAATTAAATATTTTAACCTAAAATAAATATTTGGTAGGAATAATATACAAGTATGGCCTCATAGTAAATGAGGGAAGTCCTAGAAATTTACGTTTTCTATGTTTTAATTACCCAAAAATTCAAGAAAAATCTCCAAAATCTAAAATAGTCTAAAAATGATTCTAAATAAATATTTATATAAGTAAATATATCATGAAATTTATTTCTAATTAACTAAGAGAATACTCTAAAAAAATTTAATATTTAAAATAATCTATAATAAATATAATAATATAAAATACACACAAAATATCTATTTTGGGTGAGGGGGTTTACAATCTAGCCAACTTACAAAAATTTTGTCCTCGAATTTAAAAAATAAGGCATAATTTGCTAAATCCTTTATATTTGTATATAAGGCAAGTCAATCGCAATCTCTTCCAAAAATTTAAATTACGAAATATATTCAAATCCATCGCAATCACTTCAAAATTAAGATAATCATTGTTCAAATCAAAATTCAACCTATTATAATCTCTTCTCACTTTTTTAAATCATCAACATCTAAATTTAAATTGAATCCATATAACATCTTCAAGATTTAAATAACCCACATCAATTTTTACATCACGATCTCCAACTATCATAATCTCCTCTAGATTTTAAATAATAACAATTCTAATCAAATCTTATTCCTATTCTCGACGTATGAATTACGTACTCTTTCAAATTTTAAATTCAATTTCCATAATCAATATTTCAAATGGGTGATCCAACAATCAAAATTTAACTTTTAATTCAAATCATCAAATTATAACAATTTTAAATCTAATTCACCAATTGTTCAAGTCTAATTTTTATATTTATCCTCAAAATTTAAATTGATGATTCAACCTTCAATATTCAAAATTTAAATCATGTGCTCAAAGTATAAATATTTGGTCATCAATATCAAGATATCAAATTTTATTAAATCCTCATCATCTTAATCATTCTTCAAAAAAATTCTCAAAATTTAAAATAACTTAAATCTCTCAATCTAATCTTACTTGATCACAATCTAAAAAAAAATTACCTCAAGTTATCAATGTGACTTTAACTAACTTAGAATTTACTCATCTATCACATAAGGCTATACATTTAAAAAATATTTCTCAAATTATTTAATCGTTTTATTCAATCCTCAAAAGTTTTAACACCAAATATATCTCCTATGATATGCCCTTAATTACGAAACTAGTCACCAAGTAATACGAATGGCCTATGGGGTATATCTAGTACTCTATGTGTATCAAACGTATACCAAGCATGAGCGTTCGTCTTTCCGAAATAGAGGAAGACGAAAAACAACAATAAAGAATTCAAGAAGGAGGTGATAAAGTACAAGTTCAGAGTTCAAGGTAATTTTAAGAATTCAAAAGAGAGTTGTCAAGGCAGTTATGGATTAAAATCTTATTATTATTTTATTTTATTTTTTGGTAAATTCCTATTCACATGTTCATATCAGAACAGTTATGTACTTGATATGATATGCTCTGACTTGTCTAGATGGCAAGTATATTCATCTAACAAGTTAAGTCAACTATATATCTCAATCTACGTAAGGTAGTCATGCGAAGAGCGAACCAAGTGCACTAAGGTTGATCAGACCATAATATACTGATTCTAAATAGACAATTGTATTAGTGTGTGCACCCAATAATACATATGTCATGAACAAGCTCGATAAAAGAATAAACTTGCAAAACTAGGCTATAATAGCAGCATAAGTCGAGGAAGTTCAGAAAATATAAGTACGCTAGATTATGATGAAAGAAGGTACAAAAATAATTCAAGTTCACCAAGAAGATAGATGTTGTGCCTCTACAGTTGCTATACTAACTTCTTATCTAAGTCTCTGGTCGACCAAATGGGGGTATGGCCTCTAAGTTCTACAGTCTGGATAAACATTATCTTCTTATGCAAGTCTATAGTTTGTGTCATTAAATTACAATTCATTAATAGGTTAAAATAAATATATGATACTAGGTTATGAGGCATACTACCCAACTTACAAGAATTTAACTAATAGTGTTATTGAACAATAGAGTGTATATACCTAGTACAAGTCACCTTCCTAACCCCTATCAAGCACGAAAGAAAAGATAAGATTGACGTTGTGAAAGAATCAAGCAAGATGCAATGCGAACAATCAAATAAGAATGCAAAATAAAATCAAGGGCGGTGATTAAATAAGTGGATGAGATCCTATACTCTAATCATATGCGCAGGCTTGCTTGGTACAGTAACATAACCGAGACAATATGCTCTCGACCTGCATGGGCCACCACAAAAATATGTCATATCCCAGTCCCAAAATACGTAGGACTAGGAATACGTAAGCATGCCAGCCGTATGTATATGGCAACTCCAATATATGGATACCATATTACATATGTACGTTATAATATGAATGTTAACTCACATGTGGTATATATATTATCACAAATTACTGGGCATAACTAAATCTCATCCACAGAATCAAATAGAAACAAATAACCAATCTACTATATAACTGAATCTTAATATGAAGTATCAAGGAAGTATAGTCGGGTGGAAACAAATCCACTGTCAAACTAGAATATAAGAGAAACCACATAAGAACATCTAATGGACAATGAGACTCGAAGAGAAGACCTCCTCGAAAGATTTAAGTAGCAAGTCCTGATCCGTGCTCCTGCGAATAGTCAAGATCGTCTACACCTGGAAAGGGACCAGGTCCTCAGAGGGACGTAACAAGATACATAGAAGCATGCCAATTGAATACAGTAAACATGCATAATAGAGAGAAAATATATAAGTACGCTGTACAAGACAATCTATATGAATATGCATAATGAGGACAACTTTTTGACGTATAGGCATGGGTAGGCTACTCTATCTAATCTCACAACTCACATACACGTCAGGAACATCAGAAATTGACATACCTCAAGGGTAGCGACCAGCGTGATACCAAAAATTGACATACCTCGAGGGTAGTGACCAATGCGACACAACTACCGTAGTACGTGCTAGTTACTATGGTTTACCAGAGTGGTTATAGCCCATACGCCTACTGATTGTCCTTTCCTTCCATGATACTATGTGTCAAGTATGTGTCAACATGTATATAGTATATAATTATGACTGAAAGAAAATATACATGCAATGAATATATAAAATATAATAAGCATACAAAAGTACTATAAGCAATTTGGCAAGGTATCTTGCCTGGTCTGAAAAAAGGATGAAGTCTCAACTCAAGGAGTCGTCAGATCTAACCGTCACATAAATTAAACAAGTTAGGTTACAAAAGTGGGTGAATAGTTTTTGCCATTTTAATCTATTTTAAATCTGAATAAAATAATCTAAAATGGTATTTTAATCTTATTATAATCTGATTTTATTATTAAACCCTAATTTTGGTCCAAAGAAAGTCAATTTTACGAATTTGTGATCCGTGGAGCACAAATCGAGGCAATCCGTTGACCAAAAAGTCAACCGACTCAAATCTGGGATTTGTATGTAGAATTCTATAGATTTCAATGCTACATGAACACCGGAATCAACAGTTTCATAAAATTACAAGTCGGTAAAGAGTTATGTCCATAAGGGCGCACAAATGACAGTTTTTGGTGGTTTCCTATTTACGTCTACGTTGCACGAATTTTACAGTAGACTAAACTTGCATGTTAAATTCTGAAAAAATAATTTTATAGAATTTTATCATGTCAAATTTTTGCAACTTTAAACGGCTCGTAATTCCGAGGTCAGGATCTCCTAAAATCTCAAAAACACGTATGATTTTGGACAGCTGGCACTTTTAGAATTTTTTAGAAAAATAGGTTCATAAATTATTAAAATAATATATATATTCAGAAAACTAACCTTGATATGGTTCTAATAAAAAAAACTTGAGGGCATTTGGAGCCCGGAGCTAGGAGATATCGTCTTTTTAAGTCGTCATAACTACTAGAAAATGAGGCTGAATTTATGACGAATTTTGACTCTTTTTGGACGAAAAAGAGGAGAATTTGGGGAAGAAAAGTATGAAGGATGAGTTTATTCCAAAAGTCTAATAGTTATTTATAATAGTTGAGACTACTTAATTGAATACAACTAGGATTGGCTAATTTGGATATGATTAGGATCAGTTTAAATAAGAATATGATATGCATGAAGTTGCTTTCCTAATAGGCTCAGAATTTGAATTAATTTAAAATAGAGTTTGAGTTTATCTCAATAATTTATAATCTTAAATAGAATTAAAGATAATACAAATAATTTATATATAATCTTATTAATATCTATTAACACTAAATTAGCATATATCTAATATTAAGACTTATATATCCAAATAAATCCTAAAGAATTTCAAAAATCTAAATAAATTTCTTAAATTCTAAATAAATTACCGAAAAATATAATTAAATATTTTAACCTAAAATAAATATTTTTTAGGAAAATATGCAAGTATGGTCTCATAGTAAATAAGGAAAGTCCTAAAAATTTACGTTTTCTATGTTTTAATTACCCAAAAATTCTAGAAAAATCTCCAAAATCTAAAATAGTCTACAAATAATTCTAAATAAATATTTATATAAGTAAATATATCAAGAAATTTATTTTCTAATTAACTAAGAGAATACTCTAAAGAAATTTAATATTTAAAATAATCTATAATAAATATAATAATATAAAATACACACAAAATATCTATTTTGGGTGAGGGGGTTTACACCTTACCATCAAGAACAAATACCCGCTACCAAGGATAGACGGTCTTTTTGATCAGTTGAGCGGCGCAAGAGTATTTTCGAAGATTGACTTAAGGTTTAGCTTTCATCAGCTGAAGGTAAAGAAGGAAGATATTCCAAAAACTGTATTGTCCGGACAAGATACGGCCAGTATGAGTTTATGATGATGCCATTTGGGTTAACCAATGCCCTCGACAGTCTTCATGAACTTGATGAACAAGGTATTCCATCAATACCTTGACAAATTCGTGGTGGTGTTCACAGATGACATTCTCATCTATTCAAAGATGCCAGAGGAGCACGAGGAGCATCTAAGGAATGTTAGGTTGTATTTAATGAGCTAAATAAGAGGTTAACCACAACACCTGTCCTGACAATGTCATCAGGAATATGTGGATTTGTTATCTATAGCGATGCTTCAGGAAAATGTTTGGGTTGTGTTCTAGAGCAGAACAAGAAGGTGGTAGAACATGCTTCTAGACTATTGCGGCCACATAAGAAGAACTATCCCACTCATGACTTGGAATTAGCAGCGGTGATCTTCGCTCTGAAGATGTGGAGATATTACCTGTACGGAGAGTGTGTGGAAATATTTACTGATGACAAAAGCTTGAAGTACGTCTTTACGCAGAAGGAGCTGAATATGAGGTAGCGTAGGTGGCTAGAACTGATAAAGGATTTTGATATTTTACTACATTATCATCCAGGAAAGGCCTACGTAGTTGTTGATACCTTGAGCAGGTATCCAGTAGTTATGTACCTGACGGCGGATTATCACTTTCTAGCAGACTTGGATAGCTTGGGCATCGAGGTTATTATTTTGCGAGTAGAGACGCAAATAATGGGCATGCAGATTTAATCTGGGTTGATGGACAAGATCCGAGAGATGCAGTATCAGGATGAGAGTCTATGAAGCATTAGAGCTCATGCAGGATTGTTAGAGGACTTTGTTATTCCATAGGATGGTTCACTGAGGCATAAGACTAGATTAAGTGTGCCTAGTGGTGACCTGCGGGAAAAGATCATGTAGGAGGCTCATTGTTCCTAATATTCTATACATCCGGGAGCCAATAAGATGTACAAGGACCTGAGGGAACACGTGTAGTGGTATGGGATAAAGAGAGAGGTGGCACGCTTTGTCTCCAAATGTCTAGTATGCCAGCATGTCAAAGCCGAAAGATAGAGACCAGGAGGGTTGCTCCAACCCCTACCAATTCTCAAGTAAAAATGGGAATATGTCACAATGGATTTCGTTTCTGGACTTCTATGCACTATAGGGGGGAAGGATGCGATTTGGGTCATCGTTGACAAGTTGACCAAATCAGCCCATTTTTTGCCCTTCAAAGTAGGATTTTCTACGGAGAAGCTCACTGATTTATATATGAGACATATTGTTAGGCTGCATGGAGTTCTAGTAAGCATCATCTCCGATCAGGATAGTATATTTATATCCCACTTTTGGAGGAGTATGCAGGTTAGCTTGGGTACCCAACTAAAATTTAGCATTGCTTACCACCTTCAGACGAATGGACAGTCAGAGAGGACTATTAAAACGCTCGAGGATATGCTTCAAACATGTGTACTATATTTTGGTGGCTCGTAGGAGGACCATCTTCATCTGGTAGAGTTTGCGTACAATAATAGCTATTAAGACAATATCGAGATATCCTCTTTTGACGCTCAGTATGGTAGGAGATGTCGGACTCTATTATCTTGGGACGATGTGGGCGATAGAGCACTTTTGGGACAAGAGATGATAGTTTATGCTGCAGAAAAGCTAAAGCATATTAGAGAGAGACTTTGCGTGGCCTAGGACAGACAGAAGCAGTAGGCCGATAGCTGTCGAAGACCGTCAGATTTTGAGGTTGGTAATTTGGTGTTTTTGAGGATTTTGTTGACACGTGATACGATTCATTTCAGTAGAAGTAGGAAGCTTAGTCCAAGGTTCATCGGACCCTTCGATATTTTAGAGAAGGTCGATGTTGTAGCCTATCGACTGGACTTACCGCCTACATCGGAAGGAGTACACAACGTGTTTACGTGTCACACCCGATGCATTATATGGCAGATCCTAGCCATGTACTGGACCATTCAGAGTTCGAGGTTGGACCAAGTCTCCGATATCGGGAGCAACCGGTAAAGATCCTAGATCGTAGGAAGAAGGTTCTTCCTAACCAGACGATTGGTTCGTGTTGCTTGGCGACATCACTCTCCCGGTGATTCCACTTGGAGCGGGAAGATGAGATGCGTGAGCGTTACTCCTATCTTTTTGCACCATGAGGTATTTTTCCTTCTTGTACTTGCTCTACCTTAAATTTCGAGGACAAATTTTTTTTAAGGAGGGTAGGTTTGTAGCACCCACTTCTTGAATATACTAATAATAATATGTTAAATAATAATATGTATATCTTTAGGATTTATATACTAATAGGGGAACATTAGACCCAGAGTACTCAATAAAGCTCATTCTAGGGTTTGGAACCATGGTTTAGGCCATTCAATTTTTTTTGAGAATTTTCTATAATTATTAATAAATAAAATCTATTTTTCTAAGACTTCTAAGAATTTATGTAGGAAACCTAGAGGCCAAAATTGGCCCCAAACATTGTTTTATGGTTCAATATTCTATTTTACATTTTTTGGAATTTTTTCATATTTTCCTAGATATTTTTATTATTTATTAGGAGTTATTAAACTAAAAACTTATTTAAATAACTAATTTCTAAAAAAGAAAACCGAATAAAAAAATCCCTACCCAGTCAGTGCTTCCCTGGCCCACCCGCCAGTCACAGCGCGAGCTGGACCGGGCCCGTCTATCGGTGACCGCACCCGCGTGGGCGGGTCAGGTCGCGGGTCTCCGAGCCGTGCTCGGATTCCTGAACCGAGCCGAGCTCGGAGTAAGCCGAGCCGGCAACGACTAATGTCGTTGGATCCTAAGCGAGAATCGCCTGATGCTTGACACGTGTCTCTTGAGTCGCGGCTTTTCCCCTATGTTCCTATATATATAGGTTAGGGTTGTTTTCTGCTGACTTTATTATTTTGAGGAGAGAGAAAGAGTTTGAGGAGGATCTCATCTAAGGTGACTCGATATTCGCGCAACTATTGCTCATAGCACCGGACTCCAAAAGCTTTCCTGTTTCTTGTGTTGAAACTATCTCGAGGTTAGCTTCCAAAATATCTAATTTTTTTCATAAATGTTGAACCTAGATTTTTGGAAATAATAGCAGTCATTCATGACACGTGTAGTTTGCCGAATTTTACCTTTAGTCATTCATATGTCGACAAGGTATTTTAAATCACGTAGATTAGTTAATCGTATTCGTTTCTTCCATACTTGCAGTTATTTTCTATGATCGCTTATGACTATTGTACCTTATTTTCATGATAGGACTTTAGCATTTAGTTTATTCTGGTTGCCTTATTGTGATTTTAATTTTATTGCCATCATATATTCTTTACTTTTTATTGCCTTATAGCTTCTACCATGTGTTAAAACTATTTTCACTGTGATGTACTCATTCCAATCCTGACTGAATAACAATATTTTAGGTGACTACGATGAGGATGAGATCCTTACACATTATGGATCGTATGTTGGCGACATAGTTGAGCCTGATCTTGCCCTTCAAAAGGATCATGGAGAGTTAGCAACTCAGATACCGGATATGATTGAGTAGTTTAGTAAATTAGTTGGTTTTAGTTAGCTGGTTTGGACCAGATTGTTCTCCAAAATTTCTAGTTATATTTTGGATATGACTATTTCGAATTTTAGGAATATTTGGGAGACTCTTTGGACCCATATTTGAGACTATTATTTCTTTATTATCTCTGGTGTCTTTATTTAATTTAGTGCCTGTGATTGAGTATAGTACGTATATATATTTATGTTGTGAGTAGTAGATTATATTTGTGGCTTAATGTACAGCATTCTATTATCGACACTGCGGTGTAGGCTGGGCGTGCCCATGACTCATGCCCAATTTCAGGGTACTGGTCATGACAACATCCCTGTGACACACAAGAACACATTCACTAGTATGTAAAACTTATTCTAACTCACACTCTAACACACACATATATAGAAGCATGAAAAATATGCTGGATGGCTATACGCAGCATATTGATGCAGAGCAGCGGAAACAGAGGCCTTCAGAGCCATCAAGCGTGCAACAGAGCTTTCTCCGCCAAACACAGCATAAAATATAAGCTCAACGTAAGGCAGTACGTCCAAACCGCTTCAGCATAAACAGGGTGCTTCATCGACTCCTGGGCGTGAAATCCATCCTCTTGCAACACAGCATTGAAGTGTACGAGAGACGCTTCATATTCGCCGAAGTGAACCTGTCAGATCCTGCAATGAACCTGACGTCTGGACTTCTGACAAAGGGATACTGCTTGACTACCCAGGGATACTGCTCGACTACCCAGACGACGGTTATAATGATGGCACGGCACTGTGACCCAGGCTATCATTTACCGCCATCTCCTTTGTGTAAACTGCTTTTACGTGCACGAAGGGATACGCTGCCTTATTTTACACAGGAAGACATAAGCTGTTTATGCTCTGCAGTAGACAAACCGCCTGCCACATCAAAAGCTGCACTCCGTACGGGGCTCGAGGTACGTCTCTACGACCAATGCATAGAGCGATGACAGTTGCTCGAGGCACGTCTCTACGTCTAATGCACAGAGCGATGACAGTTGCTCGAGGCACGTCCCTACGTCTAAAGCACAGAGCGGTGATAGTTTCTCAAGATACGTCTCTACGACTGATGCGCAGAAGGGCTGCAAACCTTCAAAAATATGCCTCCATATTTAATGTACAGGATGGTGGCAAATCTCTGCATTTAATGCAAGAGATTTGATTATATCTTCAAAAGCCGTAATTCCGGCTAAGACGTCCACATCAGCACTCTGCGCAGCGGCTTCTACGCCCATTCAACTCCTGTGCTCACTTGGCTTCTACGCCCACTCGGCCTCTACGACCATTTGGCTTCTATGCCCACTCGGCCTCTATGACCACTCGGCTTCTATGCCTATTTCGGCTTCTATGCCTACTTGGCTTCTACGCCATGGTGACAGACATTGGCTTCTACGCCCACCTCTTCTATACGAGGGATACCTACCTACGTGGCTTCTACGCCGTGATCTTCGTAGCGATTATACGCGCTTTGTCCCTTAGTTGGACCCGCGTCACACGCTCATTCAAAGGATCATCTATACGCAGGCAATGGTTATTTTAACCATTGTATAAAAGGGTACTGTACTTTCCACTCCTCGGTTTCTACATCGACGGAGTGGTCACTGTCACTAAAACTCTATAAATAGAGACCTCTATCAATGAGGAACAAGGTCAGAAAATTGGTCAAGAAAACCAATATCAGATCCAAGGTCGAACTTCCAAGAAAGATCGAACCAGAGGTCAAGAGAGAGAGAGAGAGAGAGAGAAAGAGAATCCGGAGCTCGGGCAAAGAGTAGGGATTGACGACTTTGGCATCGTACATCCACCCTCTTTTGCAACATTCGAAGCTGCTTCCTGTCTTCTACGACACTTCTTCATCATCGTGTGGTCCAAGGGCTAAAGTGATCGACTGCAGATCAGACACCTATAGCAATATTTACCCAGATTAAATAAATTGTACTCCCACATCCTCGTATAGGATCAAATTGTATAAGTTTGTTTGTAAACCAAAGAAGGCGGGTTTCGTGTAAACCCTATCTTGAATACATTTTCATTCTTTCATTTTCCACCACAAACAAGATGGCGACTCTGCTGGGGAGGTCTTTCTCTTCTGATGAGAAAGTAATTGCTCAACACGATGCGGTATCTGTAGGAACCATGAAGAAAACACTGGTCGTCCAATTCGACCAGTCTGCCTACGAAGACATGCTTCAAACCGGGGGTAGCTTTCACCCTCTCTCCGTCCAAGACAACAGGAAGTTGTGCAAGGTCTGGATGCTCAAGACATCCTCTACCATTCCTGTGGACTCTCCGATCTCTCCGATCTCTCCGACCAATGAGATTGTAGCATTGCTCCCTCCGTGCCCTGCACGTAAAATTCAGTCTCCCGCTATGCGCGGTACAGACGAAACTTCGGGCAAAGCCTCAGCGCTAACCCAGAAGTATCCACTACGCTCTACACGTAGAAACCAGTCTCCCGCTACGCGCGGTACAGACAAAACTTCGGGCAAAGCCTCAGCCCTAACCCAGAAGTATCCACTGTGCTCTACGCGTAGAAACCAGTCTCCCGCTACGCGCGGTACAGACAAAACTTCTGATGATGCCTCAGCGCCAAATTGGAAGTACAAATCATGCTCTATGCGCAAGACAACATCTGACCTCTACGAGGAACCAGATGAGCGCTGTGATCTCCGCAAGGGAAAGCAAGCGGCAGAGTACTCAACTTCTCGACCTTTACGCCAGCGAGGGAGCAATCTGCCTACCCTCCGGATTACGCGAGAAGCCGATGGCCGACTGAGGACCTCTTCAGCTTTACGCCAGTCTGAGCAAATCTCCAAATTATGCCAGGCGAAGTCCCATAGCGTAAAGCAAACTCAAGTTGCGAAAAGACACCCTCCCCGGGGATTATCCGCCACCCAGATGGCCAACCTGTTGTACACAGGTGGCACAAGGAAAACCATGGTGCCCAATCTCCGCATGCCCATTGATGGAAACAGAAGGAACAAGCCGTCGTCTTCTTCCTCTACTCCTCCTGACTTGCGCAAATATCTAATCCTGAAGCGTAAGGAAAGGGGACCTTCCAACATGTCTATTACGCCCCCTGGCGAGCAATATTGTAATAGTCATAAGATTGTGATTGACTGCTGCTGTTCTAAAGCAAAACGGTCAATTTTTGACCGGTTGAGCTACTCTCTATCTTTCTAGGAAGAAGAGCCTGCGCATGCATCCGTGAACATGGCTTCGCATATACCTGGAGGAAGCTCAGGCTCAAGACGTCCGTCCTCTAGACCTCCGAGCCGAAGGAGATCCAACATGCTCCTCAGAGACACTGAAGATGGGGTGTTCCAGAACACTCGTTCAAAGTCACAACAACTGACTTCGTACTCCTCTGATTCTGACACTGGGGGTCGCCATTCTCCTGAATCAAATACTGAGAGTATAGAGTCGACTTCTGCAGCAACCTATACGCATCCTTCGACGATGCCTAGGGAAATGGGAGTTTATGCCGTTGAAGATGAACGCGAGGAAGCTTCATCGTCAGGAAACGCGGAACAACGCATCACTATACTGGAGACATCTCTGAAACAAATGCAATCCATAATGGAGAACATGCACCAGATGATGCTAACTCAGTACGCGACTGCCATGGCTCAAGCATCGGTCCCACCAACTCAGATACGTGTGGGGGTGGACTTACCACCATCCAACCCGAGCCAAGAGCCTGCTCTAGATCAAGAGTTAGCAGTTCCTCCGCTTCCTCACTCAGAGAATGCATTACCTCCCGTTGGAGTTACAATACAACCAACTTCGCACTACACCGTAGTCCCGCTTCCGACTGAAAATTCGATGCAGGCAGTACGGGAGTTGAAAGCCCAGTTTGACGCCTTGAAGCACAAAGATCAGCTCAAGAAACTGGGAATCAACCAGCCTTACCCAGCTATCTGGGAAGAGGTCCCTTTTCCTCCGAGGTACAAACCTTAGACTATGGCTCTGTTCGAGGGAAAAACATCACCAAGTCAGTACATGAACTATTTCAGTATGATGATGGTGTTGCTACAAGGGAACGACGCCCTCCTCACTCGGGTGTTCAAAGGCTGCCTCTCAGGAGTAGCCTATCAGTGGTACCGTAGCTTGGCGGACAACTGTATTACTTTCTTCGAAGACTTCAAAGCTTTATTCTTCACACGATTCTACGAGGGAGGAATGGACATGTCTATGTCCTCTCTCATCGAAGTCAAATAGAGAGAAAAGGAAGACGTTCGCACCTTCGTCGAACGCTTTCGTCAGGCCACCTTACAGATGCCTCCAGGAGTTCCAGACTCTGCGTTAGTAGATATTTGCAGGAAGAACCTCCTTCCCGTAGTCTCGGTGTTTACAGGACCAAATCAGTTCCATGATTGGCCCTCGTTCATCATCTCGGCAGTAGCCGCCGAAGACAATAGTCACAAGGCGCACGATAATGGCATCATGATCTCCGCCTCTGACAGAGGTAAAAGGTCATCTTTCAGCAGCGACCATCCTCGCAGTTCCAAAGGAAAAGAAGCTCTGGCGATCAATACGGCCAGACAAAAGACTGCGGCAACCGCACAAGCGAGACCCGGGACCTCCAGGCCCGTCGAAGTCTACTCTTTCGACGACGACGATATCCCAAGTATATTCGAGTGTCTCGTCAAAAGTGGCAAGATCACCCTTCTGGAGCTAAGACGGCCCCAAGAAGTCGGCAGTACTAACGACCCCAAATACTGCATCTTCCACAGATACGTGCACAACCCAACAAAGGCGTGTTACATACTGAAAAGGAAGATCCAGGGTCTGATCGATGCTAAAGCTAGCACCCTACACAACACCGAGAAGACGGTCACGGCCAACATGATCTCTCTGCGGTTTGGCAATCTGCCTTCCCAAGAAGTCTCGAACGGTGTCACACCTATTTCCTGGACCACGATGAACATCGTCAATCTCCCTCCAACTATGGGTCAAAATCATGACCTGGTACCCCTAACCACCCGGCAGGGCAAGATTATGTGGGTTCATCCGGATTTGGTGTCAGAGCTCGAGGAGGAGACTAAAGCTACTAAGGCTACGTCTAGAAAGAGCTCCAATTACAAACCATGCCATATGGTCGCAACTTCTTCGCCATCAGACGAAGACAAGGTATTTGCTGCAACCCGTTCAGGGAAAGCCTACCTCAACGACTACGGAGCAAGTCAGGAAGATACACCGGCGGACGCTTCAGCTGCCAAACCTTCAGGACCAAGCCCTGTCATACCAGATGCCAGCCTTTCAAAACCAACTTCGGCGGACAAGGGGAAGCAAAGAGAAGTGCGCTTTGATGAACCTGTGAAAAACATTCCAAACAAAGGTTTAGAGAAGCCATACAACTTCGACATCCTGGCCTAACTGGCTAATACACCAGCCAGGCTATCCATCTTCGAGCTACTCAGGCTCTCCCAAGACACTCGTCTAGCCCTGAGTGAAGCACTGATGCAGGCGGAAGCATGCTTGACCCAGCTCAAGTCCCCCGACGAAGAACCGGTGGCATGTCCTCAATGCCACAGTATAATGGAAGTGGTCCCAAATATCACTTTCACTCAAGACGACATGCTGTTAAAACATAACAGGCATGACAGGCCCCTCTATTACACCGGGTACGTCGGTTCCATGGAGGTCGATCGGATTTACATAGATCCGGGATCGTCGATCAGCATCATCCCTCACAGTCTGCTCAGACCGCTGAGGATTCCTACCAGCGAATTGGCTTACACCTCCACTATAATCGTGGGTTTCAACGCCGGAAGAAGTAAACCGTTGGGGAAAATTCGTCTGAGGATCCAGATTGGCAACCTTAGATTGGTGGCCACATGTTACGTCATCGATTCAGAGGTGTCCTATAATATTTTGCTGGGAATACCGTGGACCCACGACCACAACATCCTTCCTTCAACTCTACATCAATGTCTTAAATATGTAGACCCCCAAAGAACAGTACAGACGGAGGTTGTTGACCTAAACCCGTTTAAAGGAGTAGAATCCTACTATTCCGATGTCGTGTTGTACTCTCAAGACCACACGGAAGAAGGATTAGACGAGAAACGCCTCCAAGCTCAATAGCGCATCGCGCTCTACCAAGCACGAATTTCCAAAGCTTTCAATCATAAAGTAAAGGAAAGAGTGTTCAAAGTCGGCGAGCTAGTTTTAGCCGTAAGAAGGCCGATGATCCTTACTCACAGGAGTAAAGGCAAATTCCAGCCCAAGTGGGAAGGCCCTTATGTGATCGAGACAACATTCTCAAACGGCGCTTACCGGTTAGCCCAGCCTAATGGAGACCTGTTAATGGCTCCTATCAACGGTAAATTTCTGAAAAGATACTATGCTTAACCTACTCTGCTCAAGTAGAATATAGCGAGAATCTCAATTCTGACAAAACTACTTCCAAAACGAAACTAGTTGGGTCATATTCTATCATGTCCGTATGACCTCTGAATAGATATGTCCTGCTAAAAGGTTATCAAGAGTCTATCACGTTCATACTACCTCTGATATCACTCTCGCCCAAACCTGTCATTTACATTCCGAAATGATGGGTCCACAAAGTCAGAAAAGAGTCGCTTTTATTTATTCCTAAAAAAAGAAGAATTACATTTGGGAAGCAAAAAGAAGAAAGGGTACATCATTGTGGGAGAGCGGTCAGATCGCGAATCAGCTGTACCAGTGCAGCTATCCTCTCATCCCTGGAAACCAAGGCATCAGCGCGGGCCCGCTCCAGCCGTGCCTCAGGATTGTTCATAAAGGACAGCTCGGCCCTTGCCCGAAGAGAGCCAGCACGGGCAGCTTCTGTGCGCTCCAGATCCCGTCGTGCCGTGCTCAGTCGACCAGTCGCTGCCTCTAGACCTGCCAATGACTGAGAAGCCCACTCCTCTGCCAGAGGGAGTTTTTTCTTCAACTTGCGGGCCCTCGCTACGTTCCTTTCATGCTCGGATTGGCACTTCATTTGAAGAGCAAGAGCCTCCTCCACGACAGCTTTTCTTTCATCCATCTCCAGCTTATGTGCTTTGATGGAGTCATCTAGGCTTTCCAGCTGTTTAGTAAGCCACGCAGTCATGAGGTCATATCTGGCCTGGACCTCAGCTTCAAGGCTGCCCCGAGCCAGCTGCAAGTATTCGTTAATAGGTTGCTCCAAACCATTAACCGTCGCCTCCAGGGCGTCAGCTACCCCAGAATCGCCGAACTTCCTGACCGCCCCGATCGAAAACTGAGAAGCCTTCTTTAGACGCTCGAAGTCTAGATTCTTCGCCAACACCATTGATATCAGCATTTTCAAACTGGTGTAAAAGAGGCTGGTGTATTGCTCGATCAGCGCAACTAGATCCGATTGGACGCCAGGAGTGGCCGCGATATTGGCAAGTTCCCCTCCAGGAATGATTGCAGACGAGGTGGCCACAGCATCCGCCTCGACGGGTGGTATGACCGAAGGAGGTGCGACAACGACGGTCGAAGTCATCGGCATACTCGCGAGAGGCAAGGTCACGACAACGGGTTTGTCCTCCTCTTGAGGTGACGAAACCACTCCGGGCGAGCTGGCCCCCGAAGGTATTTCCTCTCCAAAGTCGGGCGCCTCCGTATCATCGCCAAGAGCCCGAGCAGAGCCAGAAGGTGCTTCAACGCTACACTCCCCGTGGACGCCGTCCCCTGAGAAGAGGACAAGAAAGTTGATATCAATATGATGGTAATCTTTCTAAGAGGAGACATAAAGATGACATTTACCCGTAGCCAACGATATATATGTCGCATCTACAGCCAACGTAGCTAAATCATGCCTTAATGACGCAATACGAACTGTCATACCTGGAGAAGGGGGTGGGCTCACCGCCAGGTGCTCTACCGAGCCTTCACCAAGACGCAGTCGAGGCTCGTCAGCCGGAATCTCGCTAGGCATGCTCACGGACGCGGCAGGAGTTTCATCCGTGGCTGGTCCAGGGAAAGATTCTCTCATTTGCCTCGGCCACGCAGGCAATTTCGTTCCACTACCGGAGGCGGTGGCAGCAACGGCAGCCTCAGGCAGGAGTTCTCCGACATCGCCAGCCGAAACTAAGGGTCCCCCTCCGAAAGGCGAGGAACCTCCAATCAAATAGACATCCCCAACAGGGGAGACAGCAGGTTCCTCTCTAGGAGCCTCAATACCAGGAATCCGGAGAGAACGAGCAACCGTCTTCTTCTTCCTCTTGCGAGGGAAAGTCTGCTTCAAAGCAGGAGCCCTTCGCTTCCCAGAGACTGCCAAAGCCCCCGCAGGTGGAGGCACTTCACACCTCGGCACCGACACCAGAGGCTTATCCAGAGTGACGGACCCCTCACCCTCGTCAGACGAAACCGAGGGGACTTTGACTCTTCCCCCAGACTTGGGAGAAGGCACCCTAAAGCTTCCACGCATATCAAAATCGTGATGGAAGGTGTTGATCGCCACGTAGAACTGGGCCCCCAGACTTGGGAGAAGGCACCCTGAAGCTTCCATGCATGTCAAAATCGTGATGGAAGGTGTTGATCGCCACGTAGAACTGGGCATACGAATGGAGGATGCGCAGCTCCGTGGAGAGTGTAACGACCGGCACGATAAAGATTGCTCCCGTGCAACCCATGATAAAATACCGCCATCCTCTGGCTCCATCAATGAGTCCGCCCCTCGACCTGAAGCTGGTGACGGCATTGCCCACGTGCAGCTGATCGTACCCAAACTGCCTGGCGAACCGACTGGGCAAGTAGGGCTCGAAGAAACAATGATCTTCACTTCTGTACAGCAAATGGGAGAGTCTGATGCAGACCAACCAATTAAAAGCTTCCGGAGAAAGATTGGTCTTCTCTCCACCTAAATCCTCAAGCCTAATCCCCGACTGATTGCGATATACAGAGGGGACAGTGCAGAGGAGCTTCCAGCAATGACCGAGGCTCAGCACTAGCCGACAGTCTGAAACTGTGTTCACGTTCCAGGAAGAGTCCTTGTAGTTCAGCAAGAAACTACCCCCCGAGCTACTACCAGGGCCGGGAGACATCACCCGGGGGTTATGGAGAATTAACCATCCCATCAAATACAGGTATGGTAACTCTACCCGGGGAAAGCTATCACGCCGAGCTTCATCGACGAGCAGTCCATCAGTCATGGCTCTCAGGCCAGCCTGTATACGGCACACCATGGCAGGGAGCAAGCCCAGTCTTGCCCCGAATACCAGACGCACGGCAGGCCACAGGATGTTCCGGTGAATGCGGTCCGTGAACGTGATATCGGGCACCACTACTCGACGCAGCCATATGGAGAGAAAGCCAGCCAGCCGGGCTTCCTTAGACAGAGGCCTGCGGCAGCGCCTCAAGTAACTGTAGGCCTTAGTGCCTAGGATACTTTCCTACCCCGTCATTGAGAATCTGATCTGGAGCTTTAGCATCCTCCATAAGATCCTCGACGACCTGGGCACTGAGCACGCCCAAACAGTTCACGGGCTCATTCTTGCCCCCCGAAACTTTCTCCGACTTGACGGCCCTGGCCCGGTGGAAGAAGAGGTAGGACATCCACTTAGTAGTATGAGCCAAATCAGAAGGCTCATCATAAAAAAGCAGTACACGCGAAGTAGTGGCACATCAGCTCCTGATACACCTCCACAACCCGAGGGTCCGAGTCCTCCAACTACCGATTGGTGGGAACATACTCTTCATATGGGGTATCCCCTATCGGCAGTCTCGAGATTACTGCCATCTCATGGAGGGCCAACCCCAACTCCCCCAGTGGAGTGGCGAAGGTCCCGGTGAGCGAAATATATTGCTCCATCAGTGCCAGAAACAGGTTAGGGTTGGGAGGCAACCCAACACTCATCGCACTCACAGCAGCATACAGTCCGATGACCTCCAGCTCTCTCCGAAAATGCTTCAAGGCCTAGTCAACTAGGCAAGCCCATCGGAGGTTTGTTGGGGTGATCCACCCACTGCACCGAAGATTCTCCTTGGGGTATACACCCCCTCGCCCCATGAAGTCGTTGCAGAAAGTCGACAACTGGACCGGCTGGATCACAGAACTGTCTTCACTCAGGACGCTGTCCGGGCACAGTCCCCTGAACAGCGTCATAACGCCGAAAGGGCGGCTAACAAACGACCCCTGGTCAGCTCCTTTCAGATGAAAGATCTTCCCCGGCTTGCTATGAAGATCGGGAGTCAGCGTCCACGACATCCTCCTGGAATGTGTCGCATAGGAGAAAGCCGAGATGGGATAATCTCTCGGCATCATTGGCAGATACAAGACCACACTCTCGGCGGGAAAAACCCAGGGTTCTCTCTTGGGCTTCGTCTGGGACTGTTTGTCAATCATGTCCCCAAAAAGAAAAGCCAACTTGATGTACTGGTCCCCATCTATGTACGTCAGGGGCTCTCCGTTAATCATGTTCAGCAACGTTCGCTCGCCCTGAGCCAATATCAAGATCTTCCTTCCCTCAGGATACTGGGGTCCGGAGATAGGAAATATCACGTTGGACAGATCCTCAAGATAGTTTGAGTGCAGCATCCCGGCAGCGGAACCCATCACCTCTGCCAGTGGAGACTCATGCAAGCTAACTGCAAAAGTGCAAGGAAAACACGTCATTACAAATCTTGCAACATAAAGACCAAGAAACGACAGTCTGTGCTTTACGCCAATACTGTACAAAATTTGGTCATTTTACGCCGGAAGTCACATCCAGAAGCGTAATTGGCGGTATACAGTCCGTGCTTTACGCCAGACTGCCAAAATTTTAGTTATTACGCCGGAGGTCCCATCCACAAGCGTAAAACTAAAAATTTTATAGTATACACCGAGTTTTTGGCAGTCAGAGCTTTCACGCTCAAAACTGCGAAAACATAGAGTTTTTACGCTGGCACATTAGAAATGTGGGCGTAAAAGATGAAAACGTCTCCGTGCGTCATCTTCCTCAAAGAGGCTATCAGCACAGAAGATGACCTAGCGCGGTCACGTTCAATATGTGCGAAGGATTTTTCGTTATTCTTTGTCATCCCAAAGGCTCTACCTCTAAGGCCGGGTGCGCTACTCGTCGGCGGGATGCTTCGCTCAGAAGAAAGTTCACCTTGCCCGACCGAAGACTCTCTCGCTGGGGCAGAAGAACGAGAAGAAGAACCTATACTCTTTCCCTTAGTGGAGGGGATTTGCTTCGGCACCATTTCTGAAAACTCGGAGTGTTCGAAGGAAGAACGAGGGGAAAAACTCAAAACAGTCGAAGGCTCTCTTTCGCAGAAGACGGATGAAAAGTTTTTCTCTCAAAATCTTGGGATATATATAGAGTTCGGGTCGACTCCTCGAATCCTCGGACGGGCTCCTCGAAACCCCAACCAAAATCTCACAATTAATATTTGGTTATGATTGGGTACTACGTCAGCCCACTACTCTCGAAAGACGGACAGTCAACAAATTCGAAGAGTTTTTCGTGCAAAAAACAGGTCAGCGATTCCTACGCTAAGGAGCTTTCTATGCTCGACAGCAACAGATCTACGGTTTTACGCTCGCAAGCTACAAGTCTATGGTTTTATGCCCGGATGCCTTTGTGCTCGGTAGCTTTTATGCTCGAGAGGCTACAAACCTACGACTTTACGCTCAGCAGATACCAAATCATGATCTCACGCTCGGTGGCGTTTAGTTTACGCTCGGAGGCAACGGATCCACAACCTTACGCTCGAAAGATTTCTTTTATTCACAGGCTACAAATCTACAGTTCTACGCTAAGGAGCTTTCTACGCTCGACAGCTACAGATCTACGGTTTTACACTCGCAAGCTACAAGTCTATGGTTTTATGCCCGGATGTCTTTTTGCTCGGTAGCTTTTATGCTCGAGAGGCTACAAACCTACGACTTTACGCTCAGCAGATACCAAATCGATGATCTCACGCTCGGTGGCTTTCTACGCTCAATAGGCTACGAACTCAGGATTTTTAGCTCATCTACACTACGGATCTCTGACTTTCCGCATATCCGAACAGTTCTCGAGGCGGTCGATTACAGGAGTTCACACAGAAGATACTCTTTCTTGACCTCAAGATATCCCAAGTACCCGAAACATACAGAGTTCAAACATCGAGAAATTACTCTTCTCGGGTCAATTGGAGGTTCATCCAGACTCCAGTTCGAATATTTTATCTATCAAGATGGCAACTCAGTTTGACAGCCATTTTTCGACCCTGTTCCAAGGGATTTTTCGAGAAGTCGTTCTTGAAGATGAAGTCTGAAACAAGAATTCTGTTTACACAGAAGTGAAAACAACAGTTCAGAATTCTACGCGGTTCCTCATTCCTGACAACAGAACAGTTCGAACACTCGAACGCTAAAACGGCTTTCTACGCAGGACAGGGCCTAAATACTCTTTCTATCAAAGTCGGCGTAAAGAATCAGATGTGTCGAAGCTACACATATTCAGATTTTACAGCAACGTATGGCAAGACAATCATATGCGGAGAAGAAAGACGATTTTATTAAAATCAAAATCATGATTACATATGAGGGAAATCCTGTCTACAAGGGGTTTTTCTTCATTTTTTATGGTTACATATGAGGGAAATCCCGTCTATAAAGGATTTCCTCGTCTTCATTGGAAGGCCGCCCCAGAATCTGTTCTACCAGGTTCTCGCATCGGTGCAGGTCTTCCTCTTCTTCCATGGCAGTTCATCGACCACCACAGTCATGAACAAGAAGATCGATGGCGGAAGGATACAGAACTGGACATGCATAAATGATGCAGATCCCATGCTCCGTATGCCATGACCGATCTAGTTGAGGCTTCTTTAAGACCCAACTCGATCGAGGACAGCAGTTACAGTTTGTCTGCTCTTGTCCGCGGAGGTCTCAGGGGGAAATATACAGCTTGCAAGTCGTGTGGTCAAATACGACCCTTCCCCTCTCCCGAAGAACTGCCATATAAAGTTGTTGATTATCACGAGCAAGGGAGGCTAAGATATCCTTCCATGATCCATCGTTGCAGTGGACACTTGCTCGAAGACGCCCTCATTGAATTATGTTCCAACATCCATACCAGATGAGGATATAGATATTCCTAGTTCCTCTAGTTCAATTCCCTATAGAACTTCACCTTTATTAGTTCATGAGTTATAACCCTTGGGTAGGTAGTATAATATATATTTATATTGGTACTAAGATACATGTGAGTATCCTAAAGTGATTGTTAGGTGTTTAGTGTATGGGTTTGTATCCAGATACCTAGAAAATAGGGGTATTTTATTGTCAAGATATGGTGTATCTCTAGTATCATGAATATTTAGGATACAAGTATCCTAATGGCTAGTGTATTAGATATAGATGAAAAACTTGAGTATCCTGGTATGAGGGTATCACATAAGTGTCATGTGTATGAGTTAGTGTCTTGTGTTCAATAGGTGCAGAGTTAGTGTGTATCTCATATTTGTATCTTAGATATATATAGGTGTATCTTGTGTTTGTGCACCAGTCATGAGTGTGAGTGTATATATGTGTTCATCTACTAGTGGAATAGTTAAGCAATATTCATGTGTCTGCAGGAACTGGGACAGATATGAGACTATATGTTGTTTATGGTAGAAAACGAAAGAATGAAAATGTATTCAAGATGGGGTTTACACGAAACCCGCCTTCTTTGGTTTACAAACAAACTTGTATAATTTGATCCTATACGAGGATGTGGGAGTACAATTTATTTAATCTGGATAAATATTGCTATAGGTGTCTGATCTGCAGTCGATCACTTTAGCCCTTGGACCACACGATGATGAAAAAGTGCCGTAGAAGACAGGAAGCAGCTTCGAAGGTTGCAAAAGAGGGTGGATGTATGATGCCAAAGTCGTCGATCCCTACTCTTTGCCTGAGCTCCGGATTCTCATTCTCTCTCTCTCTCTCTTGACCTCTGGTTCGATCTTTCTTGAAAGTTCGACCTTGGATCTGATATTGGTTTTCTTGACCAATTTTTTGACCTTGTTTCTCATTGATAGAGGTCTCTATTTATAGAGTTTTAGTGACAATGACCACTCCGTCGATGTAGAAACCGAGTAGTAGAAAGTACAGCACCCTTTTACACAACGGTTAAAATAACCAATGCCTGCGTATAGATGATCCTTTGAATGAGCGTGTGACGCGGGTCCAACTAATGGACAAAACGCGTATAATCGCTATGAAGATCACGGCGTAGAAGCCACGTAGGTAGGTATCCCTCGTGTAGAAGAGGTGGACGTAGAAGCCAATGTCTGTCACCATGGCGTAGAAGCCAAGTAGGCATAGAAGCCGAAATAGGCGTAGAAGCCGAGTGGTCATAGAGGCTGAGTGGGCGTAGAAGCCAAATGGTCGTAGAGGCCGAGTGGGCGTAGAAGCCAAGTGAGCACAGGAGTTGAATGGGCGTAGAAGCCGCTGCGCACCGTGCCAGAGTGCTGATGTGGACGTCTTAGCCAGAATTACGGCTTTTGAAGATATAATCAAATCTCTTGCATTAAATGCAGAGATTTGCCACCATCCTGTGCATATGGAGGCGTGTTTTTGAAGGTCTGCAGCCCTTATGCGCATCAGTCGTAGAGACGTGTCTTGAGAAACTGTCACTGCTCTATGCTTTAGACGTAGAGACGTGCCTCGAGCAACTGTCATCTCTCTGTGCATTAGACGTAGAGACGTGCCTCAAGCAACTGTCATCGCTCTGTACATTGGTCATAGAGATGTGCCTCGAGCCCCGTACGGAGTGCAGCTTTTGATGTGGCAGGCAGTTTGTCTACTGCAGAGCGTAAACAGCTCATGTCTGCCTGTGTAAAACAAGGCAGCGTATCCCTTCGTGCACGTAAAAGCAGTTTACACAAAGGAGATGGCGGTAAATGACAGCCTGGGTCGCAGTGCCGTGCCATCATTATAGCCGTCGTCTGGGTAGTCGAGTAGTATCCCTGGGTAGTCGAGCAGTATTTTTTTGTCAGAAGTCCAGACGTCAGGTTCATTACAGGATCTGACAGGTTCACTTCGGAGAATACGAAGCGTCTCTCGTACACTTCAATGCTGCGTTGTAAGAGGATGGGTTTCACGCCCAGGAGTCGATGAAGCACCCTGTTTACACTGAAGCGGTTTGGACGTACTGCCTTACGTTGAGCTTATATTTCATGCTGTGTTTGGCGGAGAAAGCTCTGTTGCATGCTTGATGGCTCTGAAGGCCTCTGTTTCCACTGCTCTGCATCAATATGCTGCGTATAGCCATCCAGCATATTTTTCATGCTTCTACAAGACCCCCTTCAAAGCTTTTAAATTCCTCAGAATTTGAAACGCTTTGAATGAAGCATGAACCGCTTCTCGTAACTTGAAACGTTTCTGAATAGAGCATTGAAACGGTCGATGCTGACTTTATGGCAGATTTATTGGGGACCGGTGTGACCTCTTTCGCCTATAAAAAGGCTAAGGGTTTAACCTGTTCTCCCCACATTTCCATTACCACGTAGAGATGATCGCCGGAGTTCGTCGGGTAGATCTGAGGAAGAAGGATATCATGTTCTTCCAGCGTAAAACTCTAAATTCGATAACTAAGATATCTATATCCAAATCAAGTCTATGTTTTTGTCACGCCAGCTAGTATGGCTGCGATAAACTCCAAACTCCATAATTAGGGCACAAGGTTATAGTTCCTACTGTCTTATCCAAGTACTTCATTCGAAATATATCTCAATATAGTCCATAAAATTTATCTCGATACAAGGATTAAATTCAACAACAAACATGTGAAGGTAAAGGTGAACGGAAGCAAGTGGAAATAGATTTGAAAATAGGGTTTAGAATAAGATTCTCAAGGGTCATCCTTGGAATCTTTCAGAAAATCCTAATATGTGATTGAGTACCTTACTTCCTTTAATCTATTAATCCTAAACTATTACAGACTCACAGTAGTATGACTAAGCCTAAGTACTACCATGACATCACACTAGTTGCGAAGATGAGACCTGCATGGGCCACCATAAAAATGTGTCATGACTCACACTCGGATATTCAGGTACGAATACATGGTACATCCATCCTATGCTGCAACATCGGCGGTAGAACATTGTCTAGACCTTAATAGAAATTATTCTCAACCATCACAAGAACAACTAGCATCTTCATAACTCAATCACAGTACACTAGGAGGATGTGATAAGGAAAGTAATTCAAACAACTAACTAAGAGAAGTGAAAACTAGAGCATGATACGGGAATAAGAAATAATAGTCTAGATCTCTACAGATGTCACCTCATGGTCTACAGTGCAAGAGCAGTCTCGACTATAGCATCACTCTGAGTCCAGGAATGTGGGCACAACAACTCCTAAAAATGTTATCCAATTAGGATTATAACTCTAACAACAGTTCTAATACATGATAAAGATTATAAAATAGTAAATAATAATAAAATACATGATGAACAGATAAGTATAAAATTATGGTAAGGTAAATAGAGTAAAACAGATAAGTATGGCAGTAATGACTAGTCAAATAAGTGAAAGCATTAATATATCAGGTATAATATGTAACCAGCAAATATAAAGTGAAAAAAAAATATTGCACCTATCTAGTGTGTTGAAATACCACTTTCGACATGTAAATGGCCAGGGGTAGTGTACGTCATCATGTATGTCAAATGTGCTAGTTGTTCCTGATTAGACCTGATGAGTGGTTCCTATTTTAGAAATGTTTACATGTCTACTAAAGTATTTTTCTGACCGACTAGTACTAATGAATCCAAGTCCCGACATGTATATCAAACATAAGGCCAACAAGATAAAATAAGTTATGCCAGTAAGATAAATGATGCCAATAAGGGAGTCCTAATAAGCCAGTCCAGTATGAAATAATGTATCTGTAGAAAAATAAAAAAATACGCTGGGGAACTATACGCGTAAAACCCCCAAATATACATGAAGCACGCGTAAAACAGAAGCTTCAGAACTATACGCGTAAAAAGACTTCAGTGCTGCCCGCGTAAAGCAGCACTTCAAGCCTGTTTTGGCATAAAAAGGTTGCTACACTCTGGCGTAAACTAAGTCTGCTTTTAATGCAGCGGAAAGTTGTACGAGGAACTCTTCGTATTCCTCGAATGAACCTGTCAGACAGAACAGTAAACCTGACTCCTGACAAAGAGTACTACAC
The DNA here is from genome assembly GCA_036927795.1 of Iris macrosiphon. Classification (NCBI taxonomy): domain Eukaryota; kingdom Viridiplantae; phylum Streptophyta; class Magnoliopsida; order Asparagales; family Iridaceae; genus Iris; species Iris macrosiphon. The sequence continues at coordinate 125,630,709 of JAYESA010000009.1, read as the reverse complement.
GACGATCGAGAGGACGGCTGTAATGATGATTCTGCACAGAGCCCCAGACTGTCGTTTAGTGGCATATCCTTGATACAAGTCATTTTTACGTATTCAAGGGATACGCTGCCTATTTTACACAGGTAGAAATGAGCCTTTACGCTCAAGATGAGATGAAACCAAACGCCACGTCAAAAGATGTTCTTTGTACATAACTCGAGGCACGTCTCTGCAGTTAATACGCGAGATGGGGGCAGATCTCTGTATTTAATGCACGAGATTTGGTTCTACTTTTAATGAATGGGAGAGATAAAATTAGGTCTAATATGCTCACGTCACTATCTCTACATATTACGCCAAACCAGGCTATTTTCAACTATAGGAGCACGCCGTATGCTATCTCCTCGAAATACGCCAACTCAGGCTATATTTACAAAGTACGTGATAAGGCTATTTGACCCAGAATACGCTCAAGACCTCAGTCAGGAAGGATAATTGGCTAGTTTACGCTGGTTACCTATTACCTATGCAGCATCAAGCTTTACGCAGAATTTGGCTTTTACGCCAACAAGACAGCTACTTGGCTTTTACGCCAACAAGACAGTTACTTGACTTTTATGCCAACAAGACAGTTACTTGGCTTTTATGCCAACAAGACAGCTAATGGGCTTTTATGCCAACATGAGAGCTATTTGGTTTTTACGCCAACAAAGATAACTATTTGGCTTTTACGTCAATAAGACAGTTATTCGGCTTTTATGCCAGCTATCTTTACGCGAGGGGCAGTTACCTACGTGGCTTGCATGCCGTGGTCTTCGAGAAGCAATTATACGCGTTACCTCACAATGGGACACACGTCACACACGGATTCAGGAGATCATTCAGACGTGGATAGCAGTTATTATAACCGCCGCATAAAAGGCGCAACTCTCTCCACTAATTGGCTTTTATGCTGATTGGTCAGTTACTGTGACTGACTATAAATAGAGACTTTCAGTCACAGGAGAAAGAAGGTCAAGAAAAGATCGGAGAGAAAAGAGAGATCGGAATCAGAAGAGATCAGAGAGAGTACACATAGAGAGTGGTGATTGATAATTTTGGCAACGAGAGTTCAATCCCTCCTGCAATCTTTGAAGCTTCTTCTTCTTCTACAGCACTTCTTCGTTATAGTGTGGTCCAAGGGACAAAGTGATCGACCGCAGATCAGACTCCTATAGCAATATTTCCCCAGAATTATTTTTATTGTACTTAACATCCTCGTATAGGATTAATTGTACTTCTTTTTCTTGTTTGTAAACAAAGAAAGGGTTTCGTATAAACCTAGTTTCATTTTTTCTGTTTATCATCAAACATAAGATGGTGACTCTGCTGGGGACTACTTTCTCATATGACAAGAAAGCCATTGCTCAACACGATGATGTATCCGTCAGATCAATGAAGAAGACTTTGGTCGTCCAATTCGACCAATCGGCTTATGAAGACATGCTTCGAGCAGGGGGTAGCTCTCATTCCCTCTCTGTCCAGGACAACAGGAAGCTGCGTAAAGTATGGATGCCCCGGACATCCTCTACCCTTCCTGCGGACTCTCCCTCTCCGATCAACAAGATTGTGACATCACGACCTATACGCTCTGTACGTAAAACCCCGTCTCCCATCTATGATGTGGCAGACAAAGCTTCTGGCAATGCCCTAGTGCTAATCCAGAAGTCCAGAACGCGCTTTGCGCATATAACTTCGTCTCCCGTCTGTGACGTGGCAGACAAAATTTCTGATAAGGCCTCAACGCCAATTCAGAAATTTCAAACGCGCCCCGCACGTAAAACTTCGTCTCCCGTCTGTGACATGGCAGACGAAATTTCTGACAAGGCCTCAGTGCCCACGCAGAAAATTCAAACGCGCCTTGCGCGTAAAAATGCATCCGGTGGACCCTTGGATCACATCAAGGGAAAATGCATGGCAAATCTTTCGACCTCTAGAGTTGTATGCCACCAAGAGAAGAAGATTACGCGGACTCCTCTTGTTTTATACAAATTTGTACAAAACTCCATATTACGCCAGGATAAGCCCATCCGCGTAAAGAAGACCTGCTTCATGGGAAAATACGCTCCCCAGACGGATGATGGATCATATGCCACTTACATGGGCGAACTGTTGTATACTTATGGCAGAGAGAGGGTCATGGTTCCTAATATCCACGCTCCTATTGATATAAAAAGGCAGAATAAGCCTTCTTCTTCTTCTTCTGTTAATCCCCCTGATTTGCGTGATTTTTTAATCCAGAAAAGCAAAGACAGGGGATCTTCTAACATGTCTATTACACCCCCTAGGGAGCATTATTGTAATAGTTATAAAGTTGTAGTTAACTACTGCTGTTCTAAGGCAAAACGGTCAATTTATGACCGGTTGAACTACTATTTGTCTTTACAGGAAGAAGAGCCGACATTCGCATCAGTGAACATGGCTTCACACATTCCTAGAGGAAGGTCAAGCTCAAGACGTCATCCCTCTAGAACTCCAAGCCAAAGGAGATTCGACAGACTCCTTGAGAATATTGAGGCAGGTGTTTTTCGAAACACCCGCTCGAGGTCACGATAACCGACTGCATATTATTCTGATTCCGACACTGGGGGTCGCCAAATTCCCGAATCTGATGCTGAAAGTATAGACTCGATCTCTACAGAGATCTATACTAATCCTTCAGTAGCATCCAGAGAAATGGGAGTTTATACCATTGGAGATGAACACGAAGAGGCTTCCCTATCAGGAAGTACTGACCAACGCATCGTTGTATTGGAAGCATCGCTTAAAGAGATGCAGTCCATGATGGAGAGTATGCGTCAGATGATGGTGACTCAACATGCAGCTGCAATAGCTCAAACATCGGTTCCTCCCACTCAACTACGTGTGGGGGTGGAGTTACCACCATCCAACGCAAACCAGGAGCCTGTTCTAAATCAAGAGTCAGCAGGTCCTCAACTCCTTAACTCGGAGAATGTATTGCCTCATGTTGGAGTTACAATACAACCGATCTCTCACCACTCTGCGGTCCCTCTTCCAGCTGAAGACCCGATGTAGGCAGTTCGGGAATTGAAAGCCCAATTTGATGCCTTGAAGCATAAGGATCAGCTCAAAAAGTTGTGAATCAACCAGCCATACCCAGCTATCTGGGACGAGATCCCTTTCCCACCTAAATACAAACCACAGGCTATGGTTTTGTTTGAGAGAAAGACGTCACCGAGCCAGTATATGAACTACTTTAGCATGATGACAGTGTTGTTGCAAGGGAATGACGCCCTTCTCACTCGAGTGTTTAAAGGATGTCTGTCTGGAGTGGCCTATCAATGGTACCGTAGTCTGTCGGACAACTGCATTACTTTTTGATGATTTCAAGACTCTATTCTTCGCTCGATTCTACGAAGGAGGAATGGACATGTCTATGTCCTCGCTCATCGAAGTAAAGCAGAAGGAGAAAGAGAGCGCTCGTACTTTTATCGAACGCTTTCGTCAGGCTACTTTACAGATGCCTCCCGGAGTTCTGGATTCTGCCTTAGTGGACATTTGCAAGAAGAATCTTCTTCCGCTAATCTTAGTATTCACGGGACCATATCAGTTCCATGATTGGCTCTCGTTTATCATCTCAGCGGTAGCCACTGAAGATAACAGTCGGAAGGCGCGTGACAATAGAATCATGATCTCTACCTCTGATAGAGGGAAGCGGACATCTTCTAATAACGATCATGCTCATAGTTCCAAAGGGAAGGAAGCTCTGGCAATCAACACGTCCAAGCAACATACTCCGGTAACTACGCAGACAAATCCGGGGACTTCCAGGCCTAAAGAAGAATATGCTTTTGATGGCGACGATATTCCGAACATATTCGATTGTCTAGTCAAAAGTGGCAAGCTTACTCTCCCCGAGGTAAAGCGGCCAAATAAAGTCGGCAGTACCAATAACCCTAAGTACTGCATTTTCTACAGATACATACATCACCCCACAAAGGCATGTTATTTATTAAAAAGGAAAATCTAGGAGCTGATCGACGCCAAGGCCATCACTCTGCGTAATAGCGAGAAGACGGTCACTGCCAACATGATCTCGCTCCAGTTTGGCAATCTGCCCCCTCAGGAAGTACCGGATGGTGTAGTACCTATTCCACGGGCAATAATAAACATTATTAATCTCCCTCCAACCAGGGGTCAAAATCATGACCTGGTACCCCTAACTACCAAGCGTGGTGAGATCATGTGGGTCCACCCAGATCTGGTATCAAAGATCGAGGAAGAGACTCAAGCTGCTAAAGCTAAGTCTAAAAAGAACTCAAGATGCAAACCATGCCATATGGTTGCAATATCTCTGATATCAGAAGAAGAGGCTTTGGCAACCGGGACCCGGTCAGGCAAGGCCTACCTCAAGGACTATGGAGGAAACCAAGGGGAATCAACGACAGACACTTCAGCTGCCAAACCTCCAGAGACTGAACTTGTTATACCAGAAGCAGGTCCTTCTAAACCAACTTCGGTGGACAAGGGCAAGCAAAAAGAAGTTCGTTTTGATAAACCTTTGAAGAATATTCAAAATAAAGGTTTAGAAAAACTATATAACTTCGACATCTTGGCCCAGTTGGCTAATACACCAGCCAGATTGTCCATTTTCGAGCTCCTAAGGGTATCCAAAGACACTCGTCAAGCCTTGAGTGAAGCATTAATGCAGGCGGATGTATGCTTGACTCGGCTCAAATCCCCTGATAAAGAGCATATGGCGTGCCCTCAATGCCATAGCGTGATGGAAGTGGTCCATAATATCACTTTCACTCAAGAGGACATGTTGTTGAAACATAACAAGCATGACCGACCTCTTTATTACACCGGATATGTTGGCTCCATGGAGGTAGACCGGATTCACATAGATCCGGGATCGTCCATCAGCATTATCCCTCACAGTCTGTTAAGGCCGTTGAGAATCCCTACAAGCGAACTGGCTTACACTACCACCACAATCGTGGGCTTTAATGCTAGGAAGAACAAACCGTTGGGGAAGATTCGTCTAAGGATCCAGATTGGTGATCTTAGATCAGTGGCTACATGCTAAATTATTGATTCAGAAGTGTCTTACAACATTCTGTTAGGCAGACCTTGGATCCACGATCACAATATCGTTCCTTCCACCCTACATCAATGCTTCAAATATGTAGACGCCCAAGGGACAGTGAAAACAGAGTTTGCGGATCTCAATCCTTTCAAAGGGGTTGAATCCTACTATTCTGATGCCATGTTGTATACCCAAGACTACATAAAGGAGGTGTCAGGCAAGACGGAAGAGGAATCCTACCAGGAGCCAGCAGAACCATCTACTGAGCAACCTTTATCAATCTAGGTGAAAGGATGGACTACCCATCCGAAGGTCATGGAACCCATGGCTATCCACTTGAGCAGAACCAAATCGGGAGGAGGAAGTGATCCTCTAGTGATCACTTTGAACCAGAAGCCCCCACCTTTGGTCATCAACCTCAGGCGCAACAAGCAGCCGACTGATGTAAATACAACTGGAAACGTGGTTTCTGACGATAATAAAGATTATCTTTTCTAGTATATTGACGCTCAATTTCCAAATCAGGAATCCTCCCCCCATAACGATATAGAACCTATAGCACAAAAATTCTTGGAAGCTATAGACTCCTATCATCCGTATGTGTGGGAAGTAGCGTCAACCTCTAATGTTATCACGACATATGGACCACATAAAGATTCTATCTTTATTGTTCTACCTACTCGCAACGATCAGCATCCAATAGTCTTCGGTCGCATGCGAAATAAACCAATTATATAAGAAGATTCTCATGAATCTGATGCTGGGAAATTGCAGATTCACAGATATAGCTCACAAGCTTTGAAGATTATGCAAAGTATAGGTTATGACTTGAAGTTGAAGCCAGGCCTTAACTATGGGAAAGGCAGAAGAATATCGTTGCATGGTGATCCCTACTGTCAACGAACTCGTTTTGGGTTAGGGTATACCACACATCTTGTAACTTCCAATGACTCTGAGTCAAGTGAGGAGATTATTTCCTCTTTTCAAGACGATTTGTCATCTTCCGATTCAGGTGATGAACTCGAACAGGTATTGCCAATAAATATAGTGTTGGCAGATTCTCTCGAAGCAGAGGAACAAGAATCTGAACCATTGCAAGATGAATCCTGGGCTCAGCAAATGGATACACAATGGGAACTCCGGTTTGAGCAAAGAGAACCACCCACTGAAGATAAAGTTATCCAAGTCGATGTTGGGGATGAATTTTCACCAAAGCTGATATTTATCAGTAACAATCTTTCCGAAGAAGAAAGGAAAGAAATAATCCAGCTGATAAAAGAATATATCGATGTCTTTGCGTGGAATTATAAGGATATGCCAGGTCTTGATCCTAAAGTGGCTACCCATAAACTCAACATACGGCCCAATTCGAAGCCTGTAAAGCAACACCAATGCCGGTTCCGTCCGGATATGATGGATGCCATTGAAGCTGAAATCAAGAAGCTAATAGCCTGTGGGTTCATCCGGGAAGAACAATATCCTGATTGGGTCGCCAATGTTGTCCCGGTTATGAAGAAAAGTGGGAAAGTGCATGTCTGCATCGATTTCCGAGATCTAAATGCAGCTTGCCCTAAAGATGAGTTCCCTCTTCCCATTACAGACGTCATGATCGATAATACGTGCGGTTTTGAGCGCATGTCTTTCATGGACGGATTTTCAGAATATATTCAGATTAAGATGAAGCCTGAAGATGAGAAGCATACTACCTTTCGGACACCATTGGGGGTATATTGCTATACGGTTATGCCTTTCGGACTGAAGAATGCTGGGGCTACATATCAACGAGCTATGAGTAACATATTTCATGAGCACTTACGCAAAATAGTGGAATATTACGTAGACGATATTGCTGTCAAAAGCCGTCTCAAGGATAATCACATCCAAGACTTGAAGACAGTATTCGAGTTGATGCGCCAACATCAACTCAAAATAAATTCTACAAAGTCCTTTCTTGGTGTATCCAGTGGCAAATTCCTGGGATTTGTCATTACCGCTAAAGGTATTCAAGTGGACCCTGATAAAGTAAAGGCTATCCTAGAAATGCGACCGCCCCGTAATCTGAGGGAACTCAGGGGATTTCAAGGTCGTCTGGCTTATATCAAGAGATTCATATCCAACCTCTCTAGGAGATGTCAACCTTTTTTTTGCCTGATGAAGAAAGGTGTGTCATTCGTATGGGACGAAGCCTGTCAGCAAGCGTTTAATGATATCAAATGCTATCTTACTAATCCTCCAGTTTTGGTGCCTCCCGTCATAGGAAGACCATTTTTGCTGTATGTTCGAGCAATGGATCATTCTTTAGGAGCGCTCCTCGCACAGAAGAATAATGAGGGTCATGAACAGGATATCTACTATCTAAGCAGGATGATGATCGGAGCGGAACACCGGTACAATCCAGTGGAAAAAGAATGCTTAGCCCTAATGTTCGCCATTCAGAAGATGCGATATTACGTCACGGGTCAAACTATTCATATCATCTCCAGAATCAATCCTCTTCGGGTATTGATGAACAAGCCAAGTATTCTTAATTCCCGACTCACGACTTGGGCGATGTTATTAACACCGTATGATATGGTGTATGTCCCTCAGAAGTCCATCAAAGGTCAAGCCTTGGCTGATTTCTTAGCTGCTCATCCAATTCCGGAAACCTCTAAACTATACGAGGATATTCTCGACGAAATTGAAAAATATAATTCTGTAATGGAAGGTGATAGCTGGCAGCTATTCTTCGATGGTGCATCCAGGACTGGTCACAGGGAAAACGTGATTTCAGGAGTAGGAATTGTCCTGGTGACTTCTGATAAACTTGTCATCTATCGAGCATATTCTCTTAGCGAACCCTACTCTAATAATGTGGCAGAGTATAACGCCCTACTAATCGGGCTTCAAGTCGCTAAAGAATTAGATGTTGAATACCTGGAAGCTTTTGGTGATTCTCAATTGATCGTCAATCAGGTCAGAGGAATATATGAATTCCGCAATCCAGACCTCATTCCTTATCACCAAGCAACGATCAAAATTGCCATGTCTTTCAAAGGATTCTTCCTAGAACACATGCCTCGATCTCACAATTTGGAAGCTGATGCTCTGGCCAGCCTAGCTGCAGATCTAGCCATTCCTATAAGAAGGCAAAATTCGGTGATCCTTCTTAACAGAGATTTATTCTGTATAAAAAATAATTTTCACAAAGAACGCATCTACGCTGTAAACACGGTTCCTTCCAAGAGAGACTAGAGAAGTCCCTTTATAGACTTCGTGTCATACGGAATCTTACCAGAGGATCCTAAAGAAGTAGTATCCATCAAAAGACGATCATTACGCTTCTATTTTGATGCATCTTCACAATGTCTATATCGTCGAACATACGATGGACTGCTATTACGATGTCTCTCTGACGATGATGCAAAACAGGTTATCCGAGAAGCTCATGACGGTGTATGTGGAGCACATCAACCCGGTCCTAAGTTACAGGATCCTATCAGGAGGATGGGCTACTACTGGCCTACCATGATTACAGATGCCATAAAATATGTAAGATAATGCAAAGCTTGTCAGGTTCACGCGAATTTTATACATCAGCCTTCTGAGTATTTACATCCTATGATTGCATTATGGCCCTTTGAAGCATGGGGTATGGACATCATTGGTCTTATTCATCCATCATCTTCTAGAGGATATCGGTTTATATTGGCTATCACGGATTATTTCTCTAAATGGGCGGAGGCGATCCCTCTTGCTAAGGTAAAGACATCCAATGTGATCAGCTTTATCAAGCATCATGTGATTTATCGCTTTAGGATACCCCAAAGGATAATTTATGATAACGGGCCTCAATTCATCAGCCAAGCGTTTTACCGATTTTGCGATAAGAATCGGATACAGAATATGGCCTCGACGGCTTATAATCCTGCTGCTAATGGTTTGGCGGAAGCCTTCAACAAAACCATCATCAAACTCTTGAAAAAGTTTGTCTCTTCAAACAAAAGAGATTGAAATGAGAAACTGGGAGAATGTCTCTGGGCATATCGTACAACGGTACGAACACCAACAGTTGTACCCCATTTTCATTAGTTTATGGGTGTGAAGCAGTTCTCCCTATTGAAATCCAAATCCCATCACTCAGAATAGCAGTGGCTAATGAGTTGACTCGGGAAAATAATGATCACTTAAGGCTTCAAGAGCTAGAAGGATTAGACGAGAAACACCTTCAAGCTCAGCAGCGCATTGCGTTCTACCAGGCACGCATTTCCAGAGCTTTTAATCAAAAAGTGAAGGAAAGAGTGTTCAAAGTTGGTGAACTAGTTTTAGCTGTGAAGAGGCCAATGATCATTACACACAAAAGTAAGGGCAAATTCCAGCCTAAATGGGAAGGTCCTTATGTGATTGAAATGACGTTCTCAAATGGCGCTTACAGATTAGCCAAGCCTAATAGAGATTTGATAATGGCTCCTATCAACGGCAAGTTCCTGAAGAAGTACTATGCTTGATCTCCTTTGCTCAAAGGAGTATGGTGAAGATTTTATTCTGATAACATTTTATACAAAGATTGGTTGGATCATATTCTATCATGTTATTATGACCTCTGAATAGATATGTTTGACTAATTTGAAACTTCAAAACCTATCACGTCCATATTACCTCTGATAGTGTTTTGTATACAAATTTAGTTAGAGCATATTCTATCATGTCCATATAACCTCTGAATAGATATATCCAACTGAAACTTACCGAAAGCATATCACGTCCATATTACCTCTGATATCACTTTCATCTTAGCCTATCATTTATATTCAAAAGTGATAGGTCCACAAAATTAGAAAAAATATCTTCATTATCTTTGGAATAGCAAAATTACAGAAGAAGCAAAAAGGTATATCATTGGGGAGGAGCAGTTAAATCCCTAATTTGTCACGCCAAAACAGCCATCCTCTCATTCTTGGAGTTCAAAATATGGTTGCGAGCCCGTTCCAGCCTTGCATCATCGTCGTTCAAGCGAGATAGTTCGGATCGAGCATCAAAAAAACCGGCGCGGATGGCACCCGCACGCATCAAGGTCTGCTGAGCTATCTCCACTTGGCCTTTAAATACATCACGAGCTGCCGATGTCTTGAGAAGCCTCTCCCTTGCCTGAGCGAGTTCAGCTGCCAAATCTCGAACCCTTGCTTCATCTCCCTCATATTCGGCCTAGCACTTAGCTAGCTGAGGGATAAAATCTACCAAGACAGCCCGCTCTTTATCCATCTCTTGTTGTTGTTCCTGGATGGATTTGTCTAGAGTTTCTATTTGCTCAACAAGTTCTGTAGTTAAGGAGTCATACTTAGCTTGAACCAGATCGTCGATGCTACCCCGAGATAGTTGTAAATACTCGTTAATGGGTTGTTCTAAACCATTAACTATTTGCTCTAGCGCATCAGCTCTGTCATTATCACTGAAATTTCTAATCTGCACTATAGGGAGATCGGAGGACATCTTTAGAGCATCGAAACCTAGGTTCTTCTCCAGCACCATCGATATCAACTCTTTCAAAGTGAGATAGAATATGCTAGTGTATTGATCCACTAGCATAGCAAAGCTCGAATGGACACCGGGAGTGGCCGCAATATCAGTAAATCTTCCTCCAGGAATGACTGCAGAGAATGTCGCCATAGTTGTTGCTTCAACAGAGGGCGCGACAAAAGAAGAGACACCAACAACAGTTGAAGTTGCTGGTATACTCGACGAAGGAGGCACGGATGAGATGGTGAGTTCATCCTCCTCTGATGTTATTTGAGCTCCCACTGGCGGGATGACACCCGAGAATGTTGCGGATGAGAGATCGGCAGTTTTAAAGCACTCTTCTTCGACGTCGATCACCACCGTTTCATTAAATGGATCCGTAACAAGGTCAGAGGTTGTGTCAACTCCGCCATCCCCAGAGATGTCTTCACCTGAAAAAAAGACAAGAGAAAGTTAATATCACCATGATGTTAATTTTCCTAAAGAAAATATGAAGATAATATTTACCCATGGCCGATGGCATGTATGTTTTGTCTGCAGCCTGTATAGCTAACTCATCTCTTAATGATGCTAGACAAGTTATCATACCTGGAGAAGAGGGTGCACCAACTGACACTGGCGGGTAGTCTTCCCAGTCTTTACCCAGATCCACTCGAGGTTCATCAGGTGGAATCTCGCTGGAAATACTTACAGACGAAGGAGGGGTTACTCCCATTATTGGTATGGATAAAGGTATATTGATTCTGAATATGCTCGGCCTTGAAGGCGACCTCGAAGCACTACCAGTAGCGGTAGTAACGGCAGCGATCGCGAGCAAAGAATCTCCATCACTGGCAGCCGGAACTGCGGAGGTTCCCTCTCTAAAAGGCGAAGGACCTCGGATCAAAGAATCATCCCCAACTGGGGATATAATAGGTTCACTCCTAGAAGCCCCCTTGCTGGAAGTCTTTTTAGGACCTCTGACCAACTTCTTCTTGCGGAGGAAAGGCTCTTTCAGAGTGGAAGCCTTCCGTTTATTGGAGATAACGAGAGGCTCTGCTGGCAGAGCTATTACGCCTCTCGGTATTATCAACAAAAACTCGTCTGCACCAGTAGGGTCCTCACCTTCATCAGATGAGACAGACGGTATCTCCTCCCTTCCAGTTGACCTACGGGTGGGCACCTGAAACTTCCATGCACATCAAAATCATGATAAAAGGTGTTGATGGACACATAAAATTGCGCATACGAATGAAGGATGCGCAACTCCATAGAGAGAGAGGTCGCGGGCACAGCAAAAATTGTACCTGTACAACCCGTGATGAAGTACCTCCATCCTCTGGCTCCATCAATAAGTCCACCTTTGTACTTGAAGCTGGTTATGGGATTCCCAACATGCAACTGGTCGTACCCAAATTACCGGGCGAACCGGCTGGACAGATAAGGCTCCAAGAAGCAGTGGTCCTCACTTCTGTACAGCAGGTGGTAAGGTCTAATGCAGACCAACCAATAAAAGGCTTCAGGAGAAAGAATAGTTCTCCCTTGACCTGCATCCTTAAGTTTCGTCCCTTGTTGATTGATATGTACAGGGGGGCAATACAAAAGAGCTTCCAGCCATGGGCAAAATTTAATGCTCGTCGGCAATCTATGACGCTCGCCACGTTCCAAAGAGAATTCTTGTAATTCAACAAGAAGTTATTTCCCGAACCGCTGGCAGGACCAGGAGACATCACCCTGGTGTTGTGAAGGATTAACTATCCCATCAGGTATAGGAATGGTAATTCTACTCGGGGAAATCCTTCACGCTGCGTATCATCAGCTAGCAGCCCATCAGTAATGGCCCTCAGGCCAGTTTGTATTCTACAGACCAAGGTAGGAAGCAAGCCCAATCTTGCTCCAAACATCAACCGTACTGCGGGCCATAAGGTGTTGTGATGAATGCGATCCGTAGATGCGATGCCAGGTACTACCCATCGGCGTAGCCAAACATAGAGGAAGCCAGCCAGTTGAGCCTCCTTTGACAGAGGCTTGCGATAATGCCTCATATAACTGAAGACTTTAGTGCCTATGGGATAACCCCCTATCTCTTCATCAAGAATATAATCTGAAGCCCCTGCATCTTCGATGAGATCATCGACCGTGGCGGCACTAAGCATGCTTAGGAAGTTCAAGGGCTTATCTCTGCTATCTACAACCTTGTCCGGCTTAGCATTTCTGGCCTGGTGGAAGAAGAGGTAGGATACCCATTTATTGATATAAGCCAAATCAGAGGGCTCTTTGTAGAAGGTGGTGCAGGCAAAGTAGTGGCTCATCAGCTCCTGGTACACTGCCACTGCCCGAGGGTTTGTATCCCTCAGCTCCCTGTTTGTGGGAACGTACTCTTCATAAGGAGTGTCCCACATTGGCAGCTTTGAAATCTCCGCCATCTCATGAAGGGCTAAGCCCAACTCACCTAGCGGAGTGGCAATAGTCCCAGTGAGCGAGTTATATTGCTCCATCAAGGCTAAGAACAAGTTAGGGTTGGCAGGCAGCCCAACACTAGTAGCGCTCACAGCTGCGAACAAGCCAATACTTTCTAGCTCCGTCTGAAAGTGCTTCAGGGCCCAGGCAGTTAAACTGGCCCATCGAAGATTCCCGGGGCTAAGCCATCCACTGGTCCGAGGGTTGACCTTAGGGTACACTCCTCCCTGTCCCATAAAGTTATTACAGAAAGTCGATATTTGAACCGGCTGGATCAGTGAAGTGTCCTCACTCGGGACGCTACCCGACAGTAATCCCCTAAAAGGCATAACAGAGCCTGAAGGTCTGCTCATAAAGGCTCCCTAGTTCAATCCTTTGTTGTACAAGATCTTCCCTGGGCGGCCATGAAAATCGGGAGTCAAGGTCCACATCATCTTCCTAGGACGTGTGGCATGGAAGAACGCAGAGATAGGGTAATCTCTGGGCATCCTGGACAGATACATGACCGTACCTTCAGCAGTAAAAACCCAATCTTCCTTCTTAGGCTTAGTCTGGGATTGTTTGTCAATAACATCCCCGAATAAGAAACCTGGTTTCTTATATTCAGTCCCATCTATGTATGTCAGGGGCTCCCCACTGATCATACTCAGCAGCATTCGTTCTCCTTGGGACGAAATCAGAGTTCCCCTTTCTTGAGGATACTCATTTCCAGAAATCGGGAATGTCACATGGGACAAGTCCTCCAAATAGTTTGAGTTCAATATCCCGACAGCAGAGCCCATCACTTCAGCCAAAGGAGAAATCTGCAAATCTACTGCAAAATGCAAGAAAATAAGTCAGTTTTTACGCTAGACATTACATTCTTGCAGGCTACGCCAAAGACTAACAGTCTGAGCTTTTACGCCGGACTACAAAAACTTGAGTTTTACGCTGGAATCCATTTTCAGTACGTAAAACTCAAGGTTGGCATTATACGCCAAAATTTAACAGTCTGAGCTTTTTACGCCAGACTGCCAAAATTTGAGTTTTTACGCCAGAATTTACATCCAGCATATACGCACAGAAGATGACCTTGCGCATACACGCACAACGTGTGCGAAAGATTTTTCCTCTCGAAGTCTTTACCTGTAATGTCCGGAGCATAGCTCGACGGTGGAGCACTGCGTTCAGATCGGGACTCGCTCAGCCTAATGGGGGTTGCTCGTGCTTGAGCAGTAGAGCGAGATGAGGAAGCGACCTTCTTTTTCTTAGCAGTGAAAGCTTGTTTGGGTGCCATGGCGAGTCTGAGTTCTCAGGAAAGAGATGAAGAAGAAAGGTTTTTTGGAAAGCAAGGGTTTTACGAAGACAGATAAAAAGTTTTCTCTTAAGACCTTGGGCTATTTATAGAGTTCGGATAACTCTTCGAATTCCTAACCAAATCCGATATTTAATAGTCGGTTATGATTTGGGACCACGTCAGCCTATCATTTGAAAAAAGAAGATGGACAGTCATGCTGCGTAATGGATCCAGAGTTCACTCTCAAAGGCTATAAATCTACAGTTTTACGTTCAGAAGCTTTTACGCTCAGAAGCTACAAATCTATGGTTTTATGCTCAGAAGCTTTTATGCTCAGAGGCCATAAATCTACGATTTTACGCTCAGAAGCTTTTACGCTCAGAGGCTATAAATCTATGGCTTTATGCTCAGGAGTTTTTATGCTCAGAGGCCACAAATCTACGATTTTACTCACAGAAGCTACAAATCTATGCTTTTACGCTCAGAAGCTAACAGATGCTATGGTCTATGACTTTTCGAAAGGCCAATTACAAGGGTTTACACAGAAAATGCTCCTTTTTGGCTACAAAATATTCCAAGTGCTTGAAACACACAAAGGTTAGCATTGATGATGACTCTTCTTCTTGGGTCATTGGAAGTTCATTCGAAGTCTAGTCAGAATCTTTTACATCTAAGTTCAAGTATGGCCTAGTTGGCAGACGTTTCTCGCCCTACTTCGAGGAATTTTCGGGAAAACTATTCTTGAAGATGATGGTCTGAATAGAAACTCTTCGTATCAGAGAAGTGACAGTTCAGAATTTTTATGCGACTCCTCGTACAAAAATAGAATGACAGTTATATCTTTAAGACAACTTAATGCTAAAGAGCTCTTTACGCATCTTCCGTTACGCATAAAAGATGGGACATGACCAGATAAGTGTTTAGCAGAGTCAGCGTAAAATTATTCAGATGGGTCAAAGATGCACATTATTAAAACTTTATCACAGCAGATATGGCAAATCAGTTTGCGTAAAAGAAGACAATTTTATTGATCATGATTACATATGATGGAAATCCAGTTTACAAAGGATTTTTTATTTTCATGATTACATATGATGAAAATCATTTCTCTACAAAGGATTTCTCATTTTCATTTAAAGATCACATCGAGAATCTGTTGTGCCAGGTTCTCATATTGGTGGAGATCTTTTTCTTCTTCTACGGCACTTCATCGGCTTCTGCGGCCGATGAACAAGAAAATGATTAATGACGGGAGGATACAGAACTGGGCCTGTATTATTCAAGCCCACCCTCCATACGCCATGGCAGATACGTCCTAGAATTGTGTTAGGGGTTCAGACCCAACACAATACTGGAAGACATGACCAAACTACCTACCTTCGCCCAGCGCCATAATAGGGGAAAATATAGCTAGCAAGCTGTGTAGTCCAATGAGACCCTTCCTCTCTCCTGGACGAATCGCCATATAAAATTGCTGATTATCCCGAGCAAAGGATGCTATGATATCCTTCCATGATCCATCGTTGCAGAGGACATTTGCTCGAAGATGCTTCTTTTTACAGCTTCTTACATGCTGGAAGAACATGATCTTCTTCTTCCTCAGGTCAGCCCAATGGATCTCGGCAACCATCTCTTTTTGGTGAAGGAAGTGTGGAAAGATAGGTTCACTCACTAGCCTTTATATAGGCAGAAGAGAACACATCAAATTCCAACAAACTTCCTAAAATCTGCCGAGAAATCAACCTCGCAGAATGAGTCAAATTTGACTGTTTCATGCTTCATTCAAAGTATTTCAAATTACGAGGAATTTGAAAACTTTGAAGGGGGTCTTGTAGAAACATGAAAAATATGTTGGGGAACTATACGCGTAAAACTCCCAAACATACATGAAGCACGCATAAAACAGAAGCTTCAGAACTATACGCGTAAAAAGACTTCAGTGCTGCCCGCGTAAAGCAGCACTTCAAGCCTGTTTTGGTGTAAAAAGGTTGCTACACTCCGGCATAAACTAAGTCTGCTTTTAATGTAGCAGGAAGTTGTACGAGGAACTCTTCGTATTCCTCGAATGAACCTGTTAGACAGAACAGTGAACCTGACTCCTGACAAAGAGTACTGCACGACGATCGAAAGGACGGCTGTAATAATAATTCTGCACAGAACCCCAGACTATCGTTCAGTGGCATATCCTTGATACAAGTCATTTTTACGCATTCAAGGGATACAATGCTTATTTTATACAGGCAGAAATGAGCCTTTACGCTCAAGATGAGATGAAACCAAATGCCACGTCAAAAGCTATTCTTCGTGCATAACTCGAGGCACGTCTCTGCAGTTAATGCGCGAGATGGGGGCAGATCTCTGCATTTAATGTACGAGATTTGGTTCTACTTTTAATGACTGGGAGAGCTAAAATTAGAGCTAATATGCTCATGTCACTATCTCTGCATATTATGCCAAACCAGGCTATTTTCAACTATAGGAGCACGCCGTATGCTATCTCCTCGAAATACGCCAACTCAGGCTATATTTGCAAAGTACGTGATAAGGCTATTTGGCCCAGAATACGCTCAAGACCTCAGTTAGGAAGGATAATTGGCTAGTTAACGCTGGTTACCTATTACATATGCAGCATCAAGCTTTACACAAAATTTGGCTTTTACGCCAACAAGACAGCTACTTGGCTTTTACGCCAACAAGACAGTTACTTGGCTTTTACGCCAACAAGACAGCTAATGCGCTTTTACGCCAACAGGACAACTATTTGGCTTTTATGCCAACAAAGATAACTATTTGGCTTTTACGCCAATAAGATAGTTATTCGGCTTTTATGCCAGCTATCTTTACGCGAGGGGCAGTTACCTACGTGGCTTGCATGTCGTGGTCTTCAAGAAGTAGTTATACGCGTTACCTCATAATGGGACATGCGTCACACGTGGATTCAGGAGATCATTTAGACGTGGGTAGCAGTTATTATAACCGCCACATAAAAGGCACAATTCTCTCCACTAATTGGCTTTTACGTCGATTGGTCAGTTACTGTGACCGATCTCTATAAATAGAGACTTCTGGTCACAAGAGAAAGAAGGTCAAGAAAAGATCGGAGAGAAAAGAGAGATCGGAATCAGAAGAGATCAGAGAGAGTACACATAGAGAGTGGTGATTGATAACTTTGGCAACGATAGTTTAATTCCTCCTGCAATCTTTAAAGCTTCTTCTTCTTCTACAGCACTTTTTCGTCATCGTGTGGTCCAAGGGACAAAGTGATCGACCGTAGATCAGACTCCTATAGCAATATTTCCCTAGAATTATTTTTATTGTACTTAACATCCTCGTATAGGATTAATTGTACTTCTTTTTCTTGTTTGTAAACAAAGAAAGGGTTTCATATAAACCTAGTTTTATTTCTTCTGTTTATCATCAAACAGTATCTAAAGAAGATGAATCCATATAATACTACTCCATGTAACCATCGTGTTGAGAATCAAGTAAAATAATACTATAAACATGTATCATAGAAGCTATCAAGTAAGAAAAATAATAAGAGAATGTACTCGCCCGTGGTCATAAGCTGTAAATACAAATCAGAGTCCATATCAGAGTCCAAGTAACCTATATTATGAATTTTTATTGTAAAAATGTGATTTAGAACCAAAAATAAGCTTAACTAACCTTATTTTTGGTTTCTAAGTCAATTCTAGGTTAATAGGGTAAAAGTATGTCAATACCTATGTTTAGATCTCCTAATACCTATTTGCTTGGTATATGTAGTTATCTTAGCTATCACCAATCTATTTATAAGTATTCTAGTCATATTTGATTGTTATAGGTATTCTAGGTATCATATACCATATATATACCAATATAGACTCATATATCTAAGTATTATATACTACCTTAGCTATTTACTTAATACCTTAACCTATTACCTAGTATCTTACTCATTACATATATATCTAAGTATTATATACTACCTTAGCTATTTACTTAATACCTTAACCCATTACCTAGTATCTTACTTATTACCTTGACCACTACCAAATACCTTATCCATATTCTTGACACTTACCCCAATCCTCAAGATACTACCCAAACTAATTCTAATACCTTGGTACCAACTAGGATACCATCTCACAACACTCAACTTACCCTACTCATTGATACTTGAGTATCATGATACCAATATCATCATGGTACCCAAGTATCACATTGGTACCATACTAAGATACTCTAAACATACTCTAATACTTACCTTAATACTGACCCGATACCCTCACTCAAATACAACACTAATTGTCCTACATAATCAATCAACTTCTCATACTTTATTACCCCTCACTCACTTACACAACCTCAACTATAATACTAACCCATGCTATCTCACTGCTGCTGCTACTACCTCACTGCAACCACATCAGTTCTACCTCACTGTTGTTGCCTTGTAGCAAGCTATATGTGTCACGCCCCAGTACCGGAATATGGAGACGGACATGGCCAGCTATCCCGTACAAGGTGCTATACGTCGTACGACAATCACGGTTGTATAAGACAATGGGGTGCATGCTACAATCAAGTCTCCTATGGTCAATAACTTATATGTCTCAATCATTCAAACAAGAAACAGTAAGCGTAGAGCATATATGATAAAGCAATAAGGCGTCCCAAATGCTTTCTCAAAATATTCTGGAGACCAGCTATGCAAAATAAGGAGCTGAAAAAGTAACAAAAGTATATGACAGTGATCAGCTACAGTCTGATTTAATATAATGATATAAGAAAACTAATGTCCAGACGAGCTGGCTAACAGGTGCCGGTGGTTAAAGGTCAAAAGAAGTAAATATTCAATGAAGAGCAGGAAAGAAGAAAACCCACTAACTATCCCCTGCAACCATGTTCCTGGTACGCGTTATGAGTAGGGAGAAGATACACTGGATCCTCGGGTGTTGGCTTAAAACCTGGCCATGCAAAACCAGTGAGATTAGACCCCAAATAGCAAGTACGACAAAGGAAGCACAAAATAGAGAAACAAAAATCCATGGAAAATATATAATAATACATAGGTTCAGTGTCGTAACTTAGGTCCATGGCATATCCTAGCACAAAGGCCCAACCCTACAACCAAACAAGGATAAGGGTTGAACCATCACATATGATAGTCTATTTTCCTAGGCTACTAGCTGAATAATACAATCGCAACCAAGTCCATTTATATATATCAACCAATCACTGGTTGCTATTTGTGGAGTCTGAGATTATCTCAGAAATAATGCATAATATGTATCCTCAGATCATGCCAGTGCCAAAAATGAGCTAACCGAACCAATAGATAAATAAAACATGGACTTATAGGATGCACCAGTCCTCCGTAGGGTCACTGCACTAAAAATACAGTATTAGCGGTTCCAATATTCCTATAGTGAAATAGTAGCTCGGCATAATAATAGGTCTGATACTTCACTCCACTAAGGCAGATGATATACAATATCTGTGGTGGCCAGCCCACAACGCACTTAGAATAAATCTCTGTGGAAAGGTTCGTTGGCATAATCTCAGTATACCGTTCCCTCCAATGTTACTACCACTTTTAGTTACCTAATTAGCCATATGTTGTTGTTGAAATCATAAGGCGTGGTCACATGAGATTTTTTCTTAAGATGTCATACAAAGTACGGGCACACTAGATACGAATCCATGGAAGTCAAATCTGGATTCACCCGAGCGTGTATGCAACATTCAGTCAATCAGAATCATAGCCAAACTTTTGGTAGTTGACTCACTTATTATGCCCGTGCTGGGGGAAAAATATATATTTATAATATCACGCGTTCAGGAATCAGGAGGCATTCTCAATGAACAACCTAAATATAATTACTTAATACGTGATACGATGTGTCGTACCTCGGCGCCCATTAAATTATAGACAAATATCAAGCAATAGTAGTATCAGCACGGATATAGTATTCGAGTCCAATTACCAATTATATATTGGTTACACGAATCAAGTTCACATTATAACACAAAAGTTTATGCCATGCACATAGCCGGTTAGTCACTATCCACTTAGTCAGGTTCATACTGAATTCTCAGTTCAACTCATGCCATGTTCATATCCATTCTTAGCTCATGGTCACGTGCAGCACGTGGTCTAGTTACTAAATCCATTCTCCTTAGAGTCATACTACAAGCATTAACCCAAATCAACCACAAGAAATAAGAAAATAATCTATCAAAAATAATCAAGGCCGCATGGGTTTCTAGGCCGCATGGGAAGTCCTGGCCGCATGAGAAGTCAGGGCCACATGGGTCTCTAGGCCGCATGTAAAGTCCTAACATCATGAGAAGTCAGGGCCGCATAAACCACTTGGCAACATGACAAGTCATTGCCGCATGCTCAGGGTTAAGGTCTACTCCTTGGGACAAGTGATGAAGTGATGGTCAATAAATAAAGTATCAGAGATGTGACATAAAGTGACTGATGTGACAAGCCATAAAGTGTGTCAGGAAGAAAAGACAAAAATCATAGAAATAAGTGCCATGGTTTCAGAGTCATACGTCCAAGGAAAATAGTAGTCGCATGCTCTCCAGGCCGCATGAGTGTCAGTGCCGCATGGTTTATCTCTTGGACTTTACAAATTTCTCATTCGTTCAGTGAGTGAAAGCACAAGGTGTTCAAGGACACTTGTGTAAATCAGCAGTCATGCGTCTAACAAGATGGATGCATGCTGTTAGTATGCGGCAAGAGTTTAGACCACATAACCCTCTCAGGACATATGGCACTCTCAGCCGCATAGCTCACTGGCCGCACGGGAACTTCGTCTTCTCCAACAACAGGTTCGGCCATGGCGAAAACTACAAAAATTATTTTGTTCATAAAATTCTCATTTTAAGTCCAAATCGAGTGAACCAAAAGCCAAAATGCTCTAAATTAAAAGCTCTATCATGTAGCAAAAACTGGTTTTCTAAAATACATGTTTAATAGATCAAAACCAAGAAAAACTCATGAAATCTATAAAACCTTAAGTTAGAAATATAGATCTACACTAATCCATCCATCAAAACTGAAAACTCCAAGTTCTAAAAGTACTAAGAAACATATAACAAACATAATGGAACTATAATATGGAGGTTTCTTTATTTCTTATACAAGGTGTACTTGCCTATGAAAATGGGAAGAGAAAACTAAAGAGATGATGAGAAATGAAGAAGTGAAGAGAGAGAGAAAATATTGGGTTATATATGGTAGGGTTGAGGATTGAACCAAAGGTTCTCATGAGTTGAACCAACCCATAAAATAAACCATGAACCAGGTTAAACCAAAGAATAGGTCTAGTCTCCATGCACATGCAACCATACTAAAGTAAAATACGTTCCAAATACGTATATCGGGAACGGGAGTGATATCTCTATCCACCTTAGAAAAATTCTGTCCTCAAAATTCGAGTCTAAGCAATAGCTAGAGAAGTCAGGACAAGCACGATACAAATCTACTATCAACTACACATATAAGCAATATCATCACAACATACAGGTGATCACTTGATCACAGAATCTGAGATATGAAGGCATAAGAAAGATTATACCTTCTGAATCGAATATGTACGGGTACCGAGACCGAATATCGTTCTCGCACTCCCATATTGATTCTACAAGAGTATGATATCCCCAGGCAACTCAGACAATAGAAATAGTTCGGTTCTTGAGTAATTTCTCTTTTTGATCCAGAATGGATATGGGTTACTCCTCGTAAGATAAGTCGGTACCAACGACTAATTCAGAGTGATCGAGGATATGACTCAGATCTGGGACATACCTACGCAACTGAGATATATAAAATACACCATGTACCTCACGTAGCAAATATGGAAGGGCAAGACGATAAGAAATATCGCCTACCCGATCGAGAATGTCGAACATACCTACGTATTGTGGACTAAGCTTCCCGCGAACCCTGAATCTAATGACTCCACGGGTAGGTGAAATCCATAAAAAGAGGTGGTCGTCGACACAAAACTCTAAAGGCCTGCGATGCTTATCTGCCTAGTGACGATGCCGGTCTTGCGTAACCCAAAGTCGCTCTATGATCTGCCTGACAAATTATACTGTCTGTGTGATCATTTTAGGGCCTAATAGCTTTCGCTCACCTATATCATCTCATGCCAATGGTGGCATGCACTTTCTCCCATACAGTGCTTCGAAAGGTGCCATCTGAATACTGGCCTAATAACTGTTGTTGTACGAGAATTCTACCAAGTGAAGGTGATTCTTCCAAGATCTACCAAGATCTAAGGTACAGGTTCATAGCATATCTTCCAAGGTCTGGATGGTTCTCTCTGATTGTCCGTCTGTCTGGGGGTAGTAAGCTGTGCTGAATCTTAACTTGGTGCCCAAACTCTAATTCAAACTTTTAAAAATATGAAGTGAACCGAGTATCTCGATCTGACTTGATACTTACTGGGACACCGTGTTGTCTCACTATCTGTCGCATATACATTTCAGCCAATTATTCTGTAGACTGTTCTACTTGATAAGGAAAAAAGTGAGCTACTTTTGTAAGATGATACACTATCACCCAAACTGTATCTCGACCAGTCGGTGATCTAGGTAAACCAGTCATAAAGTCCATCATGATGTGTTTTCACTTCTACTGTGGAATAAGAAGAGGCTGCAATAATTTTGTCGGTCTCTGTTGTTCTGCCTTCACTTGTTGATATATCAGACATCATGATACGAAGCGTGCTATTTTTTTCTTTATTTTGTTCCACTAAAAGTGTTGCTTGATAACTTGGTACTTCTTCGTGCCCTCCGGATGAATGGAATACTGAAAACTGTATGCTTCAGTCATAACTTTTTGCCAAATATCCCCGCTTGGTATGTGGTGCCCCGTTCCCCCTATTCGGGGAGCGCGGCTAAAAAATACTAGACGGTATCGTTCGATCGGGATAGATTGAATCAAGAACTCATCCTCATTATGGATTTGTCTCTTCGGAATCGATTCCCATATTCAGTGGACCGTGCCCCCAGGATCGACTTAGCGGCAGAGTCAGGAGGGACCTCTCCGCTACATTCTTTTGTTGCCTAGTTTTCGCTGTCGCTTGTTGCTTTCGTGCCTTGAGTTGGTTTTCGGATTTGCTTAGGTTTTTTTGAACGGTTTCGATGGATTTCATTGCTTTCGTTCGTAGAACTGCATTTCAATTTCGATATTGGAAAGAGAGGAAGAAGTATTGATCAGCTGTTCATGGCAATGCAGGTGATCCAGCAGTAGGCGCCGCTCGAACGGACTCCTAAAGCACTTCTTTCCTTCTTCCTTCCAACTACTAAAGTGAGTGGCTACCAACCCGATTAGCTAGCCCTTCTTGCTAGTCTTCACATCAAAATCTTGTATTCGTGCTTGCAACGATACCAAGTAATAACTAAAAGACTTCAAGATAATAAAGGGAATAGACTTGGGTAAAGTTATGCTTGTCAAATGAAACTTGTGAACGATCACTTACTTACATGCTTGCTCGTTTGGAATGTTTATCATATGCATAAATATAAGTTAGAATGTATATTTCTTCTTAAAACTGTGATATATATAAAACTCATCTTCAATGCAATAACTCAACAGGAAGACTATGCAAAAGTATATCTTGCCCTGTTATTGCCCTGTGCCTGATATTGCCCTGTATTGCCTCAGATGCTAACTTAGTGTACTGCGTTGATCACGAACAACTTGTACACAAGGTCTTAGTTCCTGGGACGGTCGCTGGGGCACTGGTACCGATCTGATCCGGATGAAACTCACGATAGTCGCCTGCTTCGGGTGGAGTGGCTTGTGGCGCCTCCTGTCCTCTGTGCCGTACGTCATTCCGTCCCGAGACTAGCCCGTCCATTATGGCAACGTGCCAGTGATCCCCTCGTATATTTAAACATGTTGCTACTAACTTGTATCTTCTTGGCAGGGAAGGCAAGGTAAGTATTATGCAGGTGGTTCAGACGGGCAGGTAAATGTCACCGAACGGTGGCGGGTTATTTCAGTAATTTCTATATCTATTTCTTGCTGTAAAATGAACTAAGGCAAGATAGAAACCCACAATAAATATGCATGCTTCATTAAAACAACGTGTTGATTGGTATAGTTGGGTTAGCTTGCCTTCACCAGTACGTTTCGATGTACTGACCCTCGTTGAAACAGGTTCTCCGCGCTAGGAGAACCAAGCGAAGAGTAGGAGACAAACCCCCAATCCAGTCCAGTTGTAGGCACGCCTCGACCGTGCCAACCTTTTGAAGCATTTTAAAGAAGAAGCATTTTGAAGATAGAAGCTAGCAGCCAAGCAATCATGCAGCTTCGTGGCAAAGCCGTCATTCCGACCGGAGGTCTTATATTTTGAGTAGTAGTAAAGGATATAATTTACAGGACTGCTATCTTATTTTGTGTCAACACTTTTGTAAGCCCATAGAGGCAATCCTTATGACTCAGTTCAAGGAGTTTATAACAGATGTTCATATTATCAATAAAAAGAGAACTTTTCTATGCTTCAAATCTGTGTTTATTTAATCTGCGTACTCTGAATATGTGCTCGCTATGCGAAAATAAAATACTTAGCCTTGTGCGGAGTGCAACCTAGGCCCGCACGGCGGTCACGCCCGTGGGACGACTATCGATTCCACGGAATCGGGGCGTGACATGTTGGTATCAGAGCTCAGCTTCAAAGTTCCTTTGACTCTTGAACTGGAAAAGTTCCCTTAACGATAAATTCCTGTGCGAACTCCTGAACTTGTTAAGGCCAAAATAAGATACGTTCATGCAATAAGTCCATAATA
Organism: Iris macrosiphon; assembly: GCA_036927795.1. Classification (NCBI taxonomy): domain Eukaryota; kingdom Viridiplantae; phylum Streptophyta; class Magnoliopsida; order Asparagales; family Iridaceae; genus Iris; species Iris macrosiphon. The sequence goes on along the minus strand of JAYESA010000009.1, from coordinate 125,605,630 downwards.
CATTATGATCCTGATGTAATTTACCTTCTTTTGGAGGAATGGTGCAAGCGCAACCATCAGCGCTAGCACCAGGCGAGACACAAGCTCAGGAGAGCAGCTCCGGCACATCGGCAAGCTCTCGGAGCCAACGGGGCATGTCTCGATCAGATCCGCTTCAATAAGTGGTGCAAATGTTCAAAGCACAACGACAGAGAGACGATGCCCGCCAAGCCAAGTTCGAGAGCAACCTAGAGGCCCGGCTCTCAGTCCAACAAAAGCAGGTAGATACCTTGCAGCAGCTTGTTCAGACTATGGCCTCCAACCAGTCCGCAGCAACAGCAGCGACTCCGATGGAACAACCAATCCTTGAAGTAGAGACTCCGCTGATGCCAAGGACGAGGGAAGTGACTGCCTTCACCTTTGGCAACTTCAAGAAGGTCTGCAATACGCCATTTAATGGGACTGAGGACCCGATCGTGGCCCTAGATTGGCTCGCCGAACTTGAAGATCATTTTTCTCTCCTAGAAGTGCCGGAAGACAAGTGCGTCACCTGTGCCCAACTACTGCTTCGCCTCAATGCGCACGACTGGTGGGACGTGCATCGACGATCTCTTCAACTTGGCCATGGAGATGAGGCGATCGCGTGGACGACTTTTCATGCCGCGTTTGAGGAGGAGTTTATACCCCCACCTTTACGCCGTCAGCGAGAAAACGAGTTTGTACAACTACGGCAGGGCAGCATGACTGTAAAGCAATACTCGGCAGAATTCAACAAACTGGCCAAATTTGCTAGTGCCTATCTACCAGATGCAGCGAGTCATGCCAGACGATTCGAGGGAGGGCTACGTCCTGGCATCCACGGGCACATAGTCGTTCCGTAGTACCAGACGATGAGGGAAGTCTTAAACCATGTCCTTTCTCTCGAACCGCAGTATCCTCACATTGCCGCCGGAGCTGTGCAAACCTCCAATCACAAACGCTAAGGCAACGATAGAGGAAACAACGCCGCAAAGCGTCAAAATAACGGCGATCGTCAACGAGAAAATCAGGGGCAGCGTTGCACCTTCTGCAACAAGAGAGGGCACACCGAGAACGTTTGTCGCAAACGGCTCGGCACCTACCTCAGATGCGGCGATCCTAGCCACCAGATTAGCAGCTGTCCGCTCCTTCCACCTCAACAACCAAATCAGACTGTGGCAAACCAAGCCAACCGAGCTGCGCCTCAGCAAGGGCGTAATCAGGCTCAAGGCCGGGTCTATACCATGACACGGGAAGAAGCTCTAGCTTCGGATACCGTCGTGTCAGGTACTTTGCTTTTCAATAATATACCTGCTCGTGTTCTATTTGATTCAGGTGCAACGCATAGTTTTATTTCCACAAATTTTGTCGTGGAGAACAATGTAAAAATGACTCCGTTGTATTTAGATCTAAGTGTTAGCACCCCATCTGGTACGAAAATACCGGTCTGTTCAGTATGCCAAGGTGGTTACATTTGTATTAGAGAGAAGAAGTTGTCGCTCGATGTCTTAGTTCTAGACATTCAGGACTACGATATCATTTTAGAAATGGACTGGCTCGGCGCGTGCGCGGCAACTATTGAATGTGCAGAAAAGCGAGTCATTTTCTGTCTGCCCGGAGAAGCCATATTCTGTTACACCAGTAGTCCAGCGATAGATGCGACCAGGGCCTGCATGGTGATTTTGGCAAAATCTGCTCGACGAATGCTCTACACAGGCTGCGAGGGATTTTTAGCGTCGGTTCGGGACACACGGCAGGACTACGCAAATGTCGAGTCTACTTCCGTTGAGGCGGAGTTCCCCGATGTGTTTCCGAGCGAACTACCCGGCATGCCGCCAGACCAAGAGATTGAATTCACTATCGACACATTTCCAAATACACAGCCTATTTCAAAGCCTCCGTACAGAATGGCCCCTGCAGAGCTGAATGAATTAAAGCGCCAACTTCAGGAATTACTTGATCATGGGTTCATCCGTCCGAGCGTGTCTCCTTGGGGTGCGCCCGTGCTCTTCGTGAAGAAGAAAGACGGAACTCTACGCCTCTGCATAGACTACAGAGAATTGAACAAAGTCACAATCAGAAACAAATATCCTCTGCCACGGATAGATGACTTGTTTGATCAGCTACAGGGGGCAACGGTGTTCTCTAAGGTGGATCTGCGCTCAGGTTACCACCAGCTGAGGATTAAGCCAGAGGACGTGCCAAATACTGCTTTCCGAACCCGATACGGACATTACGAGTTTTCAGTGATGCCGTTTGGACTGATGAATGCACCTGCTGCATTCATGGATTTGATGAACCGGGTATTTCGGCCTTTCATCGATAAATTCGTGGTGGTTTTTATCGATGACATCTTGGTGTACTCGAAGACTAGGGATGAGCACGCAGGACACCTGCGGATGGTGCTGCAAACCCTTTGAGACAATAAGTTGTATGCAAAATTAAGTAAATATGACTTTTGTCTAGACAGTATCTCATTTTTGGGACATATCATCTCTGCGGAAGGCATTTCAGTTGATCCGAGGAAGGTAGAAGCCATTATGAAGTGGAAACGTCCGGAGTCAGCTAGCGATATCCGAAGTTTTCTTGGACTGGCATGTTACTACCGCAGGTTTATACAGAATTTTGCTAGAATTGCTTCGCCCTTGACTCAGCTCACACGGAAGGGTGCAAAGTTTACTTGGACGGACGACTGTGAAGCTTCGTTTACGAAGCTAAAGCAGCGCCTCGTCTCTGCCCCAATTCTTACTCTGTCGAACGGACCAGATGATTTCAAAATTTTTAGTGATGCATCGGGTAAAGGACTAGGATGTGTCCTGATGCAGCGCGATAAAGTCATAGCCTATGCGTCGATACAGTTAAAGCCTTACGAGATAAACTATCCGACGCATGACTTAGAATTAGTTGCAGTAGTGTTTGCTTTGAAGCTGTGGTGCCACTACCTTTATGGCATGCCGTTTGAAATCTACACGGACCATAAGAGCTTGAAATACATGTACACTCAAAAGGATTTGAATCTTCGGCAGCGACAATGGCTTGAATTCCTAAGTGACTTCGATCTCATGATCAGATACATGCCTGGAAAGGGAAACGTAGTAGCTGACGCATTGAGTCGAGTGTTTGTAGGGAGTTTGGCTATTGATGATAGGCTGTGCCGAGATCTTGAATCACTGGGCATTACACTGAAAATTAGATACAAAAAGTGGGCGCAAGTAGCACAACTGCGCCTCGAACCAGACTTGTTACATAAAGTGAAGGCCGCTCAGAAGGATGACCCATACCTGCAAAAGATTCATGCACTTATTTTAGCAGGAAAGACGTCTGACTTTGCGGTAGGCTCAGACGGGATGCTTCGAGTGAAGGAAAGACTGTGCGTTTCGAACGACGCGGCCCTCAGACGAGAGATACTCACGGAGGCCCACTATGCTAGTTATACTTCTCATCCGGGTAGCACTAAGATGTATCGGGATCTTCGCACGACGTTTTGGTGGCACGGCTTGAAACGTGATGTGGCACAGTTCGTGTCGCATTGCATGGCTTGTCAGCGAGTAAAGGCCGAACACCTGAAACCAAGCGGAGAGCTTCAGAGCCTTGCTATTCCGGAGTGGAAATGGGATCATATAACGATGGATTTTATTGTTGGCTTGCCAAGGACGCAACGGGGACATGATACAGTCTGGGTTATCGTCGATCGACTCACCAAGTCAGCTCACTTTCTGCCTATCAAATCTACTTGGAGTACCGATCGCCTGGCTCAGATATATCTTAACGAAATCGTTCGACTCCATGGCGTGCCAGTAACCATAGTCTCCGATCGAGATGGTCGATTCATATCACGTTTCTGGGGAAGCCTGCAGTCAGTAATAGGGACAAAGTTGAAGTTCAGCTCCGCCTACCATCCACAGACCGACGGCCAAACCGAACGTGTCAACCAGATCCTCGAAGACATGCTGCGACTCTGCACCTTAGATTTGAAGACTAGTTGGGACCTTCATCTACCTTTAGCCAAATTTGCTTACAACAATAGTTATCAATCAAGCATTCAAATGGCACCGTATGAGGCGTTATACGGGCGGAAGTATCGATCTCCGATCTGCTGGGACGAAGTTGGTGAACGGCAGATACTTAGCCCCGAGCTCGTGGAGCAGACAGTCCAGAAAGTTCAATTAATTCGAGAAAAATTAAAGGTAGCTCAAAGCCGTCAAAAGAACTATGCGGATGTTCATCGGAGACCGCTAGAGTTTCAAGTAGAAGACCGGGTATTCCTCAAGGTCTCGTCCATGCGAAGGGTCAGCAGGTTCGGAGCGAAGGGAAAGCTAAGTCCACGATTTGTCGTCCCGTTCGAAATACTAAAGCGGGTTGCTTCAGTTGCTTATCAGATTGCCCTACCACCATCCCTATCTGACGTACATGATATATTCCATGTTTCTCAACTTAGGAAATATGTGTACGATCCAAGCCACATGGTAGACCTGGAACAACTGAACCTTCAACCCGACTTGACGTATGTTGAACAACCTGTACAAATTTTGGATAGAAAAGAAAAGCTGCTTCGGACCCGTTCGGTTCCTCTAGTGCGCGTGCTTTGGCGGAATCACTCTGTCGAAGAATCTACTTGGGAGCTTGAATCAGAGATGAGGGAAAGGTTCCCCTCATTATTTCCTAGTGGTAGGTTCTATTCCTTAAGTTTCGGGATGAAACTTCCAATTAGTTGGGTAGGATGTGGTGCCCCGTTCCCCCTATTCGGGGAGCGCGGCTAAGAAATACTAGACGGTATCGCTCGATCGGGATAAATTGAATCAAGAACTCATCCTCGTTATGGATTTGTCTCTTCGGAATCGATTCCTATATTCAGTGGACCGCACCCCCGGGATCGACTTAGCGGCAGAGTCAGGAGGGACCTCTCCGCTGCATTCTTTTGTTGTCTAGTTTTTATTGTCGCTTGTTGCTTTCTTGCCTTGAGTTGGTTTTCGGATTCTCTTGGGTTTTCTTGAACGGTTTTGATAGATTTCATTGCTTTCGTTCGTAGAACTGTATTTCAATTTCGATATTGGAAAGAGAGGAAGAAGTATTGATCAGCTGTTCGTGGCAATGCAGGTGATCCAGCAGTAGGCGCCGCTCGAACGGACTCCTAAAGCACTTCTTTCCTTCTTCTTTCCAACTACTAAAGTGAGTGGCTACCAACCCGATTAGCTAGCCCTTCTTACTAGTCTTCACATCAAAATCTTGTATTCGTGCTTGCAACGATACCAAGTAATAACTAAAAGACTTCAAGATAATAAAGGGAATAGACTTGGGTAAAGTTATGCTTGTCAAATGAAACTTGTGAACGGTCACTTACTTACATGCTTGCTTGTTTGGAATGTTCATCATATGCATAAATATAAGTTAGAATGTATATTTCTTCTTGAAACTGTGCTATGTATAGAACTCATCTTCAATGCAATAACTCAACAGGAAGACTATGCAAAAGTAGATCTTGCCCTGTTATTGCCCTGTGCCTGATATTGCCCTGTATTGCCTCAAATGCTAACTTAGTGTACTGCGTTGATCATGAACAACTTGTGCACAAGGTCTTAGTTCCTGTGGACGGTCGCTGGAGCACTGGCACCGATCCGATCCGGACGGAACTCACGATAGTTGCCTGCTTCGGATGGAGTGGCTTGTGGCGCCTCCTGTCCTCTGCGTCGTACGTCATTCCGTCCCGAGACTAGCCTGTCCATTATGGCAACGTGCCAGTGATCCCCTCGTATATTTAAACCTGTTGCTACTAACTTGTGTCTTCTTGGCAGGGAAGGCAAGGTAAGTATTATGCAGGTGGTTCAGACGGGCAGGTAAATGTCACCGAACGGTGTCGGGTTATTTCAGTAATTTCTATATCTATTTCTTGCTGTAAAATGAACTAAGGCAAGATAGAAACCCACAATAAATATGCATGCTTCATTAAAACAACGTATTGATTGGTATAGTTGGGTTAGCTTGCCTTCACCAGTACGTTTCGATGTACTGACCCTCGTTGAAACAGGTTCCCCACGCTAGGAGAACCAAGCGAGGAGCAGGAGACAAACCCCCAATCCAGTCCAGATGTAGGCACGCCTCGACCGTGCCAACCTTTTGAAGCATTTTGAAGAAGAAGCATTTTGAAGATAGAAGCTAGCAGCCAAGCAATCATGCAGCTTCGTGGCAAAGCCGTCGTTTCGACCGGAGGTCTTATATTTTGAGTAGTAATAAAGGATGTAATGTACAGGACTACTATCTTATTTTGTGTCAACACATTTGTAAGCCCATAGAGGCAATCCTTATGACTCAGTTCAAGGAGTTTGTAACTGATGTTCATATTATCAATAAAAAGAGAACTTTTCTATGCTTCAAATCTGTGTTCATTTAATCTGCGTACTCTGAATATGTGCTCGCTATGCGAAAATAAAATACTTAGCCTTGTGCGGAGCGCAACCTAGGCCCGCACGACGGTCACGCCCGGGGGATGACTATCGATTCTACGGAATCGGGGCATGACATGGTATGCATAGATGATTCCCAAACCTTAGTATTCCATCTGCATGTATTGTCAACTCCTTCCGAAGGCCTGACTCACATTCTTCTCTTAGCTTTTGAATCTTCGGTCCTCAGCCTAATCTAGCTTGATTCTATCTACCAAAGTTGACTGAATCTGTAGGCTAGCCTGAACTCATGTACTCTGTGTAAGTACTATCTCGATACCCATCTCTCTTAAGTCTTCTAGAATGTGCTTCTAAGTAGTCAACATAAATTTTCTACCTCTTTTGTTAAGTGCATCAGCTACTATATTAGCCTTGCCTGGATGGTACTGAAGTTCCATGTTATAATCTTTTAAATAGCAAGTACCACAAAGGAAGCATGAAATAGAGAAATAAAAACTCAAGGAAAACATATAATAATACATAGGTTCAGTGTCGTAACTTAGGTCCATGGCATATCCTAGCTCAAAGGCCCAACCCTACAACCAAACAAGGACAAGGGTTGAACCATCACACTATGATAGTCCATTTTCCTAGGCTACTAGCTGAATAATACAATCACAACCAAGTCCATTTATATATATTGACCAATCACGGGTATGACTTACTATATGTGGAGTCTGAGGTTATCTCAGAAATAATGCATAATAGGTATTCTCGGATTATGCCAGCCAAACACGAGCTAACCGAACCAACAGATAAATAAAACAGTCACTTGTAGGATGCACCAGTCTCCCGTAGGGCCACTGTGCTAAAAATACGGTATTAGCGGTTCCAGTGTTCCTATAGTAAAATAGTGGTTCAGCATAATAATAGGTCAGATACTACACTCCACTAAGGCAGATGATATACAATATCTGTGGTGGCCAGCCCACGACGCACTTAGAATGAATCTCTGTGAGAAGGTTCGTTGACATGATCTCGGGATACTGTTCCCTCCAATGTTATTACCACTTTTAGTTACCTAATTAGCCATATGTTGTTGTTGAAATCTCAAGGTGTGGTCACATGAGAATTTTTCTTAAGATGTCGTACAAAGTACGGGCACGCTAGATACGAATCCATGGAAGTCAAATCTGGATTCACCTGAGCGTGTATGCAACATCCAGTCAATAAGAATCTTAGCCATGCTTTTGGTAGTTGACTCGCTTATTATGCATGTGCTGGGAAAAATAATATACATTTATAATATCACGCGTTCAGGAATTTAGAGGCATTCTCGATGCATAACCCAAATATAATTACTTAACATGTGACACGATGTGTCACACCTCGGTGCACATTAAATCATGGACAAATATCAGACAATAGTGGTATCAGTACGGATACAATATTCGAGTACAATTACCAATTATATATTAGTCACATGAATCAAGATCATATTGTAACACGAATGCTTATGTCATGCACATAGCCGGTTGGTCACTATCCACTTAGTCGGGTTCATACTGAAACTTCTGTTCAACTCATGCCATGTTCATAGCCATTCTTAGCTCATGGTCATGTGTGGCACGAGGTCTGTTTAATAAATCCATTCTTCTTAGAGTCATACAATAAGCATTAACCCAAATCAACTACAAAAAATAAGAAAATATTCCATCAAAAACAATCAAGGCCGTATGGGTTTCTAGGCCGCATGGGAAGTCTTGTCCGCATGAGAAGTCAGGGCCGCATGAACCACTTGGTCGCATGACAAGTCCTGGCCGCATGCCCAGGGTTAAGGTCTACTCCTTGGGACAAGTGATGAAGTGACAGCCAATAAATAAAGTGTCAGAGATGTTACATAAAGTGACTGATGTGACAAGCCATAAAGTGTGTCAGGAAGAAAAGACAAAAATAATAGAAACAAGTACCACGATTTCAGAGTCATGCGTCCAAGGTAAATAGTGGCCGCATGAGTGTCGGTGTCGCATGGGTTGTCTCTTGGACTTAGCAAATTTTTCATTCATTCGGCGGGTGAAAGCACAAGGTGTATAAGGACACTTGTGTAAATTAGCAGTCATGCATCCAATAAGATGGACGCATGATGTCAGTATGTGACAAAAGTTCAGGCTGCATAACCCTCTCAGGCCGCATGGCACTCTCAACCGCATAGCTCACTAGCCGCATGCAAACCTCGTCTTCTCCAACAGCAGGTTTGGTCATGGCGGAAACTCCAAAAATTCAAAAAATATTTTGTTCATAAAATTCTTATTTTAAGTCTAAATCAAGTGAACCAAAAGCCAAAATGCTCTAAATTGAAAGATCTATCATATAACAAAAATTGATTTTCTAAAATACATGTTTAATAGATCAAAACTAAGAAAAATTCATGAAACCCATAAAATTCCAAGTTAGAAATATAGATCTACACTAATCCATCCTTCAAAACTAAAAACTCCAAGTTCTAAAAGTGTTAAGAAACATATAACAAACATAATAGAACAATAATATGGAGGTTTCTCCATTTCTCATGCAAGATGTACTTGCCTATGGAAATAGGGAGAGAAAACTAAAGAGAGGGTGAGAAATAAAGAAGTAAAGAGAGAGAGAGAAAATGTTGGGTTATATATGGTAGGGTTGAGGGTTGAACCAAAGGTTCTCATGAGTTGAACGAACCCACAAAATAAACCATGAACCAGGTTAAACCAAAGAATGGGTCTAGTATCCAGGCACATGCAACTATGCTAAAATAAAATACGTTCCAAATACGGATATCGGGAACGAGAAGTGACAATATGATGTAGTTGCCTGTTGTAGTGTCAACCCTCACAATAAGTTGTGCACTGACTTGTGCCTACTGTAGTGTAGTAGCTGCTAACTGTAGGCTCTATACCCTCCAATGCTTGCTGCCAAAGCAGCTGGTTACTGTAGTTAGAGCTCTGGACTACTCCCCTTGTTGCTGTCCTTCACTCCACATCATACTATATTGCTGCAACCCCTGTTGTGCAACGCAGCTACTACTCCACCCTCAAGTCTGCTATATGCTGAAACTGCATCAAGTGCAATCCATACTGCTTGTTGTATTGGATAACAAGCTCCAGTTTTGTCATGCCCCAGTCCCAAAATACCAAGGGACTAGCCACGTGGCAATGGCCAGCAACACAACTCCAATAGGCAAACCCAATTTAATGGACACGTTATAGTGCACTTAAGCTATAATACATATAAAATGGTCTACAAATACCTGTCACAGTCTATATATCTAATCTCATCCACAATAAGTAACAAAATCACAAAGAGACAAGTCCAGTCACAAAAATGATCTGTCCAACCAAAGCAATAAAAATAATGTCACGGAAAATAACCCGTCATCAAAATGGAAAGAAAAATAACTCTAAGTACAATATCCAGAAGTCACTACAAGATGTAAACCCCCTGATTTTTCAAAATTTTCAAAACTGGATTTTTCATAATTTTCTGGAATTTTTGGGAATTTTTCTGTAATTTAAAAATAGAGTTTTAATTATTCAATAATTTTTAAATAATATTAAAATATTATGGAAATAATATTTTTGGGTGTAAAATGAAAAACTGGACTTAGGGCAATTTTTCTGAAATTTATTGGGCCCCGGACCTATTTTTAAAACACCTAAAAGTATTTATTTAATTAATTATTTATTTAATTATAATTACTGATTTTATTATTATTATTATTATTGTTATTATTATTATTATTATTATTTTTTTATTCTGGCCCGGCCCAAAACCCATTACCCAGCCCGCGGCCCACGAACCCGGCCCAGCCCCTACCGGGTCGGGTCGGATCCGCCAGACCCGACCCGCCCGTGCCCGCAACCCGGCCCCCTCTCTCTCCCCCACGACCCTCTCCCTCCCCCGCTTCTCCCGCCGGCAGCTCCGCCACCCTCCGCCTTGGCCGCCCCACGACCCCCGCCTTCTCCGCCATCCCCGCCGCCCCGCTCGGCTGACCCCCTCTCTCTCCCCGCCTATAAAACCCTAAGCCCGGCGGCCCTAGCCTACCCCGCCACCACCGGCTCCGCTACCGTCCCACAGCGCCGCCGCCACCGCTGCCCAGCCCGCCGTACGTCGCGCCGCCGTGCAGACCCCCCCAGCACCGCCCCTCCTCTTCTCATCCTCCTCCGCCGTCCTCCGGCCATCGACAGCAGCAGCAGCGGCCGCTGCCAGCGCCGCAGCGCCTCTGGCGACCCCCGCCCGCTCCGACAGCCGCCGCCCGCGGCCACGCACCCCCGCCCCCGGCTCCATCCGGCCGGCCGCCCCTCCGCCGCCGCAGCCGAGAAATCCCTAACCCTAGCCCTAATTCCCCCCCGCCCCCGGCTCCATCCGGCCGGCCGCCCCTCCGCCGCCGCAGCCGAGAAATCCCTAACCCTAGCCCTAATTCCCCCTCCCCCCCCGCGTGTCGGACACAGGACACGTGTCCTGTGTCGTGTCGGACACGATTTTGCCCCAGTTTTCGACCCCCGTTCAGGTGCGTGTATCTTCTTGCTCGTAGCTCTGTTTTCGATTCCGTAAATTGCGTTGTGAAGCTTGTATGACCCTCTCGGTGCCCGGACAAACCGTTCGGGGCATCGCGTCCTGTGGTGATCGCACACCGCGATCCAAAAAAAGAAAAATCAGACCCTGTTTCACCCGAAACCGAGTACGCCCCGCCAAACGGGACGACTTGGTCACGCGCGGTCTTCACAGATACGTGCGCATCGTCGATACGGAAGTGTAAAATTTCACAGAAGCTGATTCGGATGTGCGTGCACACCGAAATCAGTACGTATCCGCGGACATCGCCCCGTATCCAACTTTTCTGTAATTTACCCTAACTTTGTGTACACACGTCGGATTGGAACGAAACTTGCGCCATCGGACTCGTAGCGATATGCTGGTCCTGTGAGCCAAGTTTGGTTCGATTCTGAGAACTTTGACGAAATCGCGTGTCGTGGGCCCCACAGGCCCCGGTCAACGGGCGATTTTGTGATCGGCTCATCGGAATCCAATTCTGAAAGTTCTGTTGGGTTCGTATCATCATTCCTGACCTGTTGATACTAAAATTGGTGAAATTGGAGACCGTTGACTCTGACACATTTTTCGGTGCAAAGTGGGCCCACCTGTGGACCCCGTTCTGACCCAAAATTGCCATTTTTGCCCTTGTCTCCAAATTGGACTCAAGGACAGACGTTTTTAGCTGATTAATATTTTTTGGACCAGATGGTGATGTTTATTTCAGCAACCGGAGTGCCGCCTGCAATTCCAACTGAAGTCAGAGCCGCAAACAAAGCCGGAACCACAGGCAAGTGTACCTCGCCAAAACTTGCAGCTTTGCTACCTATTTCCTGGACTTAGTTATACATCAGTGGGCAAGTAAAGCTTGCCAATTCTTAGATATTTTTGGTTATGATATTTTACTTAGATTCATATGTAAACTTGTTTAACTGCTCAACCCAAGGACACCTGACACTATTCATGTGACAGAATTGCCTGAGATATACCTGGTGATTCCGTATAGGTTACATATTCATGTCATTTACAGTTTACATGCGTATATTCTATCCTGACTCATTGCATTAGTTCAAACTTGCATGACTTGTACCTGATATTTTCTGAAACTGTGACGTGAGATTACATGGGGTGGGGAGAGTATTATCATATCAAGGCTGAATATATTATAATATAAATATTGTTATCTGGCGGTGCCTTAGACTCTGATACAGAGCTTTGGTACCTTACTGGCCCTGTCGAGAAAATACTGCTATGGTTTCTTCGACACTGATCCTGTAGTAGTCTCAGCCTGAGTATGACTAAAACTCTCACTTGCATATCACTTAGCTGGTTTACATATTTACCCTGTTGTTTCGTTATTGCTGCACTGCATATATTTTGGCTTGTATTTTCTGTACCTTGTTATGTCCCCTGAGGACCTGGAATGGACTATGTCCCCAGGTATAGCCGAAGAGATCTACCCCGAGGTGTACGGTACATGAGCACTTCTCGGAACAGAACAGGAACCTGAGGACGAGATCGTGGCAGAAGACTTCTCCTGAGCACCGGCTTCATACACTCAGTATTTTATTTCCATTTTCAGTATTTTATTTCCTGTCTATTTTTCTCTGAATGTAAAAGACTGATTCTCGGATTGTTTCCCGAGACACTTATTTGATATTGCTTATTTATTTCTATTGCATTATTCCTGGCATTAATCTGTGTTTGTTTGTGGGATGAGATTAGAAACACCTGTGACTTGTAACATTTTACTGTTAGAATACAGCTTAAGCATGCCCTGATGGATCCATTAAATTGGGTTGTCCATCGGTGCGTGTTGCTGGCCATTGCCACGTGTCCAATCCCTCGGCATTTTTGGGACTGGGGCGTGACACAAGATCAAATATCCAAGAACACTAAGCATAATAAATGAATGGTGAGAATACTGTGTGCACAAGAGAAGTCCTTCGGAACAACCCCGTCCTCTGCAACCTGTACGTCTCTAATAGTAGCACCTACCCCGTAAACCTAGGGATAGCTTCCACGTCTACACCTGGGGACATAATCCGGATCCAGGTCCTCAAGGGACATAGCAAGGTATAATAAACACTCAAGCCAAATGAAATACAACAAGTAAATATAGACACATCCTCAGGGCAAGCTATGTAACCAGCTAAGTGAAATACAAATGAGAGCATCATTAGTACTCAGGCTGAGACCACTATAGGCTCTGTGTCGGGGAGCCCATAGCAGCAAATAGTATCATGACTCCAGTATATATGCTAAAGATCTGAGACAGAGTCTAAGACACCTCCAGTAGCATATATATAAATAATCAGCCTGTAGCCTGTGTGTCTCTTCCCGCCAATATAACCTCATGTCTCATGTCCATGATGTCTCATGTCCATAACATGCAAGATAATGACCTCTAGCTAGTACAACGAGTCATAATAATATCTATATAATATGCAAGTCTCATATCATGAATCCTGTAAGCCTATACAGAATCACCATGAATAACTCAGGAAAGATTATGTCACATGAATAGTGTCAAGTGTCCTATCGTATGGCATACTTGGTAAAGCAAGCACGTAAACATAGGATCGTCGAATCAACTCTTTAAGTGACGTTGCATGACTCTGCGTATGGCGTCGACACCCGAATCTTGTTCAGACGCTAAGCAACGTCTCATGGTCCTAGGTTGAACAGGCAAATCACAAGAGTATATATATATAGGAAGAACACAAGCAAATAATATAACATGATCTCTATAGGTTTGGAAATATACACTTGCTTGGGATCTAAACTCTGTCAACTACTCATGGGAAACTGGAATCTGTACGTATACATCTAGATGCTGAAACAAACATCACCAATGTTCTCAGAATACTTGAAATATGGGTCAAAGCGGGGGTCCACATGTGGCCCACTTTGCACCAAAAATGTATCAGAGAAAAAGTTCTTCAAATTCGTCAAACTTAGTGTCTACGAGTCAAAAACGAGGGCACGAATCCAATGGAATGTCCAGAACTGGATTCCGATGAGCCGATCACAAAATTGCCCGTTATATGGAACCCTGGGGCCCACGAAATAGTATTTCATCAATGTTCTTAGATTCGAACCAAACTTGGATCACAGGACCAGCGTAACGCTGCGAATCCAATGGAATAAGTTTTGTTGCGAATTGACGAGTACATACGAAGTTATGACGAGTGTCAGAACAAGCTGATATGGTACATTTCGACGGATACGCGTTAATTCCGGTGTGCACGTACATCCAAATCAAGTTCCGCGAAAGCCCACACGTCCGCATTGACGATACGCGCCTTTCGGTAAAATCCTCATACGACAAAGTTGTCTCGTTTAGCAAGACACATCCCGTATCGGAGATTTTTGGTTCTTTAAAAATAAGTTTTTTGTCGTTTTGGAATCAGCATAATTTAACCATTATAGCAAACTAATAAAAACTAAAAGAACAGTAAAATTTTTGGTTATATTGTGAAGAAGTCCTTTCAATTATATTTTAAAAATAATTAACGAGTTGGTAGAAAATTGGACATGAACATGGGTACTTGGACTAAATTTCTAAATTGTTTTCGAACAGTTTTTCGGCCAACTTCCGGTCGATTTTTTGTTCAAACCCGGGTGCCTAAATTCGTTCCACTTGAAGGGAACCCTAGAGAGTTAGGTTATGAATATACCAACGAAGATGGGGCGCAGAATGGACGAGCGAGGAGGGTAAAACCTTGGCGCAAGGGGGGGCACAATGTATTGCTGTTGCCGGCAGCGCGGCTGCTGCGGCAGCGTTCCGGCCCTGCTGCGGCGGTCATCGGGGCTGCGGCGGTTGGCAGCTTCGACGGGTAGTAGAGGTAGTATAGGCGTGGGTGATGGTGGAGGTGGTGTGGATTAGGGTTATTGTTTTAAGTTTGTTTACACATATACTTATATGTAATGGAGGGGTCTTCCTGTACGTGGGGGAAAGGGTTTAAAGTTTAGGTTTTGGGTTTTGGTTTAGTTAATGGGTTTGGATTTTATTTCTTTTTCTTTTCTTTTATTTCATTTATTCAATAATTATATATAAAAAATTCCTAAAAATAGTTAGGTACTTGGAAAAAAATTAAAAAATTTATATTTCCTCCAACAAATAATTTATAACCCAATTTATATTAATTAAAAATATATTTACTAAATATTAATGAATATTAAATTAATTAAATAATCCATAAATTATATTTTTTTACTTAATATTAAATTAGGAGCATATGGGGTTCGAATAACGCAACTCGAGTGTCATGTGCGTAATAGGACCAGTTAGGCTTATAACATGAATTTGGTTGGAATCAATGGGTTGGTATGGCATGTTAAAATCGTACGCCACGACAAATGGGTTAATTAAATCATCGTTTTCTCGTAATTGTGTCATGAAAGTTGTGCGACCAAAATAAGTCATGGGATTATGAATTTGTGAGGGACGATCATGGCAGGAACCTAATTTGACTCGTCTAAGTCGAGCATACTAGGTTGGTTGGAAGGTAAAGACTAGTGTTGCACTCAAGATCTTAAAACCATGGGAATTGGTTTCCAAAGTTCAATTAAATTATCAAATAAATATTTAAAATAAAAAAAATTATTATTAATTACCGAACTAAACCTATATAAAAAATCAGGGTGCTCACAATCTACCCATATTAAAAGAATTGCGTTATCACAATTAAGAAAAATAAAATATAACCAACCGGTCAGGAAAGATTTTCTCCAAAAGAGATTATGTGGTTGTATGACATTTGTTGAAACATGACACAAAGGATAAGGGACCATGAACAAGAAAAAAATTGAGAGGAAGGGTGAGGGTTTTGTTCAAGCAGAACACGTAGGGAAGCAAGAAAAACTTTTTCCTAGGCAATGAGAGATAAGTAACTCAAGAGTAAAGGAGTCTGATTAGAGCGAGGATCAACTATAACTTATGAAAACTTGGGTACCACTTACATATTACTACTCTAGACTAACAAGTTCATGCTAACATAATACTAGGTATAGGCTAGGGAATGGAACTAACAGGCACATGCTAAAGTATTACTAGGAATATTCATTACTATAGCTAGCTATGATAAGACTAAATCTTACCCATATTCGCTACTCCTCGAGTCTGTGCCTCCTCCACTGTCATCACAAAATCCTGTCCATGTCCCTGTGATGGTGCCCTCTACTGTTGCTGGGCTTGCTGGAAGAGTGCTTCCTGTGGTGCCAAGGGTGCCCTCGGCTGATATCCTCCCGGTGCTGGTGGTCTGAATCCTCCATCTTCCGCCTGTGATACTCCTGGTGCTGGATAAGCTGGTCGATGTGGCTGCTGGACTGGCTCCGGTGCTGGTAAAGCTAGTCGGTGAACCATTGGTATTCCTCCCCGGAGCTCAGGAAAATCCCTGGCTAAATGCTGACTGGATCCGCAAGCTAAACATAATCCCAATTTGTGTTTACACTCTCTCTCAATATGGCCTACCTTGCCACAGTAGTGACAAGTAGGAAGGGATGGGGCTCGTGATGCTGCTCTCTGGGGTAGATTCATCTGGGGTCGCTTTACAGGCTTCCCGTGTGGTGCTCGAGCTGGTACTAATGCATACGGTCTCTTCTGGCTGGACTCCCTCCTGTGGATGCACTCCATGCGTCGAGCTTCTACAAGGACGTCTGTATAAGAAGTAGTTGCAACTGCGCTAATCTGTCTATGTAGTTCAAAGCTTAGTCCGAAAAAGAATTTCTCTGCCTTCTCTTCTTCTGTCGGGATCAGTGTAGGTGCGAAGCGGCTCAATCGTATGAAATCTGCATTGTACTATTCTACCACCATATTGTCCTGGGTGAGACAATTAAACGTTTTACAAAGTTCCGCCTAAGCAATAGATAAAATATACATCTTCTGGAAGAGTCTAGAGAACTCTTCCCAAGTAACTTGGTCTGGTCCAAGCCGTCTCTCCTCAGATAGCCACCAGTGATGTGCATTGTCCTTCAACTGCATCATGATGACAGTCATCCAATGCTCCATCGGAAGCTCAATTGTTTCCAATTGGTGGTGAGTGTTTGTGAGCCACTCATGAACCTCAGTGGGCTCCTCCTTGCCTGATAATGTACGTGTCTTCAGGTAACAGAAATACGAGATGGATCCTATCGATGGCTGTCTGGCTGGTGGAGTCACCTACTCCAATGCTATCACTATATTGTTCCTTAAGTTCTCTGCTTGGCATTTTTGGGCCTCTTGTTGAACCTGCTGTTGAGCTTGCATCATTGCATATAACACCTGAAATAGTTGATGTCCGTCCATAGGCTGCCCTGGCTGAAAAGCTGGTATCGGTGTATCGGTGGAGTGAATTGCGGTGGTGGTGGAATATCGTCTCGCTGGAACCTCGAGGCATGTTGATTTGCTTGATTGCTTTGTTGAGTGAAGGGATCTCCACTCAATGGCATTACTCCATCATCGTAGGTGACCACAATACCTTGTGGTGTACATATGGGAGTCTCATTGCCGGCTTGTAGATCCATTACTCTGTATCCAAAGTAAACTATAAGAGGCGCACAGAGGAATCAAGGCAGGATGCAAGTCAAGAAATTATTTTGAAGTCGATATAGAGGTCAAGAACAGATCAACAAGTGGATAAGATCCTATAATTTATTCCATCCTAATTGCAGGTTTGCTCAGTTCCTTAGTTGAAAATAAAGCAATATAATCGTAGACCTGCATGGGCTACCACAAAAACTATGTCACGCCTCAATCCCAAAATACCAAGGGACTAGCCACATGGCAATAGCCAGCAGCACAACTCCAATGGACAAACCCAATTTAATGGACCCGTTAGAGTGCACTTAAGTTTAATATATATAAAATGGTCTACAAATACATGTCAAAGTCTATATATCTAATCTCATCCACAATAAGTAACGAAATCACAAAGAGACAAGTCCAGTCACAAAAATGATCTGTCCAACCAAAGCAATATAAATAATGTTACGGGAAATAACCCGTCATCAAAATGGAAAGAAAAATAACTCCAAGTACAATATCCAGAAGTTACTACAAGATCAAATATCCAAGAACACTAAGCATAATAAATGAATGGTAAGAATATTGTGTGCTCAAGAGAAGTCCTCCAGAATAACCTCGTCCTCTGCAACCTGTACGTCTCCAATAGTAACACCTTCCCCGTAAACCTCGGGATAGCTCTCCACGTCTACACCTGGGGACATAATCCGGATCCAGGTCCTCAGGGGACATAGTAAGGTACAATAAACACTCAAGCCAAATAAAATGCATCAAGTAAATATAGACAGATCCTCAGGGTAAGCTATATAACCAGCTAAGTAAAATACAAATGAGAGCATCACTAGTACTCCGGCTGAGACCACTACATGCTCTGTGTCGGGGAGCCCATAGCAGCAAGTAGTATTACGACTCCAGTATATGTGCCAAAGATCTAAGATAGAGTTTAAGGCACCTCCAATAGTATATATATATATAAATAATCAGCCTGTAGCCTGTGTGTCTCTCCCCACCCAATATAACCTCATGTCTCATGTCCACGGCGTCTCATGTCCATAACATGCAAGATCATAACCTCTAATTAGTACAACGAGTCATAATATATCCATATAATATATAAGTCTCATATCACGAATCATGTAAGCCTATACAGAATCACTATGAATAACTCAGAAAAGATTCTGTCACATGAATAGTGTCAAGTATTCTATACGTATTTGGTAAAGCAAGCACGTAAAAATAGGATCGTGGAGTCAACTCTCTAAGTGACGTTGCACAACTCCGCGTATGGCATCGACACCCGAATCTTGTTCGAACGCTAATAACATCTCACTGTCCTAGGTTGAACAGGCACATCACAAGAGTATATATATATATATATATATATATATAGGAAAACACAAGCAAATAATATAACAGGATCTCTGCAGGTTTGACAATGTACACTTGCCTGGGTTCTGAACTCCGTTAACTACTCCTAGGAAAGTAGAATCTGCACGTACACCTCCGGATGCTAAAATAAATATCACCAATATTCTCAGAATACTTGAAATAACTAGGATTGACTACCCATAAGTCTAATTTGGACACAGGAATAGAATTGACAATTTTTGGTCAAAGCGGGGTCCACATGTGGCCCACTTCGCACCAAAAAACGTGTCGGTGGCAAAGTTTTCTCAATTTGTCAAATTTAATGTCTACGAGTCCAAAACAATGGTATGAACCCAACGGAATGTCCAGAACTAGATTCCGATGAGCCGATCACGAAATTGCCTATTATGTGGAACCGTAGAGCCCACGAAACGGTATTTTATCAACGTTCTCATATTCTAACCAAACTTGGGTCACAGGACCAGCGTAACACTGCGAATCTAATGGCACCAGTTTTGTTGCGATATCGACGAGTATACACAAAATTATGACGAGTGTCAGAATAGGTCGATACGGTACTTTTCGACGGATACGCGTTGATTTCGATGTGCACGCACATCCAAATCAAGTTTCGCGAAAGCCCAAACGCTCGCGTTGATGATACGCATCTTTCGATAAAATTCTCACATGATGAAGTTGCCTCGTTTAGCGAGACGTACCCCATATCAGATATTTTTGGTTCTTTAAAAATAAGTTTTTGGTCGTTTTGGAATCAGAATAATTTAACCATTATAGCAAACTAATAAAACTAAAAGGACAGTAAAAATCTTAGTTATATTATAAAGAAGTCCTTTCAATTATATTTTAAAAATAATTAACGAGTTGGTAAAAATTGGACATGAAAAGGGGTACTTGGACTGAGTTTCTAAACTATTTTCGAACAGTTTTTCGGCCAACTTTCAGTCAATTTTTCGATCAAACCCAGGTGCCTAAATTCGTTCAACTTGAAGAAAATTCTAGAGGGTTAGGTTGTGAACATACGAGCAAAGACGGGACATGAAATGGACGAGCAAAGAAGGCAGAACCTTCGCACGAAGGGGGGGCCGCAATGTGCTGCTGCTGCTACCGGCCGTGCGGCTGCTACGACGGCGCTGCTGCGGGGGTCGGCGGGGCTGCGGCGGTCGGCGGCTCCGGAGGGTGGTAGAGGTGGTGTAGGAATGGGTGATGGTGGAGGTGGTATGGGATTAGGGTTATGGTTTTAGGTTTGTTTATACATATTATATGTAACATGGGGGGGAGGACTTCCTGTACGTGGGAGAAAGGGTTTAAAGTTTAGGTTTTGGGTTTGGGTTTGGGTTTGGATTTAGTTAATGGGTTTGGGTTAATGGGTTTGGGTTTTATTTCTTTTTCTTTTTCTTTTCTTTTGTTTTATCTATTCAATAATTATATACATAAAATTCTAAAAAATAGTTAGGCACTTGAAAAAATTCTAAAAAATTTATATTTCCTCCAAAAATAATTTACAACCCAATTTATATTAATTAAAAAGGTATTTACTAAATATTAATAAATATTAAATCAATTAAATAATCCATAAATTTTATTTCCTACTTAATATTAAATTGGGAGCATGCGGGGATTCGAATAACGCAACTCGAGTGTCATGTGCGTAATAGTACCAATTAGGCTCATAGCATAAATTTGGTTGGAAGCAATGGGTTGGTGTGGCATGTTAAAATCGTACGCCACGACAAAAGAGTTAACTAAATCATCATTTTCTCATAATTGTGTCGCAAAAGTTGTGCGACCAAAATAAGTCATGGGATTGCGAATTTGTGAGGGACAGTCATGGCAGGAGCCTAATTTGACTCGTCTAAGTCGAGCATGCTAGGTTGGTTGGAAGGGAAAGGCTAGTGTTGTACTCAAGATCTTAAAACCATGGGGGTTGGTTTCCAAAGTTCAATTAAATTATAGAATAAATATTTAAAATAAAAAAATTATTATTAATTACCGAACTAACCCTATATAAAAAATCAGGGTGCTCACAAGGTTTTCTACTAATGCCTGCTCCTCATCCATAGCATCAACCACACTCACATCCCCCCACTACACTCATGAGCACAAGCACTACACTTATCACCAAGTGCACACCCTCACTCAAAAGCTCACACAACTATCTCCCCTCTACACTCACAACTAAATACACACCAATAGATACAATTATACCACATTCTACTACAACACACTCTCAAATGCACATGACACTCTAGTATCACAAATATACCATGGTACAACCCGTGATACTCCTCCCTATACCAAATATACCATGATACCAAACACCAATATCGATTAGAACACCGAAATATATATGACATAAATATATATATAACAGATAGATCTAGAACAATATAAAGAAATTGACACAAAGAGGCTCCAATACACCAAAATTACCAAATCTACCTATACGTATCATGACGTATTATGATATGAACACTACATATCCAATTGTAGACACTAGGACACAAGCACAAACCAAAATAGACACCAAATTTCTTATAGGAACAACACACAAACACTTGGTTGACACAAATTAGTAATTCTACCAAATGGTCTATAAAAATATATGGATCTACTAGAAATATGCTCTATACTACCTAATTCACTACCTATGAGGTTGGATCTAACTATTGGTAGGTTCCTATAGGTTCAATTTGGATTTCTAACATAGAAATTTGTAGAAAAAGAGAATTTATCTATTGGGATTCATGTCTCAATGAAGCTCCACCAATTTGGATACAATAAAGGTGAATTATGCACAATCCTCCTAGCTTGGCTCCTCTCTAATGTTTCTTGTGCTCCAATGCTCTAGGTCTCCATGGAAAGTAAATTAGTTTAAATTGAGTGGTTGGGAATGGAAATTGGTAGGAATTGGGGGTAGCTTGGAGAAGAAGAAGACTTGAGGAAGAAGAAGCACAAATTTGTGGTCGAGAAATATGAAATGGAATCTCTTCCAATGGAGGCCGACCACTAAATACGGTATTGGAGTGTGGAATAATTACAAGTTTGCCTACTCTTCCTAATTTGAATTATATATATAGTATGAATGGAATCTTTAGGAATGTATCTAACCAATCTAGAGGGAATATTCTATCAATGACAACTAATTACAAATTTGTCATGCCCCAGTCCCAAAATACGTAGGACCAGGAATACGCAACATGTCAGCTACGCATTCGACCAGACTCTGGTCCGACTCGAATACGTATAAGCTGTATAATAATGATCACTATCTAAATAATCCAGTAAATATAAACATCTATGTCTCAATCCACAATGAACAGAAATACACAAGAATAAGCTACATGTGCTAAAGTCGGTCGCCCAATAACACACAAACTCGAATAGACTCGAGAAGAAATATGAGTCTATAAAAACTAGGCTACAACAGCAGATAAATAAACAATATGAATAAAATAACCATAACGCTGGTAGAAATGATATAAGTACCTGGTACCAATGCCTGCAAGACAAGCAACTCCATCAGCAACTCCAAAGGCTCCGTAATCGTCTATGCTACAAAACTGGCAGGGGACCAGGTCATCAGAGGGACGTACACAAGGTACAAAAATAGTATGCCATAGTATAACAGAAAGAAACAAGTGCAACACCGGTGTAATCTAGCATAACCACCTAAGTGAGACACAATTTTGAAGATAATGTTCGACGCGTGGGCTGTCCAAAATAAAATTGTAGCTCCGGACACGAAGACACACGGGGCATGCCGTAGCTCCGAGCAAAGAGTCACACGGGTGATACTACTACTCCGGATACATGAACACTACATAAATAGGACATATACATTTAAATAGCGCGTGTAGAGGAGCCCAAACGTCTAGTAACTGTCTTCCCCTCCCAAAGCGGTTAACGAGCGTTCGCTGAACCTGAACCTCTATCTAACAGTCTCGTCATACTGAAGTAACTATCAACAATCACGACCCTAAAGTCGTCCTAATTTTTGGTCATGCTGACAGTATTAGGATACAGGAAATCTGGCACGATAACGGTGTCTGAATGTGTCCTAGGGTTATGATGTAACCAAGTGTATACATCAAGGTGTTACGAACATCTATCAATCGTTACCAGACGTTACCGACGAACGTCTGCACCCGGTTATGACCCGGACGTGAAGTAACGATTCTGATCTAAAGCACGCACAAGGCATATAATAAATAAATAAAAATTTGGTAACTGAAATACAGGATGGCAAGGTACACTTGACTGGATCCGAATGCTGAAAATGGGGCTCCGGTACAACGTTCAAGTCTGCGGGTCCTATATTACCTAGAGACGAGATACAAGCTCAATCAATAAACTATCACGATGCTATTATAAAATAAGAGGTGACACACATCTAGCATAGGCTTCAGTCATTATTACAAGCTCACATAGTCACTAAGCTAGAGGGTTGACCACGGTTGATTAGAGGTACGTTACATCTAATACGATCAATCACCAATATAATATCATCAGACCAAATCCTTAATCCCCTATATTTATCACGGTGTTTTCAGTAGTTCAAACTACGCTCATCCTCAGGTTTCACCCTTGTAGTCACAAACGTTATCATGCACACTTTAATATACTATCCTCAAATAAAATAATTATTAATTATTTAACCCTCAATTATAAAATTGTCATTCTATTATTCAAACACCCTTTCACATATACATAGCTCACATATACATATATATATTCCTCTATCAATTCATTATTATTTATCAAGTCCTCAACCAATGAACAACTTACGATATCACAACACATACTCCTTAATTGATTTCGTCATTAGTAATCAAATCCTCAGCCAATGAACAACTTAATAATATCCCAACACCATCTCACAACAAATAACCTGCTCCTCAATACCCATCACAATGCATATAATAAATAACATCAAACCCTAAAACTCAATGCATTCATAACCCTAAAACTCAATATGCATCATTTATAACCCTAAACCTAACTAAGTTATATTTAACAATAAATGATACTATACTACACAAGGAGATAGGGAGAGATTACCTCGGTGGCGGCGTATGGTGGTAGACGCTCGTGGAGGTTGATGGCCGGAGTAGGTGGGGTAGCCGTGATGGTCGGCCGGAGCTCGTGGAGAAGGCAAGAGGGTACTCCGGTGCAGTGGGGTATCGGTTGCTAGGTGGATGGCCGGGGAGGTGATAGTGTCGATGATGACAGCTGTGAGGAGAGGAGGTTGGAGAAGACGCAGTGGTTCGTGGAGGTTGTGATGGAGGCTGGAGTAGACGGTGGTCGGGTGGCAGTTGGCCGCCGGAGTTGCAGAGGTTGGTGCTCGGCTGGATGTAGGTGATGGATGCGGTGGGTCGACGGTGGGTGTAAGTGAAGGTGGTGGTCGTGGTTGGATGGCCGATGGAGGTTCTCATCGGAGGGAGCGGGGTCGACAATAGCTGCTCGGAGAAGAAGACTGTTGCGGGTGGCAAGGTTGGACGTAGGGGGAGGCGGTCAAGGTTGGGTGGCCGATCGAGGTGGGTGGCAGCGGGTGGTCGGAGGAGACGCGGTGGGTAGCAGCTGCTCGACCGGAGTAGAGGGAGGCCAGTCGGGTTGTGGAAGAAGAAGTGAAGAGGAGGAAGAAGTGAAGAAGAAGAAAAAAAGAAAGGGAGGGGTGGTGTTCGGCTGAAAATGTAGGAAGAGGGAGGAAAGAGGGAGGGTTTCTATGCTCCTAGGGTTTAGGGCCGGCATTGGGAAAGGGGGGTGAAGGAGTGATTATATAGGTGAGTGTGTGGTGAGGATGAAGCTTTAATTTGAATGGAGGGTCCAGATTTTACATGAAAGAAATACACAACAAAAGGGAAGAGAGGGGATTGATTTGACCGATCAAGAGAGGGAGAGAGGGTTTCTTCATTGGCCTTGACCAATATGGTGGTGACACCTATTACTACATTTATAAATAAGCCCCTTAACTTTTGGGTATTTGCACATGCATGAAAATGATGGGAATTTGGTGTGGGAAGTGGTATTTGGTGTTATGTAGGGTGAGGGGGTATTGTGTGTTATGCATGGGCTTAATGAATGGGGTATTGGGTTAAATTGGGGTTAAGTTGGGATTAGTCAAAGTTGGTATCCCCAATTTAATTAAAATAAAATATCATGTACTTTTAAATTAAATGGGAGCACATGGGGTCTTAATCAGGAGTGACACAAAGGTTATGAACGATGTAGGCTTGGTGTCAGTCTTGGACCCTTTAATTGGTTCGGCTAAACAGGTTGAGTTTGTGTCCCAGAATGGATGGCCACGACAAAGGTACGTGACATAAGATTAAAGAATTAATTCGGGACTGGAAAGTTGTGCAATTAAATTAGAGAACAAGGGATTGTGTTTGTGAGTGACGAAAAAGTCCACAACCTAGGTTGTCTTGTCAAGTCAATAGTGCAATAATTTATTAGAAATTATGGGTTATTGTTGGGCTCTGAATATTGCAACAACGGTAGGGTGCACCAAGGGTTAAAATAAAGAATCAGATAACTGCAACATAACTTCTAAACCTTAAATACCCTAACGCTACAACAAAAATTTCTAACCCTATCTAGTCTACCTAAAATAATAATTTAGGGGGTTTACATACTTCCCAACTTAGAAGAATTTCGTCCCCGAAATTAAAGGTATAGCACGAATAATAGCTACGAGAATTTAAAAGTAAACAGGTAATCGAATGCAGTACATAAATTCTTACCTTGGTCCTCAAATAAATACAGAAAATGCTGCCAAATGAAATCCTCGCGCTCCCAAGTAGACTCGCCTGGCGAATGATGCTTTCATGCGACCCTAACCAGTCGAATTGTCTGACCCCTCAAAATCTTCTCACTGCGATCGAGTATCCCCACTGGCTGCTCTGCATATGATAAACTGGGCCAGACTGTAATCTCTGAATGATTAAGCATGTTGCTAGGGTCTGCCACGTATCTCCTCAACTGCGATACGTGAAATATGTCGTACCCTCCTTCTAATAATGGAGGCAATACAAGATGATAAGCCACTTTGCCAACTCGTTCCAAGATGTCAAAAGGTTCGATATACCTCAGACTCAGCTTTCCTCTGCCCCCGAATCTGATGGTACCACGAGTGGGAAATTTCTTCAAAAATATATGGTCACCATCCTTGAACTCCAAAGGTCTGCGGTGCGCATCTGTCCAATGCTTCTGTCTGTCCTATACTGTACGCAGGTAGCTCTGAATCTGTTTTACTTTCTCTACTGTCTTTGTTACCAACTCTGGACCAAGTATCTGACGCTCTCCCACGTCACTCCAACATACCGGTGACCTACGCTTTCTGTCGTACAATGCCTCATAAGGTGCCGTCTGTATACTAGCCTGGTAGCTGTTATTGTAGGAGAATTCCACCAAGTGTAGATGGTCCTTCCAAGATCCTCCAAAGTCGATCATGCACGCTCTCAACATATCCTCTAGTATCTGAATCGTGCGCTCTGACTGACCATCAGTCTGTAGATGATACGTAGTGCTGAACTTAAGACGAGTTCCTAGACTCTCCTGTATACTCCGCAAAAAAATGTGACATAAATCTGGAATTGTGATCCGATACAATGCTGACAGGCACTCCATGTAGTCGTACTATCTGCCTCATATACATGTCATCTAATATCTCCGTGGACTATCCAACTCTGAAGGGCAAGAAATATGTAGACTTAGTGAGTCGGTCTACGATAACCCAGACTGCATCCTTGCTACTAGGGCTCCTCGGGAATCCGGTGACGAAGTCCATGGTAATATGTTCCCACTTCCACTCGGGAATGGAAAGCGGCTGCAATAGTCCTACAGTCCTCTGATGTTCAGCCTTGACTTGTTGATAGACCAAACATCTCGCCACGAATCTCGCAATCTCCCTCTTCATCCCATGCCACCAGTAGTGTTGTCTCAAATCTCGGTATATCTTCGTACCCCCGGGATGAATAGAATAAATCGAGCTATGAGCCTCGATCATGAACTCCTGGCATATCTTGCCACTCGAAACGTATAGGCAATCTCCGTACCTCAATGTTCCGTCTTCATGAATCCTGAGTCCCGTCTACATGCTGGCCTCTGTCCTCTCTCGCAGTCGTCGAAATCTCGCATCTGTAGGCAGGGCTGCCTTGATCCTCTTAACCAATGTTGACTGAACCTCGAGACTGGCCATCTGTCCATCCATGTCTGATAATACAACCTCTATCCTGAGCTCCTGAAGATCCTCTAACAATTCCCGCTGAGTCGTCAAAAAGTATGCCATCGACTTCCTGCTTAAGGCATCTGCTACTACATTCGCCTTGTCAGGGTGGTACTGCAACTCTATATCATAGTCTATCATCAACTCTAGCCATTGCCTCTGTCTTATGTTGAGCTGCTTCTGAGTGTAGACATACTTCAGACTTTTATGATCTGTGTAAATCTCAACACGCTCTCCATAAAGGTAGTGCTGCCATAGCTTTAGTAGAAATATCACTACAGCTAGCTCTAAATCGTGTATCGGATAGTTCTTCTCATGAACTCTCAGTTATCTCGATGCTTAGGCTATCACCTTGCCGTGCTGCAATAGTACACATCCTAATCCGCTCCCAGACGCATTACTATACACTATAAATCCTCCCGATCCTGAAGGAAGGGTCAAAATCGGTGCTGATGTCAGACGCTTCTTCAACTCATGCCGTCTGATACTCCTTAATCCAGATAAACTCCTCGCCTTTACACGTCAGTCACGTTATAGGCGCAGCGATCCTCGAGAAGTTTTCCACGAACCTCCGATAATATCCGACAAGTCCGAGAAAACTCCTAATCTCTGTAACTAATATAGGGGCAGGCCACGTCTCCACTGCAGTGACCTTCTCTGGGTCAACTGATAGTCCATCTCTGGTGATTATGTGTCCATGGAATGGTACTCTATCCAAGTAGAACTCACATTTGCTGAGCTTGGCATACAGCCTCTCCTGCCTCAGCGTCTCCAATACGATCCTGAGATGTCTCTCGTGCTCCTCTTGGCTCTTGAAATATACCAAGATGTTGTCGATAAATACCACCACGAACTTATCTAAGTACTGGTGGAAAACCTTGTTCATCAGGCTCATAAATACTGCTGGTGTGTTGGTTAAACCAAATGGTATGACTAAAAACTCATAGTGCCAGTACTTCGTCCGAAAAGCCGCCTTCGAAATTCCTCCCTTTGTACCTTGATCTGATGATAGCCAGATCTGAGATCGATCTTCGAGAATACACATGCACCACTAAGCTGATCAAATAAATCATCGATACACGACAAAGGGTACATGTTCTTTATCGTTACAGCATTTAACGCCCTGTAATCGATACACACACGTACCGTCCCGTTCTTCTTCGGCACAAATAAGATGACACTAGCCCGAATGAAACCCTTGTTTAAGAGATCATCTACTTGGACCTTCAACTGAACCAACTCCTTCGGTGCTAGTTTGTAGACGGGGGAAGTAACTAACTCGGCTTCGAGAGCCAACTCTATAGTGAACTCTATCTCTCTGTCAGGTGGCAGACTTGGAAGATCCTCTAGAAACATGTCCTCAAGCTCTAATGTAAAGTGAGGGTACACTGGTTCACCTTCTGCAATGTGTGTCGCTAAGGTAGGTTGGACACCATGCTCTCGGGCTCCCCGAAGAAACTCAAACTCAGGGTGATCTGGTGGTCTAAATATAATGCTACCACTTCGGCAATCTAGCATTGCGTGGTATTGGCTCAACCAATCTATGCCTAGGACAATGTCATAGTCTAGACTTAACCTCATAATAAATTCTTCCGTTCTATTTACAACACTAATCCTCCTAGAAAAATTTTCTTCCTTCCCTAATGTATAGTTACTCTTTTCCTCAAATTTCTTCCTACAATTATATTCCTCAAATTTTTTCTTTTCGTTATTTATTGCTCCGAGTCACATAGTGCAATTATCATAATAGTATCACCCAAGCACATGCTAGAATTTCTGGTATCAGATTATCATCTTCCAGAGGAGAGCCTAAAATTTCATCTTCTCCAGTTCATAACATCATTCCTGGTATCGCTATCATATGCTACAACTAATTCCTAGCATCTGGCTATGCATTTTCATAAATTATTCTAGAGGGTTAGGAGCAATGATCTTTCTAGCTCCCATTACTTCCCAAATCACTGTTATCTCAAGTAAGGGTAGGGTTTTACCAGTTCTAAGAACATACTTCTAGTTCCAATTCTCTTGCTAACACTCTACACTAGTTCTAGAATCTAAAAAGAACCTATCAACCTATCCTATTGAGGGTAACAATCTTCTCAGAGAATATTACACAAATTATGTCTTCTGTCGTCTGGACTACGATCTTCTTCTGGAGGGAACCATCAGGCACAAGCATTCGTCCTTCCAAAATGAAAGGAGATGAAAAACAAGGATAACGATATTGATGTAAAATAAACGAATATAATTTAGAAGTCCAAGGACGATAATCAATTACAAAGGGAGTTTTAGAAATTGATTATGAATTAAGATCCTATTTAACAATAAATCCTAAACTACAGGCTCGTTTGGTACAGTAACGTAACCAAAACGATATGCTCTTGACCTGCATGGGCCACCACAAAAATATGTCAAGCCCAGTCCCAAAATACGTAGGACCAGGAATACGCAACATACCAGCTACGCATTCGACCAGACTCTGGTCCGACTCAAATACGTATAAGCTGTATAATAATGGTCAATATCTAAATAATCCAGTAAATATAAACATCTATGTCTCAATCCACAATGAATAGAAATACACAAGAATGAGCTACATATGCTAAAGTCGGCCGCCCAATAACACACAAACTCGAATAGACTCGAGAAGAAATATGAGTCTATAAAAACTAGGCTACAACAACAGATGAATAAACAATATGAATAAAATAACCATAACGCCGGTAGAAATGATATAAGTACCTGGTACCAATACCTACAAGACAAGCAACTCCATCAGCAACTCCAAAGGCTCCGTAATCGTCTATGCTGCAAAACTGGCAGGGGACCAGGTCCTCAGAGGGACGTAACAAGGTACAAAAATAGTATGCCATAGTATAACAGAAAAAAAATAAGTGCAACGCCGGTGTTATCTAGCATAACCACCTAAGTGAGACCCAATTTTGAAGACAATATTCGATGCGTAGGCTGTCCAAAATAAAACTGTAGCTTCGGACAAGGAGACACACGGGACGTACCGTAGCTCCGAGCAAAGAGTCACACGGGTGATACTACTACTCCGGATACAGGAATACTACATAAATAGGACATATACATATATATAGCACGTGCAGAGGAGCCCAAACGTCTAGTAACTGTCTTTTCCTCCCAAAGCGGTCAAAGAGCGTTCGCTGAACCTGAACCTCCATCTAACAGTCTCGTCATACTGAAGTAACTATCAACAATCACGACCCTAAAGTCGTCCCAGTTTTCGGTCATGCTGACATTATCAGGATATAAAAAATCTGGCAAGATGATGGTGTCTGAATGTGTCCTAGGGTTATGATATAACCAAGTGTGTACATCAAGGTGTTGCGAACATCTATCAATCGTTACCAGACGTTACCGACGAACGTCTGTACCCGGTTATGACCCGGACACGAAGTAACGATTCTAATCCAAAGCACGCACAATGCATATAATAAATAAATAGAAATCTGGTAACTGAAATACAAGATGGCAAGGTATACTTGCCTGGATCCAGATGCTAAAGATGGGGCTCCGGTACAACGTCCAAGTCCGCGGATCCCGTAGTACCTAGAGACGAGATACAAGCTCAATCAATAAACTATCACGGTGTTATTCTAAAATAAGAGGTGACACATGTCTAGCATAGGATTCAATCATTGTTACAAGCTTACATAGTCACTAAGCTAGAGGGTTGACCACGGTTGATTAGAGGTACGTTACATCTAATACGATCAATCACCAGTATAATATCATCATACCAAATTCTCAATCCCCTATATTTATCACGGTATTTTCAGTAGTTCAAACTACGCTCATCCTCAGGTTTCACCCTTGTAGTCACAGACGTTATCATGCACACTTTAATATACTATCCTCAAATAAAATAATTATTAATTATTTAACTCTCAATTATAAAATTGTCATTCTATTATTTAAACACCCTTTCACATATACATAGCTCACATATACATATATATTCCTCTATCAATTCGTTATTAGTTATCAAGTCCTCAACCAATGAACAACTTACGATATCATAACACATACTCCTCAATCGATTTTGTCATTAGTAATCAAATCCTCAGCTAATGAACAACTTAATAATATTCCAACACCATCTCACAACAAATAACCTGCTCCTCAATACCCATCACAATGCATATAATAAATAACATCAAACCCTAAAACTCAATGCATTCATAACTCTAAAACTCAATATGCATCATTTTTAACCCTAACCCTAACTAGGTTATATTTAACAATAAATGATACTACACTACACAAGGAGATAGGGGAGAGGTTACCTTGGTGGCGGCGTGTGGTGGTCGACGCTCATAGAGGTTGCTGGCCGGAGTAGGTGGGGTAGCCGCGGTGGTCGGCCGGAGCTCATGAAGAAGGCAAGAGGGTGCTCCGGTGCAGTGGGGTGTCCGCTGCTAGGTGGATGGCCGGGGAGGTGACAATGTCGATGATGATAGCTGTGAGGAGAGAAGGTTGGAGAAGACGCGGTGGTTCGTGGAGGTTGTGATGGAGCATGGAGTAGACGGTGGTCGGGTGGCAGTTGGCCGCTAGAGTTGCAAAGGTTGGTGCTCGGTTGGATGTAGGTGATGGACGCGGTGGGTCGACGACGGGTGTAAGTGAAGGTGGTGGTCGAGGTTGGATGGTCGATGGAGGTTCTCGCCGGAGGGAGCAGGGTCGACAGCAGCTGCTCGGAGAAGAAGACTGCTGCGGGTGGCAAGGTTGGACGTAGGGGGAGGCGGTCGAGGTTAGGTGGTCGGTCGAGGTGGGTGGCAGCAGGTGGTCGGAGGAGACACGGTGGGTGGCAGCTGCTCGGCCAGAGTAGAGGGAGGTCAGTCGGGTTGTGGAAGAAGAAGTGAAGAGGAGGAAGAAATGAAGAAGTAGAAGAGAAAGGGAGGGGTGGTATTCGATTGAGAATGTAGGAAGAGGTAGGTGAGAGAGAGAGGGGGGGGGGTATTTCTATGCTCCTAAGGATTAGGACCGACATTGGGAAATAGGGGTGAAGGAGTGATTATATAGGTGAGTGTGTGGTGAGGATGAAGCTTTAATTTGAATGGAGGGTCCAGATTTTACATGAAAGAAATGCACAACAAAAGGGGAGAGAGGGGATTGATTTGACCAGTCAAGAGAGGGAGAGAGGGTTTCTTCATTGGCCTTGACCAATGTGGTGGTGACACATATTACTACATTTGCAAATAAGCCCCTTAACTTTTGGGTATTTGCACATGCATAAAAATGATGGAAATTTGGTGTGGGAAGTGGTGTTTGGTGTTATGTAGGGTGAAGGGGTGTTGTGTGTTATGCATGGGCTTAATGAATGGGGTATTGGGTTAAATTGGGGTTAAGTTGGGATTAGTCAAAGTTGGTATCCCCAATTTAATTAAAATAAAATATCATGTGCTCTTAAATTAAATGGGGGCACAAGGGGTCTTAATCAGGAGTGACACAAAGGTCATGAACTGTGTAGGCTTTGTGTCAGTCTTGGACCCTTTGATTGGTTTGGCTAAATGGGTTGAGTTTATGTCCCAGAATGGATGGCCACGACAAAGGTACGTGACATAGGATTAAAGAATTAATTTTGGGACTGGAAAGTTGTGCAATTAAATTAGAGCACAAGGGATTGTGTTTATGAGTGACGAAAAAGTCCAGCGCCTAGGTTGGCTTGTCAGGTCAAGAGTCCAATAATTTATTGAAAATTATGGGCTATTGTTGGGTTCCGAATATTGTAACAACGGTAGAGTGCACCAAGGATTAAAATAAAGAATCAGACAACTACAACATAACTTCTAAACCTCAAATACCCTGACGCTACAACAAATTTTTTTAACCCTATCTAGTCTACCTAAAATAATAATTTAGGGGATTTACATAATTAATTCTAATCAACCACTTAATTAAACATAACTATATAATTATCAACCTCTAGTAAAAGGACAAAAATACCCCGAGTCCTAATTTTAGGTGGTTACAATCCTACTCCCCTTTAAATAATTTTATTATCGAAATTAAAAGAATAACCAGGCTAGAAAAGATTGATTGGTCTTGCAAAATGTGGTAACCTGTACTATTGAAAATTTCAATAAGAACCTTTACTACCCCAGAAGAATATATATATATATATATATATATATATCGCTCATACTTTTGGGATACGAGTACGTGGTCAAGCCAAGCCTACGCTGCAGCATCGACGGTAGTACACTGTCTATGATACAAAATGGTTTATAAAAAGTACAAGATACATATATCATCCACAACTAAGCTATGACAAAGAATTTAATTTAATAGTCTCAATAATTTACTTAAAGAAATAATCCACTACAACTCAAAGGGTCTAGGGAACAAATCTACTAGAATTAAAATAAATGTAACTAAAAGTAAAGTCCACTAAGCCTACTAACTAAAAAGAATACGAAAAATCATAAGGAAAGAAATATACTACTCTGCATCTGTAAAAGAGACCGACACGTTGGTAACATTACAAGAAAATATAGCATTTACGGTACGCAGTTGCTGCGCGTTGTAAATGACTCTTTTACATCGTACAAATCTGTGCGCTGTAAAAGAGTTATTGTCTTTTTACGACATGTTTGACATGCACGCCATAATTGTGAACTTACTTACGACACACATTATTATGCGTTGTAACTGAAGACTCATTTACGACATGCATTATTGTGCATTTTAATTGAATACTCATTTACGGCATGAATTATCGCGCATTATGAAAGAAGTTATTTAATTGAAGACTCATTTACGAGTTATTTAATTGAAGACTCATTTATGACATGAATTATCGTGTATTATGAAAGAAGACTCATTTATGATATGTTTCGACACGTTGTGAAATATATATTTTTAGTTTCCCTCTCTCTGTCTCTCTCTCTCGCTCTCTCGCTCGGTTAATACGTAATTCCCTCCCTCATTTTTTAGGCTTGTGATAAAGTCACTACAAAGTATACTCAGGGCTAGTCCAGTATTGGGGCTAGCCCAGTTATGAATTTTTTTTTTTTTTACTCAGGCTAGCCCAAAATTTACTATGGCTGCCCACCCTCTTCACCTCCCTCCTCCTGTTTTCCCTCCCGCTCCTCCACCGCTCGTCGCCGCCCCCACCGCTCCTCCGCCGCAGCCTCCCGCCGCCGCCTTCCCCTCCCGTTCCTCCGTCTCGTCCCCCCTTCCGGCCTCCACGCATCCCAGCCCTCATGGTCACCTCGCGTAGCCCTCCCTTCCGAACTGTCAAAATTTTGGACTGTAAAAAAATCAAATTATATTTTTCGGACTGTAAAAATTTTAACAGTCCTAAAAAATCGACATATATTTTTAGGACTATAATTTTTTTGACAGTCCTACCAATTGGAAGGACTGTCAAAATTTTGACAGTCCTTACAATTTGTAGGACTGTCAAAATTTTAACAGTCTTGATTATAAAAAAAATTAATTGAAAAGACAGTTTGGTGAGTAATTTTTGGAAGCGATAAACTTGTAATTATGAATGATAAAAATTTGGACTATCTCGAGTAAAATTTGTAGTGCCTTTATCGACAGCCTCTTTTTTATGTCCCTTTTTCCTCTCCCTCTCACCTCTCCCTCGATTTTCGCCTGCTTATGGAGAGTGCGCCCGCGCCCGCGCCCGCCCCCGCCCCCAACTTCTGGAGAGTGAACCGTCTGGTACGTCCTTCGCCCCTGTCAAAACCCCCTTCTCACTCTCTCTTCTTCTCCTTCTCCTTCTCAACCCCACCCCCCCCCCCCCCCCCCCACCATCTTCTTCTTCTTCTTCTTCTTCTTCTTCTTCTCCTTCTCACTTCCTTCATCTCCGACCTCTCGATTAGGGATAGGATTTCTACTCCGAATATCTCCGACCCCTTCCCCCATCTCTGACCTCTCGATTAGGGTTAGGGTTTCTACTCAGAATCCTATTTTGATTTTGTCTATGACTATTGAAGGAGATTCTGGTAAAGATTTTGTATATGACGATCGACGAGTATACGAGGCCGAAGAATTGGTAAAGATCTCGACTATTTCCATACCCTTCTTGCTGTTGTTAAAGATTGAGGAGTATTGTTTGATTCTTGTGGTTTGAAATCCTAGGAATTTGATTTGGGAACTTTTGATGGCTGATATTGAAGGAGATGATCCATATGCTGTGGGAAAGAGAGCGTGCTCGGAATTAGAGTTCCAGTGCCGGGAAATCGCTCCAGAGTGATGCGAAGGACGTCCTGACCGGCAACTTTTCTAGATCTAGTGAGTCATTCGAATCACGCATAGATCGTTTGCTTTTATGACCTATTTCTTCAATTTATTATGCCAATTTACTACCACTTTCGATCTTCTTTTCAATTACTGCTGACACTGAAGCATAATTTGATTTTTTTAATTATTATTATAATCATTTATTTTTCTTTTTAGTGATTTTTGTGTGTAACATATGATTTTGTATCTAGGGTTTAGTTATTTATTGATCAGATTTAGCTTTCATTTAATTTTCTTAACTTTAGTACGAGTGTGGATCTATAGATGTCGTGTGTCTATTAATATTTTTATTTTCATGAATATCTGAGATTTTAGTTAGGTTTACAAAATGAAAACTAAGAAAAAGAAGGAAAAATACATTTTTTAATATATTTATTTGGAAAATTGAAGCTTGGTTAGTTAAATATAGTGGAGTAGAAATGGAGCAATATCAGGTTATTGGAGCAGATAGGGAAGGCACATTCGGTTCTGCTCTTCTTATGAGGCATAAGCTCGAAAAGGAGGAGGTTTGTCCATTTTGTAAAATTCTGATTGTTATCACAAAACAACTCTGATTGTCTAACAAAACAAATCTCTAATTAATTTATAGCAAAATATTGAATCTCGTTTGCTTTTGGCTACATTGGCCAGGTATTTGGCATCATCCAGAGGGTTTATGTCAGCTAGAGTGGTGAGAAATACTATTCTTTCTTGTTTGATTTTGACGTGTGCACATTTATCTCACTGGTTCACTTTTTTTGTTCACAGAAAATCAAGAATCCTAACTACAAGGGCAAATAGAAAGCACCTATGATTGATAACCCAGGTACTTTTTTTCTGTATTTATTTTTTAAATGATAGCATATCATAGTTGTTACATCTTGTACCGATGCACTTGAAATGTCTGACAGATTTCAAAGATGACCCAGAGCTTTATGTTTTCACTAAGCTGAAGTATGTGGCAATTGAATTGTGGCAGGTATATATATTCCTAATAGTACTTAGCCTTACATTTACGGATGGGTTTTAGCACAAATTTTTAGCCGGCTACGCCGATCCATGTTTTGTTTTTTACTTCCTAAATTCAATTCTTTTAGTAAAATATTTAGTTGTGGCAGTACCTTATACTATTAAGAGTGAAAATGTCAGTGTTTAGAGTGTCTAAGTAACTGTGTTTTCCATACAAGTTCTCTCAGATTATATATAGCCATTTTGGATTTTACCCTTTCTTCAATTAGATACTGATTAGCATATTTTACTTTACTCTTCATAATGTGAAAGTAACTGTGTTTTCCATACAAGTTCTCTCAGATTCATTTCAAGGCCATTAAATACACATCCAAAGCTAATATCATACCTACTAGTGAGGAATTCACTAACCGCCAGAAAATAAGTAAACTGAGAAGTTACGACCAACATTCCTAACTTGCATAAGCCTGTGAAGAGTTCTCTTCAACCCTAAAAAGGCAAAAAGACAGGATTCAATTGTTTGAAGAAAGTTCAAGAGGTTGATGAATGCATCAGTATTATCATTTCCAAATCAAATGGCTTAAAAAACTATATAAAGCCTAAAATGTACATATAATAACCTGTATCAAACACTAGAAAGCATCGACAATCAAGAAAGTAGCTCCATATACAGATTGCATCATGTCAGACGTATGTCGAACACAAAATGGACACTCTAAATACACTACCTACACGTTAAGATAAGAGTGACCAAATAATTGATAAGAGTAAACTTAGCAATAATTGACAAACCTATATAGATCAAACTCACTAATTTGGTGACAGTAGTTTCCAACATAAATGAGACCATGTTCAAGCATATGCCAATTTTTAAACTGGAAAATTGTAGCATCCTAAGATGGCCTTCAATCCTGCAAATACAAACATGGTTAGTTTAAACAAATATTGAGGATATGCGGAACAAAAAATAAAGGGAAATTCAAGAAAGATTCCCAAAATATTGCTCTCAGTTTGAAATTATCAAGAAGAGCTTCCAGTTACATCCTGGAACTTTTATATCATGAAACTTGAGTTTGAGCGGCTTGACGACCTAAATACAATTATCCCCAGGGTACAACTACAGTACTTCTGATAGTAGTGCACTACATGAGAGAATAATTCATTATGAGGTAATTATGTTGATACTCTGGGACACCTGTCTCACCATACACTATTCATGTTTTAATCATTTTCGACATCGACAAATTTTTTTCATTTTCTTAGAATAGCTAGTAAATTTTTGCATTTTATTTTTCTGTTTGTGTTGTCCTACTCATTAATACATAGATAATGGATTATATGCAAAATCTTCTCTCTGCTTTAAGTTGTATTTCTCATCTGGTACCCGTTTATCACCCTGTCGGTCAAATAAGTAATAAAAAAGCTTGAAAACCTCCCCAACCACTCTTCACACCAAATTCCTGAAAAACTCTTGCAGTGGTGGTCTAGAGGTCGTATTAGAAGAAGACATGAATTTCAATGCTAGAGCAACTTCTTTATTTGTAAGTACCATAGTTGCCTAATTCGCCAATCCCCCATACGTCCCACGAATTGGGACGAACGACCCCGAAAGGGGTGCGTTCGCGATCCGTTCGTCAAATTTAGCGACACGGATTTTGATGGCTTTGGTTATGAACTTATGATATTTGGTTTAGTTACAAGAATATTGTCTATGCTTTCCTTCACTTGGATTTTGATGGCTTTGGGAACTTATGATATTTGGTGTATACTTCTATATATATAATTGTATACGGTATAAAAGACGATCCAGATAAAAACGAACAGCGACCCCAAATAGCGTACCGAATAAGCCTACTCCCATCGCACCGCGTACCGACTGAGATACCGTACTGCGTACCCGTACCTGTACCACGTACCAAAGCGACCCACGATCCTGGTAACATTGGTAAGTATTGCTAACTGTTTGGAAACAAATGCCTATAAATAATCTTCGTATTGAAATTTGAGTTTTGGTCTCCATATTGTTGAGTTCAACCAATGGTGTTCATGATAATAAATGAGAGAATAGTGTGTGAGTTACTTGTTTGGATTAAAAATCATGTTATTACAGTGGACCGTTCTTGTGGAAAGTTTGGTTCCTGATACAAAATTGGAATATTGTTATATGCCATAATTTTAAGTAAAACTCTGCTTATATTCTCCATCATCTTCCATCCCCTTTTTTGTGATCCTAAAGAATCTTACATAGAGAAGTTGACAGCCAATATTCGATGTAGGAAGCTACATAAGGAATTAACACTTCTCATGGCAAGAGGAATATGATGGGTGCTGTAGCAGAAGCCTTGAACCCAAGGCAGAAAACAGATATATAATATCTAATTTACCAACAAGTTCAATGAGAGTGCAGCTCTCTGGATGATTATTGGAATGTTCGAATAGGGTAATATGAATATCTACAAATTTGATACCACTGAGAAACTACTTCAAGTTGAAAAGATCAAGACTTCAAAATTAGTTTTCTGCATTTACAGTTTGTAATTTGTAAGTTCTAAAATATAGAAATCCTAATTTTGATAGTTCTTAATTGGTAAGTTTAGAACAAAGAACAAAAGACTAGCAGACTAGTAAACAATCTTTAAAGTAGAGGAAAATTATTAAACATTGTTGCGCTAATTTTGATAGTTCTTAATTGGTATTTTTCTTGTAGTGATAGGTTCTATACTTGTTCATATGTTGATCTCTTTGATTAAATAATCTACTTTTAGCCCTTTAAGGCTTTAATTACCATCTCTTCATCTGGTTTTCAGATTTATATCTAAGAAAGACATAATCTACATTCATAATTATTAAACATTGTTGCGCTCATTACTCATTAGTTGTGTAGGATTTGGTTCCTTGTGAAATTGGCAGTTATGTAATTCACACTTCATCTTGTGTTTCTTATGCAATTTACACTTCCAAGTGCTATAGTACAATATTTCCAACATGCATGTACTCTATATACTACTCATATAGGAGTGTAGCCCAGACCATACCCAGGTTACAAGTCTTGTGAACAGGTAAAAGTATTTTTCAAGCTCAGAACTATAAACTTGGAATTAAAAACTTAGAACAAACATATCTTTGGAAAGAGCCTACGTTGTGTTGGCCAAGATAAATTCACACATACACAAAGGATATACACAAGTGGAAGGGAGTGGAGGCTGAAGTCCCCACTGGATTTCAGGGAAAATAAAAACCTAACCAAAAATTTTGCCAACTGGAAAAGGATATCTTAACCAACCGGAAAGGACCTTGAAAAATGAATAGAATTTTGGAATTGTCATACTACAAACCTTCCAACTTGCATGTACTCTATGTACTACCTGGCATGTCTAAGTAGCCAAGGCATAAAGTAAAATTAAATTTAGTAAAAATTTAATAAAATTGAGAAGAAGGGAAGGAGAGGGGAGGGGGGGGGGGGGGGGGGGGGGGGGTTGGGGGCAGAGAATGGTGCAACACTCCCAAAGATTGTCTATATCGCAAGAACATCCATTTAGGCTCCTCAAAATATATGGAACAACAGCTATACTTTTCTGGGATTTTAAGCAGCGGACAATCCTTTAATCCAGGTAGGGCATCCAAAACTTTTTTATGATGACAAGATCAGTTGTAAGTGTTTACTTACTAACCAACATGTCAAAAATCATCATATGTTTCAAGCAAGAAATAAGAATATTGTTAATTTCTATTTCTAACAAACAACTTGAAGTGTGTAACTGAAAGACGATTGCTTGTGGTTTTTTCTTATGAACATTGCTTGGACTACATTATGTAGACTTCTTTAATTGGAACAAAATCATGGTTCATTACTGTGATGGTGTTCCTAATTCCTTTGGACAAAAGAATGAGGATGCTTTGGTTGCTCAATGAAGCATTCACTCTCAAGTTTGCCAGTTTATAGATCAGTCAAAGCAGATGGAGAAAGTTTAACAATGTTGTTACAAATGGCTCTAGTGTAGGGCCTCGGGGCGGATCTGGAGGAACCATCCTTCCTTTTTTATACTCTTACTGCTGGTAAAGAGTCCATCCATTAACATACAGTCAGTTTCTTGTATTTCTTATTCATTTGAAGCAGTACTCTTGTAGAGATCATTTGCATTGCTAAACCAGTTCTGACCTTTCTTCTTTATTGACACTATATTTTGTTGCATTCACTTTTCTAATTTAGTTATGTTAATAGAATTGCTTCTATTTTTCAGGAGAATAAAAAAGCGAAGATTCGAATCTCATCATCTCTCCTATAATTTGGGGTTTGAGAAGTGAGCTTCCATCACAGAAACTGGAAACCAAATGGAAATGAAGGAGGATTATATATGTAAGGATTTGATAATTCATCTTCATGTGCTATTCTTTTGCTCCATTGTGTCAGTATCTCGAACAGGAGAAGTAACATATTGTTTCCTTCATCTTTGAGTTCCCAATTTCTGAAGTTGGAGAAACAAGTCGAAGAACAGTAGGGGTTGAAGTGTCAAAAAGTTACTGAACAAGTTGCATCATGAGAGAGAAGGCTGGTGCTTCAGATGAGGCCAACTAGGTTAAGACCCATTCTGCTGGTTTATACGTCAAGAGGTTATAGTAATTTTTGGTTCCTGTTGTATCTAATTAGGATTACTTAAAAGTTTTGACTATTCAGGAGTTAGAGGATGAATGGCCGTTATTCGTTGCCATCCATTGTCTGGTGTATGTATCATTCTGTCTTAAAATATTTTTTATTTTGCTGTTTCAGGTATAAGGGGTGACAATGTTGATGATTTAACTATATACCTTTTTAATTTTGAAGAAGACAGCACGATATATGGTAAATTTTAACAAAACAAGATGCATTGTGTAGCGGTTAAATTTTTATGTGGTTTATTTAGTTGTTATTCAAAATATATGTTGATGATTCAACTACATACATTTTCCAGAAATAGAGGGGTGTTTCCTTATTAAAATATATGTAATTGGAAATTATGTGGTTTAGTTACTTGTTATTAAAATGATATATGGTTTAGTTAACTAGTTTAGAATCTTCGAATTGTTATTCAAATGTTATGTGGTTTAGTTACTAGTTTGGAATGCTTGAATTGTTATTGGAAATTATGTGGTTTAGTTAACCATTTGTTGATTGGCTGGATTGTTATTGGAAATTATGTGGATTAGTTACCAGTTTGGAATGGGTGAATTGTTATGAAACTAAAATGTTCTAAAACTTGATATATTGCTTAATAGAAATTATTAGATTTCACCTCGCTTGATCCGTGCACGCAGGGCACAATCACATTGTGAAAAAGATGGAGACGGTCATTTACAATGTGCGAATGTTCGTTGTAAAAAGATGGAGAGGGTCATTTATAGCGTGTGAATGTGCATTGTAAAAAAGATGGAGAGGGTTATTTACAGCGTATGAATGCGCGTGTTGTAAAAAGATGGAGAGGGTCATTTATAGCGTGCGAATGCGTGTTGTAAAAAGATGGAGATGGTCATTTACAATATTTGAATGCACGTTGTAAAAAAGAGGGTCATTTACAACATAACCTTTTATGGCACCAAAATGTACGCTATGAAAGATCTTTTAAGGCA
Source organism: Iris macrosiphon (assembly GCA_036927795.1). Taxonomy (NCBI): domain Eukaryota; kingdom Viridiplantae; phylum Streptophyta; class Magnoliopsida; order Asparagales; family Iridaceae; genus Iris; species Iris macrosiphon. The sequence goes on along the minus strand of JAYESA010000009.1, from coordinate 125,563,743 downwards.
TGTTTTGCACGTCGTAAATGATCATTTTTTTTATAGTGATGTTAGTGTCACTAAGGTACTCACCATAGATCTAGGGACAAATTACATCATCTAAAGCTGAAAAATAGTTACCCAGTCAGGATTGGAGCAAGATCATCATAACACTACGACGCTACACAATATAATATACAAACATGGAGGACAACAGTAAAGAGAAACTATAGACATGCTATGATATGACCAGATGGGTATAATTATGACAATATACTCAGAAAATAACAATTGGACAATATCGCAATAAGAATCAAGTCACTTGTACTGTGTGTTTTACTAGCTGTATTCCCCCTCCTGACTAAATCATTAGTACATGATCTCAACGAAACAATAATGATACGGTGAGCAATAGTCATCGTAACAATAATTCAAGTACGTACATGTATATACACTATAACTGTCACGTCCCAGTCCCAAAATACGTAGGACTAGAAATACGTAAACATGCCAGTCATATGTATATGGCAACTCCAATATATGGAAACCATAACACATACGTACGCTGTATTATGAACAATAATTCACAAGTGGTATATAATTATCACAAGTTACAGGGCATAACTAAATCTCATACACATAATCAAATATAAATGAATAATCAATCAACTATATAACTAAATCAAGTATAAGATGCTTGTTAAGAACAAGTAATTGGATGGAGACAAATCCACTACCAAACTAGAATATAAAAGAAACATAATAAGTACATCTAATGAACAATGAGGCTCGAAGAGAAGACCTCCTCAAAAGAGAATGGAGTAGCAAGTCATGATCCTTGCTCCTGCGAATAGTCATGATCGTCTACACCTGGAAAGGGACCAGGTCCTCAGAGGGACGTAACAAGATACATAGAAGCATGCCAAAAAGTAAATACTGTGAAAATTCGAGGGTGAACTAATCAGCTAAGTGAAATGCACTTGAAGATAACCTTGGTACGTATAGGTAGGTAAAAGGTATAAAGCGTAGCGTCGAGCCAGCGGCTAAGTATCTAGTATTAGCTGTAAACTGGATGCCAGAAGTATATGCTGACTACATCACCGATCATGATAGCGTGCAGCTAGTAACCTCTGCCGGATGTATCGACAAGCATATATGCCCATAACCGGGTAACATTGAGCCCATAACCGGGTAACACTGAGGCTCACGATCCCGTAGTTTACACTTAAACTACGGTAGCCAAATGTCTGTCCCATACGCCTACTAATTGTCTTCCCCGTCCAATGCCAATGTACAAGTCGTGAACACGACGTGGACATCTCGTACTATAATGCAAGTCTCTATAGAAATAAACAACTAAGCTAAATACCGTCACACGTGCTGCTAACACCGATGGCCAGTCGAGTATGAAGCACGCGTCCCTACATTGACTCACTCTGTGACGTGCAATGATACGTGTCAAGGCCTGGGGAGTCATGCTGATAACTCCACGATTTTAGGTGCGTCCACTAGACACTAGGTCAGACACAAATCCTAACGTCAACGCCTTCGTTGACTGCACCCGAGTCTTTCTCGGACGCGCACAGTTATATAATATTAAAACAAATAAACATGCAACTAAATAATAACTGAATTTAAACAGTACAACAAGGCAAGGTATACTTGCCTGCTCTGAAAAAGGATGAAGTCGTAACTCAAGGCGTCGTCAAATATACCCGTCACATAAATTAAACAAGTTAGGTTACAAAAGTGGATGAATAGGTTCCTCCATTTTAATCAATTTTAATTCTAAATAAATAACCTAAAATAGTATTTTAATCTTATTATAATCTAATTTTATTGTTAAACCCTAATTTTGGTCCAAAGAAAGTCAACTTTACGGATTTGTGATCCGTAGCACGCAAATCGATGCAATCCGTTGACCAAAAAGTCATCAAACTCAAATCCTTGATTTGTGTGTAGAATTTTATAGATTTTAGTGCTATATGAACACCGAAATCGATGGTTTCATAAAATCACAAGTCGGTAAAGAGTTATGGCCACAAGGGCGCACATATGACAGTTTTTGGTGGTTTCTATTTATGTTTACATTGCACGAATTTTACAGTAGATTAAACTTATATGTTAAATTCTGGAAAAATAATTTTATGAAAGTTTATCATGTCCGCTTTTTGAAACTTCAAACGGCTCGTTATTCTGAGTTCGGGATCTCCCAAAATCTCAAAAACACCAAAACACGTCTGATTTTGGACAGTTGGCACTTTTAGAATTTTCTGGAAAAATAGTTTCAAAAGTTATTAAAATAATTTATATATTCAGAAAACTAACCTTGATATGGTTCTAACAAAAAAAATTGGAGTGCGTTTGGAGTCCGGAGCTAGGAGATATCGTCTTTTTAAGTCGTCATAACTACTAGAAAATGAGGCTGAATTTGTGACGAATTTTGACTGTTTTTGGACGAAAAAGAGAGGAGTTTGGAGAAGAAAAATATGAAAGATGAGTTTATTTCATAAGTCTACTAGGTATTTATAATGGTGCTGACTATTTAATTGAATACGACTAGGATTGGCTAATTTGGATATGATTATGATTAGTTTAAATAAGGATATGATATGCATGAAGTTGCTTTCCTAGTAGACTCAGGATTTGAATTAGTTTAAAATATAGTTTAAATGTATCTCAATAATTTATAATCTTAAATAGAATTAAAGATAATACAAATAATTTATATATAATCTTATTAATATCTATTAATATTAAATTAGCATGTATCTAATATAAAGACTATATATATCCAAATAAATCATAAATAATTCCAAAAATCCAAATATTTTTTAAAAAAAATAAATTGCAGAAAAATATATTTAAATATTTTAACCCTAAATTAAATATTAGGTAGTAACAACATGCAAGTATGGTCTCATAGTAAATCATGAAAGTCCTAAAAATTTATGTTTCCTAGGTTTTAATTACCAAAAATTCTAGAAAAATTTCCAAAAATCTAAAATAGCCTAAAAATAATTCTAAATAAATATTTATATAAGTAAATATATCAATAAATTTATTTTCTAATTAACTAAGAGAATATTCTAAAAAAATTCAACATATATTATAAATATAATAATATAAAATACACAAAAAAATACCTATTTTGGGCGAGAGGGTTTACAAGCCGGGCGGGCCTCGGTTCAATCTTGCTGCTCCCGTGCACAAGCAATAATCATGGTAAATCAAGAATAACGACAATATGTTATATGAAGTAACGGTGACACGAAGATACATGTAACATAAAATAAAGCCAACATAGGTCACAGTGATATTTACTTGCTCCTGAAAAGGATGAAGTCGCAACTTAAGACGACGTCCGATTTATTCCGTCACATAAATTAAAACAAGTTAGATCTACAAAAGTGGTTGAATAGGTCTTCTATTTTAATCTATTTTAATTCTGAATAAAATAACCTAAAATACTAAATTTTGGTCCAAAGAAATCAAGTTTACGAATACGGGATCCGTGGCACGTAAATCAAGACATTTCATTGACCAAAAAGTCAACCAACACAAAACCAAGATTTGATATATATTTCAGCGCTACAAGAACTATAGAATTAACGGTTTCATCGAATCTTGAATCAGTAAAAAGTAATGGACAATATGACATATAGATGGTAATTTCGTTGGTTTACTGATGCCTCATATGTTCAATGAATTAAACAGAATGATAAACGACTCTATTAAATTCTGGAGAAAATATATCATATATTTTTGTATCAGCTTTCCGAAACTTAAACGGTTCATGAAAACGAGTTGGAGATCTCCCGAAATCTCGAAAACAATGAAATATGTCAAATTTTGGACAACTGACACTCTAAGAATTTTATAAAAATCTAGATTTAGAATTAATTAAAATTTTAAGATCTGGAAATGTTACCTCGATATTGTTCCAACGCAAAAAATGAGAGTGAATTTGGAGTACAGAGCTTGCCCAATGGCGTTACGAAGATCGAGGACCCTATAAATATTTCTCCTCAACCTTTCTCTCTCCACTCTAAAGTCGACGTATAATATATATATATATATATATATATATATATATATATATATATATATATATATACACGGCTGCTTAGGGTTGGGCTCAGCTCCACCACATGTCAGGCATCCATCATCTCCCGCTCGAGATCGAGCGACTACCAATCCACGGAGCTCGGCTCGAGCCGAAGCCGGGTCGGCTTCAGACTCAGCAGGGAGGGGGGAGGGCGGGGGGGAAGACCAGAATTTAGACCCGCTCGCACGCTCGGGGGGTTGACAACTGGGGCCCGTCCAACGTTGTCAGGGGATGACAGGCAGGCCCCCGGCTAGCTGACTGGGTATGGTTGTTTTTAATTGGGTTTTTATTTACAGAAAATATTTATTTAATCAGTTTTCCTTTATAAACTCAAAATAAATGTTTAAAATAGTTAGAAAATTCTGGAAAAAAAATCCAAAAAATATAAAATAAAATAGCTAATCCTAGAAAAATACTCGGGGTCATATTATATTCCTAGGTTTCTTACAGTAGTTTATAGAAGTCCTAAAAAATTAGGTTTCTAAGTTTTTTATTATCTAAAAATTTCAGAAAAATCTCCAAAAATCTAAAATAGCTCAAATATATTTTTAAACCTAATTGAGATTCTTCATGAGCCATATGTAGCCTAGTGTCACATTATTATCATTATAGAACTGTACTTAGTATTTTAAAACAAAGATTCTCATAAATTTTTACTAGTGTATTATTCATTTATTTATCTATTATTTTTGTGTATTATTTTGGTAGAGGATGCTACATATAGCTCGAAATAGGAACATTCTCATAGAGTCATGGCTTGGTCTTGAATTCTCTAGAAGTTACAAATCCAAAGTAGGCATCAATATAGGAAGGAGATAGATTGTCGAGAGATTGTATGTTACCTCCCAAGGTAATGAAATCCAGAAAATCTTTCATATTATGAAGAATATAACGAAGATAAGAAAGATTGGAGATAACTAGAGAATACAATCAACTGTAATAGTTCAGAAAGAGTTTCCTATACGCCCTCCAGAATATAAACAAGAAGCCTATAACCATCTCTATCTTAGGTTCTATGAGAAGGAACAATAAGTACTTAAATAGATTGAGTCTCCTAGAGATGTGTCTCCTAGAGATGTGGAAATTACTTATGTTTTAGAGATACCATATACCTATATCTAATACTTACACCAAATATTCACTAAGCATCAACCTGGCCATAATACTTATTATAATGGGTTACAACTTCTAGTATTAGTGATACACTATGGCTCTAGGACATGAGCACACTTAACCCACTAACTCACACTAACTAGGATACTATACTAACACTCTAGGGTACTCTTCTTACATGTAATAGAAAGATACTCTACCAAACACAGATTTTCTATACATCCCTGTGGCACACAAGAACACATTCACTAGTATCTAAATACTTATTCTAACTCATATTCCAACACACACATACAGTCTCATAACTGTACACATGAACATTGCTTATGAACACCTATATACACTCACACTCATGACTGGTGCACACACATAAGATATATATATATATATATATATATATATATATATATATATATATATAAGATACAAACCTGAGATATACACTAACTCTGTACCTACTGAACACAAGACACTAACTCATACACATGACACTCATGTGATACCCTCATACCAGGATACTCAAGTTTCTCATCTATATCTAATACACTAGCCACTAGGATAACCGTATCCTAAATATCCATGATACTTGAGATACCCCGGACTTGACACTAAAATACTCCTCCTATCTAGGTATCTGGATACAAACCCATACACTAACATCTAACAATCACTCTAGGACACTTACATGTATCTTGGTACCAATATAAACATATATAATACTTCCTACCCAAGGGTTCTAACTCAGGAACTAATGAAGGTGAAGCTATATGGACTGAACTAGAAGAGCTAGGAATATCTCTAATCCTCAGCTGGTAGGGGTGTTGGAACATAATTAATTGATAACATGATTTGAATGATAGAGGTGATATGTTAAGAACCAATTTAAGATAAAATCTGATAATCACATACGTCTATCCGAAATTATGTTACCCAGAATTTCTGCCACGCAAGTAAGCATAGCTACGATAAACTATAAAGTCAATCCAAGTTATATACACCTATAATCATGTTATCTAGAATTTCTGCCGCACCAACTAGTATGACTGAGAGAAACTATAAATTTCATAACTAAGATATGTACATCCAAATCAGGTCTCTACGTTTTTGTCACGCCAGCTAGTATGACTGCGATAAACTCTAGACTCCATAATTAGGGCAGACAGTTATAGTTCCCATTGTCTCATCCAAGTACATCATTAGAATATACCTTAATATAGTCCATAAAATTTATATCGATATAAGGATTAAATTCAATAACGAACATGGGTGAAAGTGAACAAAATCAAGTGGAAATAGATTCGAAAATAGTGTTTATAATAAGATTCTCATGGGTCATCCCAGAAATCTTTCAGGAAATCCTAATATGTAATTGAGTACCATACTTCATATAATCCATCAATTCTAAACTATTGTAGACTCGCAGTAATACGACTAAGCCTAAGTACTACCACGACATCATACTAGTTGCGAAGACGAGACCTGCATGGGCCAACGTAAAAATGTGTCACGATCCGCACTCGGATATTCAGGCATGAATACGTGGTACGTCCATCCTATGCCTCAACATCGACGGTAGAATGCTGTCTAGATCTCAATGGAAAGTATTCTCAACCATCTCAAGAACAACTAGCATCATCATAACTCAATCACAGTATACCCAGTAGGTTATGATAAAGAAAATAATTCAAACAACTAACTAAGAGAAGTGAAAACTAGAGCATGATACGGAAATAAGAAATAATAGTCTAAATCTCTAAAGATGTCACCTCATGGTCCACAATGCAAGAGCAGTCTCGACTATAGCATCGCTCTGAGTCTAGAAACGTGGGCACAACAACTCCTAAAAATGTTATCCCGTCAGGATGAAACAAGTACAACTCTATAACAACTCCAATATATAATAAAGACTATAAAACAATAAATAGTAATGAAATACATGATGAACAGATAAGCATGGAATCATGGTAAGGTAAATAGAGTGAAATAGATAAGTATTGCAGTAATGGCAAGTCAAATAAGTGAAAGCAGTAATATTAACATGTATGATGTTACTAGCAAGTATAGAGTGAAACCAGAAAGACTGCACCTATCTAGTGTATTGAAATACCATTTTCGACATGTAAACGATTAGGGGGGTAATGTACGACATTTCGTACGTGAAATGTGTGAGTGCTGTCGTTCCTGATTAGACCTGAGGAGTGGTTCCTATTTTGGGAATGTTTACATGTCTACTAAAGTATTTCTCCTCCCAACTAGTACTAATGGATCCAAGTCCTGACACGTAGATCAAATATAAGGCCAGCCAGATAATATGAGTGACGCCAGTAAGATAAATGATGCCGTAAGAGAGTCCTGATAATCCAGTCCAGTATGAAACAATGTATCTAAAGAAGATGACTCTATATAATACTACTCCGTGGAACCATCGTGCCGAGAATCAAGTAAAACAATACTATAAACATGTATCATAAAAGCTATGAAGTAAGAAAAACTATCAAAGAATGTACTCGTCTGTGGTCCTGAGCTTCAAATACAAATCAGTGTCCGTATCGGAGTCCAAATAACCTAACCTATATTATGAATTTTCAATGTCAATAGGTGATATAAAAAAATAAGCTTAACTAACCTTATTTTAGGTTTCTAGGTCAATAGGGTAAATGTAGGTCAATACCTATTTTTGGGTCTTCCAATACCTATTTTGTTGGCCTACGTAGTTATCTTATGTATCACCAATCTATTTCTAGGTATTCTAGTCATATCTTATTGGTATAAGTATTCTAGGTATCATAAACCATATATATATATATATATATATATATATATATATATATACCTATTTAGACTCATATATCTAAGTATCATATACTACCTTAGCTATTTACCTAATACCTTAACCCATTACCTAATATCTTACTCATTAACTTGACCACTACCTAATACCTTACCCATATTCTAGATACTTACACCAATACTCAAGATACTACCCAAACAAATTCTAATACCTTGGTACCAACTATGATATCATCTCACAACACTCAACTTACCCTACTCATTGCTACTTGAGTATCATGATACTAATATCATCATGGTACTCACGTATTACATTGGTACCACACTAGGATACTCTCAACCCACTCTAATACTTACCTTGATACTAACCCTATATCCTCACACAAATACAACACTAACTTACCTACACAATCACTCAACTTCTCACACTTCACTACTCCTCACTCACTTACACAACCTCAACTAGTACCAACCTATGCTACCTAACTGCTGCTGCTACTGCCTCACTGTAACCACATCAGTGCTACCTCACTGTTGTTGCCTTGCAATAAGCTATATGCTATTGTTGCCTGCTGTAGTGGCAACCCTGGCAGCAAGCTATGCACTGGCTTGTGCCTACTGCAGTGTAGTAGCTACTGACTGCAGGCTCTGCACCCTCTAATGCTTGCTGCCAAAGCAGCATCTTACTGTAGTTAGAGCTCTGGAATGCTCCCCTTATTGCTGTCCTATAGTCCACATCACCCTACCTTGCTGCAAGCCCTGTTGTGCAATGCTGCTACTGCTCCCCCCTCAAGTCTGCTACATGCTGAAACTACATCAAGTGTAGTCCACACTGCTTGCTGTAGTAAACAAGCTCCAAGCTTGCTACTGCTGCCTGCTTCTCATCCATAGCATCAACCGCAGTCACATCTCCCCCCTCACTACACTCATGAGCACAAACACTACACTCATCACCAAGTGCACACCCTCACTCAAAAGCTCACACAACTATCTCCCCTCTACACTCACAACCAAATACACACCAATAGACACAATTACACCACACTCCACTACAATACACACCAAACACACTCTCAAATGCATGACACTCAAGTATCACAACTACACCATGGTACAACCCATGATACTCCTCCCTACACCAAATACACCATGATACCAAACATCAATATCGATTGGAACACCAAAATACATGTAATATGACATGAATATATATAAAACAAATAGATCTAGTGCAATATAAAGAATTTGACACAAAGAGGCTCCAACACACCAAAATTATCAAATCTACCCATACGTATCATGGCGTATCATGATACAAACACTACATATCCAATTTTGGACACTAGGACACAAGCACAAACTAAAATAGACACAAAATTTCTTATGGGAATAACACACAAATACTTGGTGGACATAAATTCGTAATTCTACCAAATGACATATAAAAATATATGAATCTACTAGGAATATGCTATCAACCACCTAATTCACCACCTATGAGTTTGGATATAACTATTGGTAGGTTCCTATAGGTTCAATTTGGGTTTCTAACATAAAAATTGGTAGAAAAAGAAAATTTACCTATTGGGAGTCGTGTCTCAATGAAGCTCCACCAATTTGGACACAATGAGGGTGAATTGGACACGATCCCTCTTCAATGCTTCTTGTGCTCCAATGCTCTAGGCCTCCATGAGAAGGAAAATGAGTAAAAATTAATTGGTTGGGAATGAGAATTTGTAGGAATTCGGGGTGGCTTGGGGAAGAAGACTTAAGGAAGAAGAAGCACAAATTTGTGGCCAGGAAAAATGAAATGAAATCTCTTCCAATGGGGGCCGACCACTAAATGGGGTACAAGTTTGTCCCTCCTCTTTCTAATTTGAATTCTAGATCTAGTATGAATGAAATTTTTTGTTATGGAGGAAATCTAATTAGTTATAGAACGATATCTAACCAATCTAGAAGGAATATTTTATCCATGACAACTAAGTGCTAATTAATTCTAACCAACCACTTTTAAACATAACTATATAATTAGCAACCTCTAGTGAAAGGACACAAATATTCCTAGTCCTAATTTTAGGTGGTTACATGAGCATCGAGATTGTGTCCGCCAAGGTAGTTGTGCTCTCGTACTAGCACGGGTAATTTGAAAACTTTCAGTGGGGTCCCTAAATTTTTTTCCTCAATTTCGAAGGCAATATTTCCTCGGAAGTTGGAATTTGTTGTAAAAAATAGTTTTTAGGGTATTCTGGCATCGTACGTCCTCGGAAATGCAAGCATCGTCTTTTCTGATAAATTGTTAGAAATGTGAGTATTTGTGAGAGAAAACGACCATCGTTTTTATTTCTTATCGTCGTAAACAATCTTTTCTGAAGATCAGACGGATGGATATTTTTTGAGTTTCAATGGCTTCGAAAATAATGAACTGGTTGTCAAAATTGTTTACAAATATGACGAACAATTTTTTTTCCGACAATTTATTTTTGACTATCAATGTTTTTATCATTAATAGAAATTTTCGACAATGAAGGTACATAAAAAAATAGCTTCTTGGAAAAAAAAGATAGTAAGCTTATCTTCGATAAAAGGAGATCCTCGGAAATGTTTGTTTGCAACTACTAAAGCAGTCGGAAATTAAAACTCATGTAGTCGTAATTATATTTTTGCGAGAATGTCTTGTCAAATTACTTATGGCAATAATTTATTAAGAACGGATTGGGAAGAGCCATGAAAGGATATACTTCACTTTTGGGACCAGAATAGGTACCCATATTTTAGCATAACCGTGTACATGTGAATCCAGCATTGTCATACAATAAATACATCTTTAAATGAGATAATTTAATAAAAATCTCAGATTAAAAGTAATTCTTAGCTTAAAATAACAAGGCTTTTATGAAACCAGAGTAGTAGACTACCTGCTCAAACTCTATACCAAGTTACCAACTACATGAAACACATGATAGAGAGACCTAAGGCAATACTTGGCTACACATTCATAGAAAGTGACAATTAACAGAAATCAACAGTTACATAAATATATCATAGATACAACAAATTATAATCCAACTGGATCATTGAACAGAGCATCTATATTTAACACTAAGGGATTACAGTACTGGTAGAACTTATTTCCTCCAAACTTTTGACACCCCGTACATCTTGATCAGCTCGGCACACCTACACAGGCCAAGGGAGTCTCCTTCTGGTATCCCATGGCATTTGCAACCCTCTTGTTTGATGTCATGGCATTGTTGCTCCCGTCCCATTACATGGCTTGTCCGGGCTACTCATGAAAATGGACTCATAAATCTCATGCTCGTGATAACTGTTAAAAGAGTATACAAATATTTCCAGCTAAGCTAATACCAACAGTAAAACATGAAAAAGGAAATAGACTTACTTGATATCAATTAATTAATGACTTAAACCACTATTTCAGGGACTAAACATATACATGTTAGACATGCCCATGAAAGTAGTTTCCTGTTAAACATAATAAAACCATAAAAAAAAGGCTAGCATTGTTTTCAGGCATAGCTCCTTACTATATAGTTCATCATTTGTTTAAATATATATTAAACAATAGAAATATAAAGGACTAAGAAAAAATTTACTGTAACTACCACTTTTTCGAAAAGGAATATTTTTGTCATTTCATATTATTTATATCTTTTGTAGTATTTATTATTTATTGGTTAGTAGACTAGACGAATTATTAGACTTGATATTAGTGGACCCAATTAGACTTGACATGACCTATGGACCCAATATTTAAACTAGTCACATTAGACTCAATTTAAGTCACCCCCTTTGCTAGTTAGAGATCAGTTTAATTACTTCATTAGGAATATAAGCTTCCCATTAATTAAACTTTCTTCATGAATATCCAATAGGGGTATCCATGACATTAAAACATTGCTAGGAGAGGGGGTACTTGGCCGACCACTACAAGGGGGAGTCTTTCTCTCTCCTCTTCATTATTCATCCCAAATTTTATTCCCAAAGTATTTTTTCCCAAATTGAGACCAAATCCCACCATTCCCAATCCATTTCCTCTCATTTTCCTACTCATTTTCATCATCAAGAAAGCCTAGGAGCTTGGTTTGCAATGAGCACTATCTGGAGTGGAGATTTGAGGAGCTTGTGTCGATTTCTGTCTACTCGGAAGAATTTTCAATGGAAATTGACTCCCAATAGGTATAACCTCCATTTTTCTTTAATTTATAGTTAATTTATGGTATTATACCCTTAAGAACCCTTCCTTGGTTAAGGATTACCCATAGGAGGAAGAACTAGGTTCTTATGAGACATATTGTGATAGTTACATTGATTTTTATGACCAGATTGAAAGAAATCCAAATTTGGACCGTTAGGTATTTAAAAATATATTTTTTCAATGAATTTAGAGTATGATTCATGTTTTGCAAGGGTGTGCATATCCACAATTGGATACGAGTAGGCCGTATCATGATACACATGGGTAGAATTGATGTTTCTAGGTGGTTAGTGCCTCTCTAGTGTCATATTCCATATATATTGCTAAATCTAGTGGTTATGTATATATTTATATTATATATTATATTTATGGTGGGTATCATGTATTATTGGTGGTGGTATCATGGTTTTGAGTGCGTATCACAAGTGTATTATGAGCGTATTGTGTGATACTTGGGTGTGCACACTAAGTGTTTGGTATTGGTGCTTTGTGTTAGTGTAGTGTAGTTTTCTATGGGTATGAGGTTGTGAATGAGAGATGCATTGGTGTTTGAGGAGTATCAATGGATGAGTGTGTTTATTGTGGTATTGTGTTTTTAGTGATGTTGGTGGAGTTGTTAATGGGAGTGTGTGAGTGGTCTAAACACACACAGAGTGGCAGTATTAGTCAAGGGAAGACTTTCTATAACAACTCAGGTTGTGTTCTGTAATGTGGGATTTGGAGTGATGAGTGTTATTTGGGTATTAGTATACGTACAATTGTGTTGGTGATATATGTCAATTGGTGTACGAGGGGGGGGGGGGGGGGGGGGGGGGGGGGGGGGGGGATTGCCAAATGTGGTGACAGTGAGCAAGGTGGGGAGTGTGCTTGAGTTGAGGGGAGAGGGTAGCAGTAGTTGCACTATGTTGCAGTGAACAACCATACTCGGGTAATAAGTCTGGGTACATTTCAAGTATAGGAGCAGCTCATACTTTGAGCAGTTGGGGCTCGAGTCTACTTGGTGGGCAGCAATTGAGGGATGGATTGGGATGTAGTACCTGTATGGGCAAGCCCGCATCACCTCAAGTTCCTTACTGTTTTCCTATAGTGCCATGTACAAAGCACACAGTAGCAGCAAGAGGGATTGATGTCAAGTGTAGCAGTAAGGAGAATCAAGGGTGCTGCAGTCAGTGTATGCTTAGTGTTGGAGTGTGTGTACACCTGTTTACATGAGGAACTTACAACTAAGTGTATACATGAGTGTAGGGAGGACATGTGTCAAATAGAGTTAGGTGTACCAACTTTAGAACTTCATGTGTATCATAGAACTAATGTCCTGTGCATATGTGAGCTAGTGTGGTAAGTGACACCAAGTGTGTATCGAGAGGGTGTGTGGTATTAGTGATTGGTGTGGGACTAGGATAGCAAGGTATCAGGTAAATATCATGATACGGGTAACCAAGCTAAGGTATTGGTGAGTGTGTAATATGGGGGTTATGATACTAAGACATTAGTTGATACCAAGGTAAGTTGAGAGCTATGAGTATAGTTAGAATACTATGTATAATACTAAATATAAGCTATGATACTAGTATAATATAAGTTAGATAATAAGGTATTGTGAGGTATTAGGTAATATGTCTAGGTAATAAATATGTGTTAAGGTATTAGCTAGGATATGGATATTAACCAAGGTATTGAGTTTGGGGGTAGAGGTAAGGTATTTATATGCTAATACTAGATAATACTAGTATATTTATAAGTTATATATAAGTACTTAGTAATATTAGCTAGTATAACTAATACTAACTAGTATGGACCTAGAAACCTTGGTATAGCCTAGTATCACCTAGTTTAGCTTTGTAATCAACCTAGCAACTAGATTTGAACCTAAAATCAAGGTAATAACCTAGTTTGACTAGTGTGACCTAGTGTTGACCAATAAAACCATATTTTTAGCTCTTTTAAGCTTGTTATATTTCATTACACCAAAATGACATAGAATTTCATATATACGTCAGTGTGACACCAGTTTAGATACATATTTGCATCGTTTTCTCAGGATCACAGGCGAGTACATCTCTCTGTTAGTTTTTATTTCATGATAGTGTATATATATCACATGTTCTAGAACTAGGATACTTGATTCTGACACATTATTACACAGACTGGTACTATACGGATCCTGTCAGGAGATGTTATTGTAAACTTTCTAATTTTTTTAATTTTTAACTTTAGTATTTTTATTGAATTATTGGGTTTCTTTTGGCTATTTTGTTGGTTCATTAGAAAATAACTTCTTTGATTTAATTATTTATATAAATACTTATTTAGAATTATTTTCAGGCTATTTTAGAATTTCTTGGATTTTTCTAGAATTTTTGGGTAATTAAAACCTATGAAACGTAATTTTCTAGGGCTTCCATGATTTATTGTGAGATCATACTTATATATTTTTTCTACCATACATTTATTTTAGGGTTAAAATACTTAAATATATTTTCTGTAATTTATTTAGAATTTTTTGGAATTTATTTGAATTTATTTGGTTTTAAAATAAGCTAATAACTTATTTTCTAGGACTTCTAGAATTTATTTTGCAAGCCTAGGAACATAAAATGACCCGAAGTATTTTTTTAGGGTTTATAATGGTATTCTACGTTTTCTAGAATTTTATGATATTTTACATATTTATTTGGATTTATTTGGATTATATATACACTTAATATTTGATAGATACTAATTTAGTGTTAATAGATATAAATAAGATTTGATATAGATTATTTAAATAAAATATATGTATAGATTATATGTATTATCTAAGATAATTTTAAATACGATTATAATTTTTTTAGATAAATCTAAACTATAATTTAAATTAATCATAATCCTAAGTCTACTAGGAAAGCAACTTTATCCATATTATATCCTAACAAATCAAGTCCTACATATTTAAATTAAATCCTATCTATTAAGGTAAATAAATTTGTTATATATACATACATACATACATACACACACACACACACACACACACACACACACACACACACACATATATATATATATATATATATATATATATATATATATATATATAATCCTTTTAATTTTTCTTTCAATCATTAAAAATCTATCTTATTTTCGTCCAAAAATAGTCCAAATTCGTCACAAAATCAGCCTTATTTTTTTAGCAGACACATAGGCTTCGAATGACCAAATGTCCTAGCTCCAAACTCCAAACGTATTCCAGTTTTTTGCGTTGAAACTGTATCGAGGCAAAAATTTGAATATGTAATTTGTTTCACAAAATTTTGAATATTAAATTCTGGAAAAGAAACATCGAGACCCTCGAAATATGTTTTTTTAGAATTTAATTCGAATAATTTCTGTGCTATTAATTCCGTGGAACTTCTAGATTAGCAATCGACCCCCGTTGCGTAATACGATTTTGTGTGTGCAATAATTTTCAAACAATTTCTAATCCGGACGAGCCGTAAATTCTAGCGTACTTGTGATGCTGAAATATACAGGAATTCATTCACGAAAGTCAAGTTTGTGTCGATTGACTTTTCGGTCAACGGACCACCTCGATTTGCGTGGCACGGATCCCGAATTTTTTAAAATTAATTTTCTTTAAAACCAAAATCTAGGATTAGTCTTAAAATTAGAATATAATTAAATTAAATTAGTATTTTAGGTTATTTTATTCAGAATTAAAATAGATTAGACTCGAAACTTATCCAACCACTTTTGTAGATCTAACTTGTTTAATTTATGTGACGGATAGATCAGACAACGTATTGAGTTACAACTTCATCCTTTTTCGGAGCAGACAAGATATCTTGCCAATTTTGTACAATTTATTTACATGCATTGTTTCTATTGTTTCTATATATACATGTCTCTATTTCTATTTTGCAAATATACCTCGCCAAGTTTTTAATTTCATATAGCATATTTAAATTGATACACTTATTTTATGATCTATATTTATTTTTGTAGATTCATATGATTCTAGTCTTAGATATTATTTTCTTTATTACCTGATTAGAGACACTTATCATAGACTATGTATTAGTTTGGATAGCAATGGATTATATAGACCCACGTGAGTGTGAGACGCGCGCACGAGAACGATTATACGTGTATGAACTGCTTTTCCTTATCTCATTTTCATTTTAACCTAGTATCCACGAAGGATAGGGTTATGTTGTTATCCTAGTGGCCACGAAGGTCTATAGTTTAGCTCGTCTAGCCGTAGTTCGCTGAGGGCTATGGTGGTTTAACCTCGTTTCATTTTTGGCAGTTCACACATACGTAGTTTTTATCATATACGTTCCATGTTTAGGATAGTTTAAACCTTTGTATGATACCATCTTGCTTAGTTTCTATGATACTGTTTATATACTGTACATATGTCATATTTCTATGTATCTTGTTATATCCCTCTGAGGACATGGTCCATTTCCAGGTGTAGACGATCATGACTATTCGCAGGAGCACGGACAAGGACTTGCTACTTATTTCTCTTTCGAAGAGGTCTTTCCTTTGAGACTCTCTGATCACTAGATGATGTACTTATTATGTTTTCTTTTATATCCTAGTTTGGTAGTGGATTTGTCTCCACCCAACTATCAGTTCTTCTCGACTATTTCATACTTTGTTCATTGTCATATTTGGTTATTTATTTCTATTTGGTTTTATGGATGAGATTAGTATTGCATGTGACTTGTGACATTATAAACCATTTGTGAATTGTTATTCATAATACAATATACGTATGTATTATAGTTTCCATATATTGGAGTTGCCATATACATACGGCTGACATGCTCATGTATTCCTAGTCCTACGTATTTTGGAATTGGGGCGTGATAGTTATCCCCTTTATCGTATGCAACGGGTAGTCCTTATACATGAATTCTATTTATTCATTTGCTCACACTATCTCATGTGCTTAGTGTACTTATATTATATTCATGTGTGTAACATATCGTGATTGGATCCATGAATATTGGTTGGGGCGGGGGAGTAGAAGTTGGTTATGTGATCAAATTTCTTAGCGTAATCATGTGTATGTTGATTATATACCTCACGTATAATCGAGTTACCGTAGAATAATCATGTGCAACCCAAGCCGATCACATAATGAACTTGTGCTCTAAATCACATAAACAGTATTCTAGTTTCTCTTACTTACAGTTCATTCCATATTGCCTGTATTTACCTTTCCAGTTCCTATTGTATTTATTTGCTTGTTTCAGCAGTATTTTTATTTCCTAAATACTTGTACATCTTGTATTCTTTTGTATTACTTATCATATATTCTTTTCTATTTCTTCTATTTCATATGAGACCATATATTTCTCTAGTTTTATTGTGATTGAGTATTAATTATCATATTATCCTCCATTAAGAGTTAAGATATCTTGACAGGTACATTATATATATATTATGTGAGATATTTAGATAGTATTGTTGAACTAGACAGCGTTCTACCGTCGATGCTGCGGCGTAGGCTGGACGTAGCCACTTACTAGTGCCCTTACACTGGGTGCGGACCGTGACAAGTTTTTGTAGTGGTCTATCCAGGTCAGGCTTCATAATTAGTGTGATATCGTGGTAGTACAACAGCTTAGTTGTACTACTGCGAGCCTGCGATGGGATCTAAGATTGCTAGGGTGAGAGAATACTCAATCACATCTTAGAAATCTTCATACTCATTTGATTCTTGAATATTTGTTCTTTCTTGTAAATATTTGAATTTTTATTCCCTTGAAACCCATTATCTGCTCATCTATATCCTCAGAAATGACGACTTTGAACATGATGGAAGGGGATGCAACCAAGAAGGTGCATGGTAGGAGCCTTAGAGGATATTGTGCCTCTATTATGGATCTAACGAGCATAAAATAAGTGAATTACGCTCGAGTGGAACAACGAAGGGAGAGCACAGTCATCCAATACTGGCTAGAGGAAAGTGATTAATTTAGAATTTTTTAATTTAGAATTTTTGATTTACCCTTTTTGATAATATCTTAGTCATAACGATGAATAAAAATGATGATATTATGATACTCTTGAGAGTGAATTGACGATGATAGTATGATGCTCATAATATATAGTGAATGGAGAATGATAGCCAACATAATATATGAAATCGAAGAAAAATATAGGGGTTGCATAAATCAGGCCTGGAATGATGATCAAGGAGGACAGGAAAATGAATTGGAAGGATTAATGACTGAGTTTGGATTGCCAATACTTTAAGGTTATAACCTATAAAGACAAATCGATAAATACTGAACGTGTGATTTTAGGGAAGATGGTGAAATAAGGGTTTAAAATTCTAAGTGGTTATGTGCAAAATTGTTTATATATTTATAATATGATATTGAGGATCACTAAAACAAACAAAGAAGGATTTTGAAATTGATGGTATTACGTAAATTGCGAAGGGTGGCAAGTCAAGGGAAAAGAAAATGTGAGAGTTAGTTTAAAGATTAGCAGTCTCCTAAAAAAAAAAAAAGACTCTTCGAGGGTATAAATTCAGATAAGTATATAGATGATATATTTTAAATACTTTTAAAATTTGATTCTTAAGGATTGAAGAAGTATTAGGAATGATGTCACAAATTAAAATTTTGATTTGTTGAATCAGAAGTTATCAACATGGTAAAATAGAGTTACATAATAAAACTAAGGATTAGTAAATAAGGGGACAGAGGATCATTGACTCTTGGATATAAATTTAAATTTGGGAAATGATATTCGACGAAAAAATTTGAACTAAGAAGTTTCAGATCATAAGGTTAAATTGGTAAAAGGAGATTTGAAAGATATAAATATTCGAGGTCAAGATTTAGTATAATGTTATGCATTTGGTGAAAGAAAGAAGAAATCGATAGAAACATTAAACATTAGGGATCTAGAAAACTTAAGGAATACAAAGAATAATCAGAGATTAAATGAAGGGATTGAAATTGAGGATACAAAATTGACTCAAGGTTTTTTATTTGCTAAAGGTACAAATTGAGGAAAGTGAAATATTTTTGAATTGATGGTCGATTACGGAATCTGATAAAGGATCACGAGGTTATATGAAAGTATAGGAAAGAGCTTTGAGGAACAGTACTTCTGAGGAAGATCGAGCGGATATTCTAGAATAAAGTTCTTCACCATCTATCCTATCTTTTTGTATCTCCATTATTGTATTAATTTATACCCGGTTCATTATAATGTTTTGCCATATGTCACGCCCCAGTCCCAAAATACCGAGGGACCGGACGCGCGATAATGGCCAGCAGCACACACCGATGGACAAACCCAATTTAATGGATCCACCGGGGCGTACTTAAGCTGTAGTACAACAGTAAGGGTCTAGATATACTAATCTCATCCACAGAAATGAATACAACAATATCAGAATCATAAAGCAAGATCAACCTCAATAAAATATAAACTCGGAGAATAACCCGATAATGAGTCTGATACATCTGTCAAGATATAAGAATAAAGATAACTACAGCTAATACTGAGTATGGAACTGTATATACTCAGAAGATAACCTCGGTGATCAATCGTCTAATGGATCTGATACTGCTCCAGTGTCTGCTCATGCTCCTGCTAATGCTCCTGTACTGTATAACTCTGGGTGGATCTCCTCTGCTAATCCTGGGGACATAATCCGGATCCAGATCCTCAGGGGACATAGCAAGGTACAAGAAAGCTCATGCCAAAATAAATGCAGTGCAGCAAATGAATGAAACAATAGGGTAAATATATAACCAGCTAAGTGATATGCAAGATGAGAACATCTCCATTACTCAGGCTGAAACTACTACAAGCTCTGTGTCGGGGAGCCGGTAGCAGTGATATCATGTGGTTGTCTAGCTCAGCGAGAGACTGAGACACCGTCAGCTGTCTAGCTCAGAGAGAGACTGAGACGCCGTCATAATATATAATCAACCTGTAGCCTGTGTGTCTCAATAGTGTAACCTATATAACCAGCTAAGTGAAATGCAAGATAAGAGCACCACTAGAACTCAGGCTGAAACCACTACAAGCTCTGTGTCGGAGAGCCGGTAGCAGTGATATCATGTGGTCGTCTAGCTCAGCGAAAGACTGAGACGCCGGCATAATATAAAATCAACCTGTAGCCTGTGTGTCTCTTTCCACCCAATGTAATCATGTGTCTCATGTACACAATGTCTCATGTCCATGCCACGTAGGATCATAACTAATGCAGTAAGTCATAATGAGATCTAAGAATATAATGTTTAAGTCATGTAACATGTATCCTATACAGAATCACCATGAATATCTCAGGAAGATTCTGTCTCATGAATAGTGTCAAGTGTCCTGGGTTGGGATGTACTTGATAAGACAAGTACGAGAATGTAAAGGGTCACGATGTCCATCTCTAAGTGACGTTACATAACTCCGCGTAGGGTGTTGGCACCCGACTATTAATCGGACGCTAAGTAAGTCACACGGTCCTAGGTCAAGCATGCACAAATATATATATATAGCCAAAGGAATAAACAACAAGAACTGCAAGTTTGGCAAGGTACACTTGCCTGGGGTTCTGGCTCTAACTGTAGCTCTGGTCTCAGTGTGATCTGCAGGTACTCCTTCGGTTGCAGAAATAAACTTCACCATTAGATTTAGAAAATATCAAATAGCTAGAAACGTCTGTCCTTGAGTCCAATTTGGACACAAGGGCAAAAATCACAGTTTCTGGTCAAAGCGGGGTCCACAGGTGGGCCGCTTTGCACCGAAAATTGTGTCAGGGTCTCCAAATTCGCCAAACTTAGTGTCAACAAGTCAGGAACGATGATACGAACCCAACGGAACTTCCAGAATTGGATTCCGATGAGCCGGTCACAAAATCGCCCGTCAAGTGGAGCTTGTGGGGCCCACGATACGCGATTTTGTCAACATTCTTAGAATCAAACCAAACTTGGGTTACAGGATTAGCGTATTGCTACGAGTCCGATGGCGCAAGTTTCGTCTCGATCCGACGTGTGTACACAAAGTTACGACGTGTTCCAGAAAGGACGGATACGGGACGGTGTCGGCGGATACGCGTTGATTCCGGGGTGCACGCACATCTGAATCGACTTCTGCGAAATTCTACACGTCCGTATCAACGACACGCATGTTTCGGTAAAGACCGCGTGCGACCAAGTCGTCCCGTTTGGCGGGGCGCACTTCGTTCCGGGGTGAAACATGGCGTTATTTTTTCTGTTTTTGGATCGCGGTTTGCGATCACCACAGGACGCGATGCACCGAGCGGGTTGCACGGGCACCGATAGGGTTATACAGTCTACGCGATGCAACTGACGGAATCGAAAATGGAATTATGGGGAGAGAGGAAACGCTACCTGAACAGGGCTCCGTGAAGACTGATTTCCATGTGTCCGAGTCGTGTCCGAGTCCTGCTTTGTGTCCTGCGTCCGTGTCCGGTACTGTTGCTGTGTCCGTCCTAGGGTTTGCCGTGTCCGGGGCTAGGTCAGCGGGTCGGGGAGCTGCTCGGCGAGGCTCGAGGCGGAGGGACTGTTGCTCAGGCGGCCGGGGGAGGAGGAGTTCTGTCGGCGAAGTCGTGGCTGGGAGCGTCGTGGCTGCGGGCTGAGGAGAGGGCGAGTCCGGGCAGAGTCGAGGAGGGAGACTAGAGGATGGATGAAGGAGGCTCGGCTAGGGTTCAGTTCGTCGAGGGGATCGTGTGGGTGGAGGGTCGGCGAGGGGAGTGGTTCGACGGCGAGGGGTCAGCGGGTGGAGGGTCGGTGAGGGGGAGTGGTTTGACGGCGAGGGGAGTGGTTCGACGGCGAGGGGTCACCGGGTGGAGGGTTGGTGAGGTCGTCGAGGCTGTCGAGGGCTAGGCGGAGGAGCAAGGCGGGGATAAGGAGGAAGAAGAAGAACAGTAAAGTCGGCTGGCCGCGGGGAGAGGTGGAGGAAGGAGGAAGAAGAGGTCGGGGCACGGCGCGACGTCGAGGGCTGGGCACGGCCGGGCGAGGCGGCGCAGGAGTCCCGCCGGAGGGGGCTGGGGAAAGGTGGCGGCGCTCGGTTAGGGTTAGGGATTTGGGATTAGGGATTTGATTATTTTCTTTTTTTCTTTTTGTTTGTGGAGAAAACTAGGAAATTGTGTATTTATACATACAGAAATTTGGACTAGGGTTTGACCTAGGATTTAGGCTGGGTCAACGCTCCTTGGGCTTGGCTTCGGCTCTCATGTGGATGTTGGACGTTGGCACGGGTTTAATTCAGTTTATTTATTCATGGGTTTTTAGGACTTTAAAACTGATTCCGGAGTCCAATAAATTCGCAAAAAATTAACCTATGTCCGGTTTTCCCTTTTACACCATAAAATATTATTTCCATAATATTTTAATATTAATTAACAGTAATTAAAAATCATTTAATTACCAAATGCCTATATTTTAATTACAGAAAAATCCCAAAAAATTACGAAAAATTCTAAAAATCCAAATTAATATTTTCTAAAAAATCAGGGGGCTTACACCATACTAGTTTGACAATGTTATTGTCTATCCTAGCAGTGCTATTCTTATTAGGGTATTGAGGAGTGGTTCATAGGTGGAGCTCATGGTAGGGACTGTAAGGTCTATGACAAGTGGAGATCGTGAATGGGTATAAAAGATAATGAGGAAGGATTTGACGATAGAAACGTATGCATGAACACTAATGATATAAACTTCATAGGTCAGAAGTATGGAGAGTTGAAAAACTGAAGAGAACTGGACGAGATCACTGGAGTGATTTTATTGGAAGAAATATCATTTTGAGGAATCAAAACATCAATGTTAAAATTGAAGATTGATAGCGTGGAATTAAGTTTAAAACCATAGAGGATATAAACCTCTGTCACGACCCGCACCCGAAAATCGGACATGAGTCATGGGTACGTCCAGCCTACACCACAGCATCGGCGGTAGAACGCTGTCTAGGTCTACTATCTAGCTAAAAATCTCACGCAATCAATATATAAACCTGTCAAGATCTCAACTCCAAACGGAGGAGCAATATCATAATGATAATCACAATATACTCAATCACGAATCTAAGCACGATAAGATAACACAAAAAACTAACAGCTATAAAGTCTAACCAACAACAACTACTACAACAACCACAATATCAATAATAATAATACAACATTCAAAATAATATACAATACAAGGTCTCAATCCAAAACCGGAGACAAATCCGGTGCTAAAAGCTAATAAAAATAATAACAAGGTCCTAGTGATCCCGGCTATCAACCCGAAAATCACCCCTAAACTAGAGGGTCCCTGTCTGCACCATCGACAGGCTCAGGTCCATAAAACGTTGGACACCACTCCTCCGGATACTCTGGAAAAAATATATCCAGTCAGGACTGGAGCAAGTACATCTCTAACAGCAGTTCCAGTTAAATGATAAAAACTATAAAACAGTTATAGCAAGTAGCAAGGAGAATGAAATATAGTATAAACAAAATATATATATATGTCACTGGTGCATAAAGGTAAAGATGCATGAATATCAGAGCAAGATAGTGATGACTGCAAGATACAAGAAATCTAAGCTAAGATCAAGTCTGTGTACAAGAACGTGTAGCGAGTCCAGCATGAAATACATGTAATGAGTCAAGTCCAGAAACTATAAGTGAGACCAGCAATAAATGCAAGAGAGTCCAGACTATAAAGAATGAACTCAGTGTCTTTGAAATACTTGTTTCGATATGTAAACCGCTAGGGGTAAGTACGGCTCACCACGCACTGGGTGCGCGGCTACTATCATTCCAGATTAGACCAGAGGGAGTGATTCCTGATGATTCCAGATGGGAATGTTTACATGTCTACTCGAGTATTTCCCCGCCCCGACTAGTACAAGTGAATCCAAGACCCGACGCGTAAATCAAGTATGAGTTCAGCCTGAAACATGAGTGATGCCTGTAGTGATGCCTGTAGGTGATGCCAGTAGTAATTCCAGAATAGAGGCCAGAAACATGAAAAATACGTGTCGCAAGTAAATGAATCCAGAAATACCAGTCTGTGTCCCGTGTTGTGCCAAAAAAAATTAGATGATACTATACTAGAAGCTGAATCATAATAATCATCAAATAATGAAAACTATCAGAGAATGTACTCGCCTGACGTCCTAAGCAATTGGCGATCCGAACTGGTGTCGCAAGGACCTATTGCGAAAAGCAAGGTTAAACAGGTTTCCAATGAGTTAAACAGATATAAAATAACTAAAAAAAATAGGCTTCTAGGGTCGTTCTAGGTCAAACGGGTCAAACCGATAAAATCTGGGTCAAAAAGTCAACTCTGGGTCCAAAAAGTCAATCCTAGGTCAAATCTAGGTCAAAAGTTGACTTTGCTGTCAACCGAGTCAACCACGGTCAACTCTAGGTCAAACTAGGATGCCCCTGAATTTTTAGGCCAAAACTAGGTCATTAAGCTAATAAACCCTCAAACTCGCCTCCTTGAGATACCGGGATACCCTCGGTATCCGATACCTCACCCTACGCTACGCACCCCGCCTAAACCCGCTAAAACCTATGCTAGCACGCGTAAATATATACACATATACATAAAAACCTATCTCTAAACTCAAACCTAGGCAATTGCTCAAAAACCCCGCCCGAAACTCAATACCTTGGATATCTCAAGGTATTGAGATACCTCTCTAAACTCAACCCTACTACCCCTCTAGCTAACTATTATGAATATAGATATATACTAGTTAATAATCTAGGCTAGAAAATATATACCTAACATATATATATATACATACCTACGTATCTATATATATATCTATTCATACATACACACGTATACCTATATATATACCCAAACTCACATATATATATACACATAGCTATATATATGCATCTATCTAGCTATAGGTATATATCTAGCTATATGTATAGGCTAATATACATATATCTAACACATATAAGTATCTACATAACTATATGTATATATTCACAAATACACATATACACATATACACATATCCCTCTCACACCTATACATATATATATATATATATATATATATATATATATATATATATATATATATATATATATATATATATATATATATATATATATATATATATATATATACATATATATATATATATATATATATATATATATATATATATATATATATATATATATATATATATATATATATATATATATATATATATATAT